>CM076579.1:258105253-258490167 GCA_034641835.2 Pinus albicaulis
AGATTGTCTACTCCTGAATGAAAACAACTTACAACAAAGGAAAGGGGAACACATTGGTCTTGTAGAGAACTAGGGTTTTGAACTTGATGGTCTAGTTGAGTGCCAAAACAATGATCTCTTGCAAAAATGACATGGAGGAGGCACACAAGGCCAAACATGAAGAAAGTCTGTCAAAAAAGTTTGATGGAATATGGAAAAATGTGAGGTGAACTGGACATAAATGAATGAACTTAAAAGGGCTATAGAGAACTTTCAATTCCAATCAACAAATAAGTATTCTTGTTTCTAGTAGAGTGTCCTAGTCAAGGTAGAACACCACTGTTCCGCTAGTAAGGTTGGAGGGGTATCTCAGATATACTACATCATAGATTGATTATTTCTTTCTTGTCACAATGGGCAAGTTCAACATCTATATGTGATTCTCATATGTTCAAACGTCTAACATAGAGGCAATGAAAAGAAATAGGCACTAGTTCGAGGTAGAGATGTAGGGTCGAGGTTCAGATAGAAACGTTCAGAAAGGGTAAAGGATATAGTTCATTACATAGAATCTCCGTGCAAACATGTATGTATGCGACATCATATATCGACATATTTAGTGGACTTATCTGGACTTTGTCAATATATCCATGTGATTTATACCTACCGCCATAGGCATTGGTTGAAGAGACTTGTAGATTATTCACTTGCAGAAAGGTACAAAAAGATGGTGATATCGTAACCAGAGCCCTCTCTCTCCATCGCTGGCTTTATATGTCTTGTCTGGCTTTGTATCCGTCCGGTTGACTGCTTTACGGCTTGGCTGGATACTGCTGACTAGGTTAAGTAGTAACTATTTGTCTTATTCAGCTTTGTGTCCGGTTGGCTGCTTTACGGCTTTGTCTGGTCTTGTTTGGCTTGGCTGGCTTTGTTGCCTGTTGGTTGGCTACTGGCTAGTTTAGGTAGTAACTGGCTCTATTGTCTGGCTTGTCTAGGATTGCCCGGCTGACTTTGCTCAGCTGGCTTTGTCCGTCTTGTTTGGCTTGGTTGGCTTTGTCGCAAAGACCTTTTATGTGCTTGCTCCTTAGCCTTAGAGGATTCGGCTAGAATAAGTAGTTCATCGACAGACTCATCAATGAAGGTAAGCTAACCATTTAGTTTGGAAGGGTACCCGAGGAACTCATCCAACTTCCAGTGCCTAATATATAGGAGAATCATCATTAGATAGGGTCAGAAGGTCGTATAGGCATGCAGGGTTCTCACGTGTAGGGGACGGGTACCAAGGAGGTAGATTGGTCCGGAGAGCTTACCCTATGAATGGGTCTCCAAATAGGCTTTTTCATACATGCTGCCTCAATGGACTGGCGACGCCAGGTCAAGTGGAGGACCCTTCGTTATACCTCCTCTTAGGCCATATAACTAACAATACTTCATTGGACTTACAATAACACCTTTCCCTGTGAGGTGAAAGAAAGTAGAGACCAAGCTCTTGCGTATCACTGAAACCAGAGCTTAGACAAGAGTTCTTTAATGGCAGGATAGAAGGGAGCTCTAAATAAATGAATGGAAAGACATAGATTTGATCTCCTAAGAGTGTGATCCCTTTGGCTTCATCTGTTAAGGGACACTGAACCAGACATAAACTTTGATTACTGGCTTTGGCTTCTTTAAGGCTTTGAACCTGGCCCGCCAAAGCGAATCTAAGTCCAAAGGGTGAGTGTGATCCCTCTTAGACTTGATTTTGCCTTTGGCTTTATCAAGGTCTTTTACTACGCCTTTATAAGTAGTGTTCCCTCCTGGCCTTGCCTTTAACAGATATGCACGGAAGAGACCCCAAAAGAAAAGTCGAAGAAAGCCGAGTCCGATGATGGGACTAAGGACCCAGAAGACTTTCAGGGAGAACGAACAATAGAGGTTGGCATTTCTAGCGAAAAGAAAACAGATGCCCCAAAACAAAGAACAATGTAAAATTCCTTTTATATTCCTCCCAAATAGTCCCTAAAATCAAAGTTTCCCTGGGCCAACTTTATAGAGGAAAACAAGCAACCGATGAATCACATGTTTACTATCAATCGATGGTTTCTTCTCATGATCTCGTCGCCTTCATCCCCTGGGACACTTCACAACTATTAGATGCAATTGGAGCGGAGGAACTGAATGACCAGATTGATCTCCGAGGACCTGATGACCTTGCTGAGAGTTCGATTTTGTAAGTATATGATCCGGACACCTCAACAATACCTTTTCTATTCTTTCATCTACTCCCCAAGCTAATACTGACAGGTCAAAAATGAAAGCTCGGGACTACTAAAAAGGTGTTAAAGGCTACTATTGATATTAGTAAAATGAATATTTCACAGGCCTCAGCATTATCTCTTGAAACAAAAGCTCATTTGACTCATTAGAAATATCTGGAAATGTATAGAGAATTAAGACAATTGAAAGTGTTTTCCATTTCATATCATACATTTGAAATAAACAATCCAGTCATGATTCTGAGCTTCCTAAGAGGGATGCTGAGAACGATACATTACAAAATGAATTGGAGGGGACTAAGAAAATATTGAGTTATAAGGTTGACCTTATTATGGTCCTGCTCTTACAGAAGCCCAAAAGAAATTGTATATAAAGTATAATGAAGTCTCTGGAATCTACTGCAGCCAATCATCTAATCACATCGAGGAGAAAATTGGATTATAGGAAATGAATGTTTTAACTATGATAATAAACTTGATTGAAACAAGTTGTTAATACATGTATAATAGACTCAACGTGGCACATGAATTTCAACATTAAACATGAATAAAGCTGATTTACTTCAAGAATTGCTTTGCTAAGAATTTCCGGAGGAGTTTTCTGCAGTGAGGGGTAGTATTGGCTGGGGGGATGATCTGATCCCAGAGCCAAGAGTCATCAAAAGGCAGAGGAGCAGCAAACAAGGACAACGCAGAGGAGAAGAGAGGCTATGCAGCAGTTGTGCAGCACAGCGGCTTCAGCCGCTACGCAAACCCAGGAGGGGTAGCGCTGCAGCTTCAGGGAGCTTCAGAAGTTACGCAGAGGCCTCTAGAGGCAGCGTAAGGACTGTGTCACGCACTCTGGGGTTACGCAGTCCCTCTCTAAGCAGCGCAGAGGCATGCAGAGCCTAGCAGGGCTGACGCTGGGGCTTCAGGGGAAACGTTGGGGTTTCTAGGGCCAGATCCGGGTTGAGTCTTGTAAATCCCATTTGAGGGTGTGGATCAATCAGATATTTGGTCTTGGAAAAACAGGTTAGCTACAGATTTATTTTATTCTTTGTCAGGTCTTCCAGATTTGGAACCCAGATTTGCTGTAGTCAGATTCTACTTAATAAAATAAAGCCTCATATCTGTTGCACCGATTTTCCCGTGTTGGGTTTTTCTGGGGACTTATGTCCAAAAATCAGTGTGTCACATTGTTTGAATGAGCGTAATATTCAGTAAATGATTTGCATGTGTAGATTGTTAGTTGTGTTTACTTCGGTATTTTCTGAATCTAATTTCCAAAGATAACTTGTATAATTTAATCAAGTAGGAGAAGTAAACCATGATACTATAGTAGAATTTTCACAGGGTTCAACATCGACCAACACGTGGGTTTCCATAAAATGTAGGAAGTAGTCTGCCAAAGGGTCAAATCTTCAAGTGTCCCCCCAGGTCTCAAAGTGGTGAAGGGTGAAGTTTAGGTCCCCCCCAAGGAGAATATGAACAATGTCCAAGATGGTAGAAGTGTCCAAGTCATCCCAGAACGCTTTGCAATTGTGAGAATTGTTGAAAAGTGTAACTAGGTCGGTCTTGATATTGACTATGTAATTATGTATTTTATGTAAAGAAGAAGACAAAGATAATAAAATGTATTTTTTTGTAATGCTTGCCTCATAGGTTTCATGAGCAAGGAATTTTTATTATAGGTCAAAGACTTCTTCTTGATGTCTTTTAGGGATTTGTCATCTTTTCATAATCGTATAATTTAGAGTCATGTATTTGAAGGAGTGTTACACTTGTAAAGGTCAAAAGTATGCCTCAAGACCTTGTCATCATGCTCTAGAAATTGTTGGAAGAAGTCGACTTGAAGACACAGCAGAATATCCCTTCAAAGGTCGGCTCAAGTAAGTTATATTAGTTCACTGACAGGTCGGCTAATAACAGGGCCGAACAACTATAAATACCCCAGTGAACTGCGCAGAAATCACAGAAGAACAGTTCGTATGTCTCTGAGATTTTTGGATCAGTCTGAGGTGAAAAAGTGCGAGGTACAGCTTGCGGAGAGAGACTATTACAACGAAGCGTTAAGGGTTAAATACAATTCAGTGATACTCTGAAATCACAGTGTGAAGTTCAGACTTGAAGTATGATACGAAAAAGGTTGACATTACAGTGAAGATAAGGTCTTTCACATTCGATCATGAGTCTGTCTCAAGGACTATAAGATAGAGCGAAGAAGGGACTAGAACGTAGGGTTGAAGACAAGATAGACCGAGGGCTATCTCAAGAATCTATGACACAGTACGAAGAAGAACAATCATCTCAAAAGGGATCACTACAGTCGTAAGGTAAGGCTACACATAAGTCTTGATCTATATCTCAGATGTATATACTTCAACAAGGAAAAAGTCTCTAGAGTGCTGAAGGATAGATCGATATTAAGGAGGCCAAGGATAGTTTAACTAGGAACCGAGTTTTCCTAGTACTGGTGTAGAGCAATGCAGAAGGAAGGATCAGCAAGAAGAAGACAAGGAGAGCAGTGACAGGGTCTTGGAGGCAAACTGAAGTCAAGGGTCTAGGTCATGGTAATGGCACTTGTCATTTGAAGATCTATAGGAAGAATTCTTTGCGGGTTTTCCTCTCCAAGAGGGAGAGGTTCCTAATTTTTGTGTCTCGTGCATTTTTGTAATTGACTTGATGAAAGACTAACTAAGCTAAAGAAAGAAAGACATAAGTAACTCAAGCAAGCTCACAAGTAATTATCAGGAAGAGAATTTGTATTAATCTCTAGCCCTACAAATTCTCAACAAGGAGCATAGAGGTTGAAAAGATCCAAGGAATTGTTAATATCTCTTGAAAACACAATGGCCATAATATGAGAAGGTGAGCTTACTACGATTAATAGACTGAGGATTATGTCCAACTGAGTGTAAGTGCTCCTGATTTTCCCGTTGCATCCACAATGATGAACATCCAGTGTGATAGGCAATGAAAAAATAGAAATAGAAATAGAAATAAAAAAAAATTATTGCTTTTGTAGCACATCATTTTTTGAATCATTAGAATGGTTGGTTTGTGTTTAAAAACCAACCTGCATAGGGATCTATGTTTATAGGCCATCCCCAAGTTTCGAATGATGTATGAAATGCTATCATTTCGAAACCAACCTTCTTGGGGGCTTCTCTACTAAGGCGCCAAAGATAGTTAGTTGCATGCTTGCAATGACCTCCCTCTATGCCAAGCATCTGAATGAAGAATCCCACTCACTTTATATGAGGGGTCCTACTCATTCGCGCACATAGTATTGCCGCATTTTCCTATGCGATAAGAGAGCTACCCTATATACCTCATTGGTAGTTCTTCCCGCCTCCCCGCAGAGTAAATGGGTGGAATTGGGCCCACTCTACCGCAGAAGTACGAGTATACCTTTTGGGGGAGAGAGTTCAAATCTATGGAATGGTATTAGGGTTCCTGCCTCCCAATGAAAGGATATTATTACTCCCACCCACCTCCCCTTTTATATCTATATTCTGTTAAGAGTTTTAGTTCTCACCCCCTTTTCTCCATAGTTCATTTCATCCCAGTCTATGGTTAACAGGAGGAAATACCCCTGATCCCCGATCTCTTGTTTACTTTCAACTGGGAGGGAATTCTATTATTTCCACATCCTCATTGATAGGCGGTCACATAAGGGAGATAGGCAACTGCCCCCATAATGACGATTCATTATTCAGTGCGCCCGTCTGATAAATAAGTCTAATTGACTAGTTAAATGCCAGGTTCGCACTCTCAAAATTACCAGGTACAATGCCATGTTCTTTAATGTAAATATTCTAGACATAATGCTAGTTTCTTTAACCAGCTTACCCTCGTTACAGAATATCCACTTAGACCTCCTCCTGTTGGCATTCAGGGCCTACGATTCTTTCTTGGTCGTTTAGGTTAGGTTATTTATGCCAATTTATACCCGAGTTTGCAGAGTCTTCAAAGCCTTTGCTTAGACTCCTTATGAAGGATGTTCCAGAATGATGAATGTAAAAAAGCTTTTGACTCTTTAAGCAGTGATTACCGAAACCTCCTACATTACAACTGCCTAGATTTGACAAGCCATTTAGCTTGTACATTTCTGCTTCCGATGACGCTTTAGGAGTTGCTCTCATGCAGGGTAGTGATGATGGTAAGGAGCATGATATCTACTATATAAGTAATAAATTTATTTATTATTAGGTCTATGTGGAGATGGGGAGGTAGAGATAAAGATCCTACCTGATAATCTCCACTCCCACGAGATGGACTTTTATGGTTATTGGTCAGGAAGCAGGCACCTGGAGAACACTATGTATATAACATAGCAGTAGGATGGGTGGATACCCCTATTTATGTCTTGTGGTTAAACTTAATTGAAAGGGGCACTGGTGAAATGGGTAAAGGGTAAACTGCCTCTTTCCCTTTGAAGCGATTGCTATTGGTGAATATCAACCTTGATCAATTGGATACTATAATTACGGTATCATTATCTAATAATGAGAAAGCAGAAGTAACCTAGCTTGGTCTGATCTCCATATGTTTCAACATACTCTGGTTATGAAAGTACTGATACATCGTTGTTAGTAATAGAACCCATTCAATGGTAGTCAATACAATAGAGATAACAGTAATGGGATTCACACTACGTAGATAAGAGTAGTATTACCATATGTAGAAGCTTGATACACGTGATTAACCATATAGGATATGTAGAGCTAAGCTGCCTAATATATGATAAGCTGAGTAAGACACACTATTCCATATATGTGAGATTAGAGTCATAACACCCTGCTTGCCATATATGTATATAAGAGTAATGATACTTATCAACTTGATCTAAGGTTTATACTTGTCCAATATGCTAACATAACTATGACTACACCATATTCAGGTATATTATCTAGGTTACATATCATAATAGTAGCGTAATTATCCTAATTAATATGATACATACCTAATAATAAGCTCGACCCTTACATATGAGCTTAGAGATAGTAGTGTTATTCCCATGTAATTAGATATGAAAATAACCAATGGATACACAATATCAATGTATCGAACACTTTACTTATGTAGAAGAGACATCAATATTCCCCTAATAGTGATCTCTATGTCTAAGTTGTAATGGCTCTGATAGGATATCACATATATAGTAATTACCATAATCAATACTAGTTACATGACATTTATTGAATGGACTTGGTTAACCTATTTGAATGGCATGATTAAGATTGTAATAACTCGTGCTTATATGGCTATCATACTGTACTTATCTCACAATCTAATATGAGTATGTTATGGGATTAAGCTTATCCCTAATTAACTACATGTATGACATCAACTGTATGACCTTTACAGTATTTTTTGTATCCATACTTGTTAGATTCGTATAAACTCTATTACAACCTTATCTATGGTACTTACTTCATTGCTTATATCCTTTTGTATTCTATCAATATGATGAAGCTTGAAGCTATTCTAACATGTAATGTGATTAATGTATTGCTTTGATATCACTCTAATGTATGACGTTATTGAGTATCGTATTGCTTAAGCTCTCTATTACAGCTGATGTTCTTGATGATTAGTATTACACTGGTATAGTAAGACTTGCTCATAAAGGTAAGGTGAATATAGCATAGTGTAAGCTAATCTACCTAATATCAGTGGTTATTATGAATATCCAATGCCCTTTGTATAGTCTCAATCTATTGCTTTCCCTTGTTCCCATTGTCACCGGTAAACCTCATATTGAACTAGAACAAATTGGGCACATATACCAGTATAACCATGTAATCATAACCAATGGGATTTACACTACCTCTATAA
This sequence comes from Pinus albicaulis, assembly GCA_034641835.2. Classification (NCBI taxonomy): domain Eukaryota; kingdom Viridiplantae; phylum Streptophyta; class Pinopsida; order Pinales; family Pinaceae; genus Pinus; species Pinus albicaulis. The sequence continues at coordinate 258,113,308 of CM076579.1, forward strand.
CCATGTAATCATAACATATGGGAAAGTAACTACCCTATACAACCATGTCCGAGTCAAAGTCTATGATTACCCGATGCGTACAAGGAATAAGGGAAATCAATATAACTTATCCAAGTAAACAAGGAGGAAAGGCAGCAAAGCTAATAGCAGACATGCTAGTGCGTGGAGGGTTATGCACATCCTAGCGTGTTTAGCATATGATTCAGTAGATCCAGTCAATTCGAGAAAAATAAGCGATTTCTTTATAGACTGAAAGGCAGAACCAAAGGCAACAGAGACCTAGTTCTAGGCAGCCTTGAGCTATATTGTTGTAGATTGATCTAGATCCAGTTACTCTCCCTTTTCATCGAGTAATGAATTTCTTATGATGATCATGAGTTAGATGAAGAGGTTTGTTATCGTGATTCTGATCTAGATTCATTCTTCGCTCGTGTTCGTGATTGATAGGCAGGTTACCTTGACCTGGAATAAGTTCTTATTTCTCTATCTTATCTATCCAGTCTAGTTGAAGGACTACTAGTATAAGTCGTAGCTTCAGCATTCAATGATGTAGTTGTTTATAATTTTGTTGATCCAGAAGATTAAGTTGTTTATTATGCTTAAGCAATTGCAATTATTCTATTAAGTGCTTGTAGATTATGTTGTTTGAGCATATCCATCAACAACTTCCCTTTGCCCAATTCCATACCCATAACCATAAGCAGTCGGTTAAGAGTTATATAACCAAGAGCAACAAGTACAGTTTCCTCATTAACCCTATATAATAGATGCGTAGATCGATACCCAGATCTAGATACTCCACCAACATGAGTAGCGTAAAGAGCAAAGGAAGGAGTATCAATAGGAACATATCCACAAGATCTGAACTTCTCGCATCAGAACTACTAGTAGTAGACTCAGTAGCTTACCTTGACCTTGGCCCAACAGTTGCTTAGCTTGATGACTCTGTTGAGTTAGCTGCCTGGGTTGATTCATACCTTGTTTCAGAAGCACCACCAAGAACACTAGTCGTTGATCCATATCTAGATCCATTTGAAGATCCCACAAAGGCATATTTTTCTGTAGATGAAGCATTTGATCTCGTCGATTAGGTTAATCGACCACCTACCCCTCCAACTCTTGGTACATCTGTAGATGACTTTGTTGATCCGGTTGAAGCACCAAAAGGAAGGGCATATACATTTCGTGATCGTGCATCGAGTCGAAGATTCATAGTTTAGAGGTTGAGGTAAAGAGCTTGAACGTGAGCGAGACCCAGATTTGGTCCAGATTCTTACCTTCGGGTTCAAGACCCATAAACATCAATAGCAAAGGCTAGATAGGCCTCTATATAAGACCCGGTGCCAGTAATAGTAATAGAGCCATAAGCAGAGCAAGCAGCAAAGCCTGTTGTTTACCTCATTGAACCAATCGATGAAGTAGTTGGAGATCCATAAGTGGTAGGTGCTTCATAAGTAAGGGCAGATCCATCATAGCCAGTTAGAGAGCCAATTGAACCCACATAAAGTCAGTGGAGATAAGATTTCGGGGGTATTTCCATCCCCTCTACTATATGAAATGAAGGGTCGAGTGAAACCTGTGTAGTTTCCGCTGGCTGTCTAGTCCTTATTTCTACCCATGCTTAGGTTCCCACGTAAGAAAGGTTCCTTCTTATTTCATGCTGGTGAAAGTTTGTGTTTGGCCGAAGGGGATTGGCACAGACATTGTTAGATATATTTAGATTATTTGGTTCAGAGTTGCACTCTTATAACCCTAATAAAAGGGTTTCAAAAATGTATGCTTTTTTTCAAAGGTACGTTAAGTGACTCGACTAAAAGGAGAGAAACGTAGTCACTACAACACATGAAGCCCTTACCCTTTCGCTGAGAATTCCCTACATAGATAACTCTCACTAGAGCAAGCAACACTTCTAGGTTACCAATGTTCTTTGTTATTAGCTTAGATAGATTTTAACTTATCTTACCCTCTTTCTTACTTTATCCTAGGAGCATGGAGGGAATGTTTACCTCCTAGAAGCCAGGAATACTAAATTTCGTAGCCAGGAGCACATGTTTACACTCCCTTTTCGCCTTTCTTTCACTTTCCAGAAATACACCTGGAACCCTAGACCATGCATGCTTCCCAGGGACTACGATAACACCTTTTACTTTGATGCCTTAAACCTGCCAAAATATATACCTTTCTTTACTGGCCCTAGAACATTAGGTCTTTGAAGGGAATGCTAGAAGAACAATTGATGTTCTGGATCAGATCAGATTGGATGGGGAATGGGAATTGGGATTGGGATGGATTTTCATTAGCCCTTAGAGAACTAGAATCATCATTCGCTGCCTGCCATAAAAATGAAAGTAGGGGCACCTTACCCTCTCAATAACGTCACCCTAAGACAAGTAACCACTATAGAAGCCAGGAAGACCCAACGTAGGCATGAGCATCTTTCACATACTACTCTTTCTCTTTTACCTGCACCAACTTGTAGACCTGGAGCTAGCTACCTGGAATGCACGTAGTCAGTTTCAGTTAGTCGATCTTCATTATACCCCTTTGCAAAGCCCCTGGAGGATGCCATGGATGCTAGAGACCCTTACCCTTAGAGTTAGACTGCCGAAAAACTTACCCAAGAACTAGACCAAGAATAGATGTTGGAGAGGGACATTATCTGAAGGAAGACCCTTGTTCAGAAGACAACAATCCACCCGCCGGAAAGACTTTCTTTGGATAGCCCCATAGCAACAACATGCTTACAAAGGAAACATGCTAACAAGGGAATGCTTGAAGACCTTATAAGCCCCCGAAGGATGGCATGGATGGATGGATCATACCATTACCCTTCTTTCTATTATTTCTGTTACTGTTGGAATCCTGGGCTAGGACGATGGGATGGTGTAGTCACCTTGAAACCAGGAAGTCCATATCAGTACCAGTCTCAAAATAGCCTTACCTTCTTCAGACAATAAACCTGCCAGAAAGTAGTCTCTGTACAACCCTATACCATTAGGTCTTTGGAGGAACTGTAGAATACCTTAGAAGCAACTACGGATGGGATGGGATCTTGGATCATTGGATGAGAATTTGAATGGAAATGGGAATTGGTTTATTAGCCCCTTATAAGCCCCAACGACATGGGATGGTATGTAACAGGCTTCAGACTAGAGAATCTTTATCCCAGAACCCTGCCAAGAACATTTGCTATTCAACAGTTGCTTTACCCACTCTCTTTACATGCAAAAACTAGTAGTACAGCCAGCAAGGACCAGGAATTACTTTGTCAGTGTCAGTGAGTCAATCATCATGATACCTTATAAGCCCTCGGAGGATGGCATGGAGGAACATTTTGGAATGAAAATAAATGCTCTCATTAAGCCACTTACCTAATGACAATTGCATTTTACAGACCACGGTGAAATATTATGCCTCGACCCATGCTAATCACTTGTTTGATTATAGGAAACACCCCCTATATAATGCTTTTTCGGACACACCAGACACCTACTTACCACTTGAATCCCTTACCGACTACTGCACTAGACTTGCATCTTTTAGGGTCGGGCTTGACAAAATAGAAACCTTTGTGGGATTTTGTAAGAACTCTTATTGCATATATAATTTGAACACTTATTTCGGATTTACCTTGTTTCATTACCCACTAACCAAGCACAAGGAAAATACAGACAAGGGCTTCACACACTTAAACACGTAGTGCTTCTTATTGATGGGATGGATGGGATGGGTCGCTGGCCAAATACTCTTTTGAAAGTTCCCTGCTTACTTTGCTACCCCCGAGTATGTATGAACTGGAAGGACAGAGGGAGCAAGGGACCTGGGTGGTTGGATCGATGGCTTTGGGCTTGACTGGATGGGATTGTTGTTTAGACATCAGAATGCCCCGTTTGGATTGCTTTATTGGCCCCATTATTCTGGTCATCATTTCTCTCATGGTGCGCAGAGAGTGTAGCTCCCACTACTCTATGCCCAAATTCCATAGGGGGCAACATACATTAGAACAAAGCTAACACGAGCACAAGGAAGGGGCCAATCCAAATCCCATCCAAGCAAGGTCTACCCATTGAGTTCTATTGCCCCGGCTATAAGTCTGGGAAGGCTTCCTGGCTATGAGACTGGCTATGATCAACTATGATCGACTCCTTTTGACAATGATTACCACCAATTACTACCAGCTATGGCAAGAGCTTCTTGCAATGACCAGAGCTTATAGCAAAGACTAGAGCTTCAGGCTATGACTGTCTACAGCTGAAATGACTAGAGTTCTAGCAATGACCGACTATGATCCTATGGCTATGATTGTCTATGACCAACCTTCTGACTATGATTGACTCTGATTGTCTATGTCCTTCTAACTATGATCAACTGGTTATGACTACTGGCTATGATCAGCTATGATTGAATGGCGTCTGATTCTAAATAGGTGAATCATATATAACAAGTTGTTGTCAATTGCTCTTGTTGTGAGGTATCACACTAACATAGCCCTATCCCACCATCCATGCAAATAGCCGTTATGGCCCCATATACATAGTAGTCGTTCGTAGCACATAGTCATGTTATTCACGCCTTGCCCCACCCACGAGCTATTCAACTCACTCTAGCAACACCAAATCTATCCATTCTCTTGTATGTTGCATGGGGTAAATCTCTTCTCTCGGTTATGAATTGAACGAGCGGGTATGATTGAATGGGGACTTCTCTCGCTGTCTGTTGCCAACTTGTAATGGGTGAGTTTGAGGAATTGTTGAATATAGAACAGGTGTAATATCTCCCCTCGAGCATCACATCATTCATTTGGTAGCTGGGTGATTCGAGAATCGAGAGTGTAGACCCCAAATTGTAGAAAAGATTGAACTTGTTCTGGGTGAAGAGAGAACATGTATCTTGCCGTGAGCATCACAGATCTCCCCGTTCCCATTCGCAAAAAAGATATCCATTTGCAGAAAAGAGTAAACTACTAAACAATGTGAATAGAGAACAGTGGTAATATCTCCCCATGAGCACAACAGAGTGAAATGGGTATTGGGCATGAAGACTCTTCTCCACATTGGCTATAAGGAGAAAAGCAAGTCTAAACAAGGAGAGACCAGATGATGTGAAATTTTCTTAATATCTCAAACATAAACCCTACTGTTAACTTTCAGATTTACTTCTCCTACTTACATTAAGTTATTAATGTGAAATATTCAGCATTCACATCGAAGTAAATACATCAACAACCTACACATACAGATCTAAACTGAATACACGAATAATGACAAAGTTACACACAAGGATTTTCTTGACAACTTTCCCTTGAAAAATCCAATGCGAGAAAACTGGTCTTCTGGTTGCTAGAGGGTTTTATTATTAAGTAGAATCTAAGTACAACAAATATGGGCACCAAATTGGTTAACCTGACAAAGAAATAAACTACAACTATACCTCTATTTTGGAGACAGAAAGCTGACTAATTCACACCCTCAAACTGGATTTACATAACTCAGCCCTTTTTAGTCTTCAGAAACCCGGCGCTGCTCTGAAGCCCTCTGCGTAAGCTCTACTAGCCTGCATCAACCCCTATGCTGCTCAGGAAGGGCCTGTGTCACCCCAGACAAGGTAACGCTGCCCCTGCGTTGCCTTGGCTAGGCTTGCGTCAGCCCTAATGGCCTCCTGCTGCCCCTGTGCTGCCCTTTCTAGGCCTGCATCAGCCCTACGTAGCCCCTAACGCCTCTGCGCTGCCCTTTTTGGGCCTGCGTCACCCCTACGTAGCCCCTGAAGTCTTTCTCGATCAGCCAATCCTTCATCTGTCACACCCACAACCCTGAAAGACAGCTCATCACAAGTCAACGCTAATCAACCCAGAGTCAACGCAGGCAACAACAGAAAAGTCAACGCAACAAATTAGGGCTTCGGTCAAACAACCCAGAATTCCTCGATTTTAGTGCCTAGCAGTGCGACCTCCTAAAATAGGATTTTTGGCAAAAGTTGGAGGTCAAACAACCGGGGGTTGACCACGTTCAACGCTGGTCAACGCTGCAATAGAAAGCCCTAAACAGATCCGCAGAAATGAGCAGCTTCGCTCCACATGTGTGAGGGGAAAAAGGCCTCCAAAGGCTATCGAACAAATCAGATCACAATGAGAGAATGTGTGATGATTTGATGATGAAATGACCTCCAAGTCTCTCCAATTTATATCCATCAATGAGGGTGTGTGACATATCTATTAGGCATGTGAGCCTACATTACAAATATGGTTGACCTTGCACATGTGGAAAATAAATTCAAAATAAATGTTCTGCTCATCCGATCAAGATGATCTTTAGATCAATCTTACACCTCTCCGAAAGAGGAATCGAACAAAAATATGACCATTGTCATATGAGCAGTGCAACATGGAGTTTGGACCTAGTTCCCCAAAATTAACATAAGCAAGCCAGCAGGTAACCAACAAGTAATAATGGTGATCCGCCCCTTCAACGTCCTTAGTGAGTCGATCAGTGGTGTTCACACCTTAGTTTGATCTCCCAAAGACTCTAGATTTTGGCTAGATGGTTGTTGGGTTCGAGCCTTATTATACGAGCAAGCGGGCGGTTGGGCTTTCTTCCAGGTAGGAAGGAAGGTGTTCGTTTCTGGTGGGTAGGAAGGTGCTTGTATGATCCCTAACTCATCACTTTTATAGAGAAAAAAAGAAATATAAATACTCAAAGTTCATCTGACCTTATTGGGTTCAAAGTGTGGCTACGACGTGCTAAAATGGCCATATAATGGGTTATCCCTAATCCAAAAAAGCCTCTCTCTAACTACCCCGCCTTCTTCCCTTCTTCCTTTGTTCGAGCTGAGCTTTTCTTAAATCATCCAGTAGCTACATAGGTAAAAAGTGTGGCTACAGCATGGTCGTTTTCTCGCTAAGGCTTGCCCCCCTCTATTTTATTAGGGCCCCTACCCCAAGGAAAATAGAGCAAGCTCGTAGCCTCGCTTCCACCTTTGATTACTGAATTTCCCCACTTTGAAAGGGGTGAGGCAGGGCAGAGAAAAGGAACTTGGCTTGAGGTATGGGTGGATTGCAAAAGGTATTTATAAAATGACCTCACTTTATTAAGAACAAATAATTATATGGCGTGTTTGGGGACCACCATCATATCTATCTCATTGAGGCAATAAACAAGCCTTTATTTGAAGATAACATTTAGTTGAAATGCCCTTACCTTATAGGATGCTTAGTTGGTAAAGCTTGGAAGATAAGGCACTTTGGTTTAGGGATTGGTTGATAGCTTCTGGTCTTTATTTAATGACCCCACTTGACTTTAGGCATCACTATATTTTTTAAGAGGGAGTTGTATGGTGTAGGTGTTTTTAAGAGGGAGTTGTTGTCACTCCTAGAGACAACCTTGAGTTGCTAAAGACCAATGCCTAGGACATCTTAGAACATGAGGTTATCCAAGTTCTCTTTCATGTTCTATAATGGGAACCCCCTGATATTAACTAGATGGAGATATTTGATATGCGGTTTTGGATCACAAAGAGAGCAGAGTAGTAGATGGGAACTTTGATTATAAGGAGAGAGACTTGTTCAGAATGGGCCTGAAGTTGTTATGAAACAGTACTTGTTGCAAACAGGGCCGGATGTGAAACTAATGAACAATTATTAAAGTTAATCAAGATGAAGATCATGAAGAATGAGTATGGTAAGTCAGAGTGAGGTGGGCTTAAGAGGTATAAGAATCCACCCTCTAAGAACTTAACAGGAAAATGGTAAAGAGAAGGAACTTGAAATGGAAATCATGCCCCAAGCTTGATTAAGGTCATACTATAAGTTATAATACGAGTACCATTCAAGATAAATTTTGTAATATTCCAAGTAGAAATAAACAACAATGCAAGCACATAAACAAAGGCAAACAACAACTAGAGAGATATCACATGAACAATAACCAATATGGAGAACGCTGACCCATTTTATTAATACTGAAAGATATAAATGAGTACAAAGGTGATCAGAATGATGGCACCTTGGCTTGCACTAGGCAAGCGTAGATATACTATCAGATTGTAACCCGGAATGGCTCCTAACTCAAGATTGTGTAATCTCTAGTGCTGTTGCTGCTACTGCTGGAATGAAAAGCTGATTTGGGGCTGTTCCACTCCTCGGAAAATTATGAAACTCAGCAAATAGCCTCTCCACACAAAACCCAAAAAAGCCCAGAGAGCTTTCTGAAAATGGCTGACCCTCGAAAATACCTCCCTTGAGGCACTACGTTATCCCCAAAGGAGAAACGCTGCCCCTGAGTGCCCTGATGCAAATGATGGCCTCCAACTCTGTGAAAATGCTAGAATATGGAAGGGTCGATCCCTCTCCAACTCCATCGGGAAAAATCCTGTGATAAACCCTCAATCTGGAACTCCCTCTATCCAAGATTGCGTCCTCCCTCTCACTGACTGCGCTATCTCTTCCAAAGAATGCTCCCAACTGTGGATGCTGCTATCCTCTCCGGCAAAACAAGATGGAACTCCTCACCCGAGCAAGCACTCGAAGTCCCCCAGGGCTAAGGTTGGGATCTCCGAACGGAGACACCCGATGTACTGAACAGTACGTGCAAACTTTGCTAAACAGCAAGCGTGCTCAATGTCAAAAGACAAATGTCAAAGATGCATAATCAGAGTGAATGAGAATGAGGAGACCCTCCCTCCTTTTATGCTTGGGGAGCCTTTCCCTCCCCTAGGCCCCACCAATCTCTGCGTTGTCCCCTTGGGCCACGCTGTCCATCTCTCTCTGCGCTGGCTTGGCCCCACGCTGTCTACGCTGCCCCTTTTCCACGCTACCACTTGACCACTAGGCCCCACTTTGCCAAATAAACATGTCTCTTAAGTGACTTTAGGAAATAGTTTTTATCCCAAGTGTGAGCTGAGTGTCCTCTTCACCCACTTTATTTATAATTTAACTTTATAAGAGCTCATGGATAGCCCTCTCAATCTCATCCCGATAGGCTTTGGGGTGCCTATAAGGTGTAGTGATGACAGCCTGGATACCCTGCTCTAGCTCAATAGTGTCCTCAAACCCCCGATCTGGTGGCTGTCCTGGTGGTATCTCCCCAAATACCGTAGTATACCTGTCGAGAATGGACTGTACATTTGGGTGTATGACCTGCCATGTAGATCCTACCTCTGACACACATAACTCCACTGCCCACTCTATGTCCCCCTTTCGGAAATTTGCCTCCATCCGGTGTGCTGAAACTGTCTGTGGTGGGTAGGTGTGCATCCCCCGAATCTTCTCATGCCTCCCAATGTTCTTATCCGTCCACTCCATCTCCAAGGTTTCCCTGTCAGTGGTGACCTTTCCCAACGTGGTCAGCCACTATACCACCAATATCACGTTGGTGATGGAATGTCCACCACAAAAAAATGATCTGTCAGGGTGTACGTCCCTATGGTCACTGCCAAGGCTGACACATACCTGGCACACTGCATAGTCCGATCCCCTGGAACCAGTACCGAAAACCCATCAAAGGTCTCTGTCGGTATGCCCCTCCGCTCTACCAGCTGGGAATCAATGAAGTTGTGGGTGGCCCCACTGTCTACTAACACTGAGACACGCTGCCCCGTACTGTGCCTCGGACACGCAGTGTCAAATACTTGAGAACTCCCCGCAAAGCTGCAAGGGCTCCCCCGGTAGGTGCAAAAGCTGCACCTCCCACTCCCGACGGTGGAAGTGGCAGATGATCCCCTCTCTGTGCTATATTGCTGCCTCCAGCCTCTATCTCCTCATACTCCTCTTCTTCCCCGCTGCTATCGGAGAAGAACTCAATGTAGTGTGCCTTCCCTGCGGCACAACAGTGTCCTGGTGCCCATGGCTCCTGGCACGTGAAGCATAACCTCCTCCGCTTCAGATCTCTCTTGGTCTCATCATCTCTAGGCCCTCTACCCTGGTTCCCCCTGGGAGGTGGAACCCTCTCGTCCTTCCCCTTCGGCTAGAATGCTGGTCTCTGGGGAAAAGGAGCTCTAGTCCTCGGTAGTGCATCCTGCAAATCCCGAGTCCTCTCAACTACTTCATGGAGTGTTGCCGGTCTCGTTGATTTGACTAATCCCCGTAAAGGCTCTGCCAATCCATCTATGAACATATAGATCATCCGGGCTGTGGATAAATCAAGTACCATCACGGAGAGTCTCAAAAACTCTGATATGTACGTGTCCGGCCTCCTGGTCTGCTTGAGCTTTTTTAGCTCAACAAAATGCTCCTCTGGATCCCTCCGATCAAAACGCTCTACCAACCTCCGCGTAAACTCAACATATGTTGTCACTCTCGAGTGCGCCAGCGTAACCATTCCGTGAAACCACCAATCCTGGGCCTCACCCTCTAGGTGTAGTGCTGCCACCTTGATGACCTCTAGCTCTGCCATTTGATTAAGCTAGAAATACATATATCCAACTTCCCCACCCAGGCCTTTGCCCAACTCCTAGACGATCCGTCAAATGTCGATAGATGGAATCTGCCCACCATGCGCTGTAAGTCCCCGTCATGTGAATGCATGTTCCCCCTGTGATGGTTGCGGGGTCTGCTGTCCCGCTTGAGCTAAACAAATCATGGAAAGTGAGGGCATCTCTGAACTCCTGATCATATGACTGGTACGCAGCAAAGTAATCTCCCATGTGTGCCGGCTCCTGCTCCTGCTGTGCTTTTGCCCCAATGTTTGCGGCAAGAAATGTAGGCATCGTGGAACGGGGAGGTGTGTGTGATGCCATCTGCTGCACTGTGAGGTGCTCCTGTAAACAATGAGATGTGCTTGAAGCTTTTCCGACATCGAAACCCCTTGGGGTTTCGTGCTGTCTAGACTCTGCCGTGAACCTTTGCCCCATCTCTTCTATTTGCCTCGACAAATCCTGCACTGATTTGAGGAGGAGTTCCCCGAACTCCTTCCCGGCATATCTTTCCTCTGCCATTGGTTCCTCTTCCTTTGCATCCATCATTGGAACGCTATCACCTTTCCCGAAAGTGAGCTCTAACCTCTGTTCTTGGTCTTTATACTTTCTTCCCCGGTAAGTGATGTATGGTTTTCCTGCAGGTGTCATAGACAATTTGCTCCACAAGCTCAGCCAAGTCTATGAGCTCTGATACCACTGTAATATCCCAAGTAGAAATAAACAGCAATACAAGCACATAAACAAAGACAAACAACAACTAGAGAGATATCACATGAACAATAACCAATATGGAGAACGCTGAACCATTTTATTAATACTGAAAGATAGAAATTAGTACAAAGGTGATCAGAATGATGGCACCTTGGCTTGCACTAGGCAAGCGTAGAAATACTCTCAGATTGTGACCCGGAATGGTTGCTAACTCAAGACTGCGTAATCTCCAATGCTGCTGGTGCTGCTGCTACTACTGCTGGAATGAAAAGTTGATTTGGGGTTGTTCCCCTCCTCAGAAAATTATGAAAATCTGGAAATAGCCTCTCCACACAAAACCCAGAAAAGCCCAGAGAGCTTTCTGAAAGTGGCTGACCCTCGAAAATACCTCCCTTGAGGCACTACGCTATCCCCAAAGGAGAAACACTACCCCTGAGTGCCCTGTTGCAAATGATGGCCTCCAACTCTGTGAAAATGCTAGAATATGGAAGGGGTGATCCCTCTCCAACTCCTCCGGGCAAAATCCCGTGATAAACCCTCAATCTGAAACTCCCTCTATCCAAGACTGCGTCCTCCCTCTCACTGACTGCGCTGTCTCTTCCAAAGAATGCTCACAACTGTGGATGCTGCTATCCTCTCTCACAAAACAAGATGGAACTCCTCACTCAAGCAAGCACTCGAAGTCTCTTGGGGCTGAGGTTGGGATCTCCGAACGGAGGCACCCGATGTATTGAATAGTACATGCAGACTTTGCTAAACAGCAAGCGTGCTCAATGTCAAAAGACAAATCTCAAAGATGCATAATCAGAATGAATGAGAATAAGGATACCCTCCCTTCTTTTATGCTTGGTGAGCCTTTCCCTCACCTAGGCCCCACCAATCTCTTCGCTGTCCCCTTGGGCCACGCTGTCCATCTCTCTCTGCGCTAACTTGGCTCCATGCTGTATATGCTACCCCTTTTTCCACGTTGCCACTTGACCACTAGGCCCCAATTTGCCAAATAAACATGTCTCTTAAGTGACTTTAGGAAATATTTTTTATCGTTGGTGTGAGCTGAGTGTCCTCTTCACCCACTTTATTTATAATTAAACTTTATAAAGGCAAAATAGTCAAAATTGATATTTCCAATTAGCTATTGCTAATTGGGAATATTACAAATTCATACATAGCTTATAGACCACCCGCATTCTGAAAGCAACGATAACATGAAGGAAAATATGAGTGAAATGAGCATTAACCTGAACAAATACATCAAAGACATACATATTGTTCATCATTTCAGTAGGAATCCATTCTTGCAACAAACAATCATTATATTATTCTTCAAAATGGCTCTTCTCAGATATACATTAAGAGCAAACCTCAAAACTGCAAAATATGTTATGCAGACTACACACTTCCCACTGTCAAGAAATTCATAACCGTTACTTAGTCTGCGATTTGGTCTTTTGTAGCTGTTTACATGGACAGTGAGACCAAATATTTCTTTAGACAAAATATTACCTACTGATATTACAATTTCCCATCTAAGTCAAAAATGATGAGGCATAACGACATCTCATCCAGAACGGTATGGTCCGACACAGACTATAACAAGAACATAACAGAAAATATGAAATATAGAGAGTGCATAGGGTGAAATCGAGATTTCACCCATTTTTACATTACATAGAAAATGAAAAATCAAAAGTTAAAGACAAGCTGCATGGGCCAAATCGTGATATCCATCTTTTGGTACGTCGAGGAGTGCCCAAGCCTTCTAGACAGCGTGGTCGGACTGAAGAAGAAGAGGATCCATGTTGACGAGGCGGAGGAGGTGGCAGCTGCTGTGAAGTAGAGAACATTGGAGGATTCACATACTCATAACACTTTTGCCACAACATTTCCCCAGTTACTGGTGATGTGTTGTAGGTCTCGAACATAGACTGCAATTGTGTAAGCTCTGTATAATCCACGCAGACAACAAAGAATTTCTTAACCTGACAGAGAAGGAAAATTTCCTTACGCAGTGTAGCTATTATGGTATTTTCCTTTAGCTAGGAGGTTTTCTCTAGCGTTATGTCTTCTTTGCGCATGATTTCTGTCATTTTCTGATCGTAGGCCTTAGGGGAAATAGTGCGCGTGACTGTGGATCGCAGCATGGTGGGAGGCCAGCTTCTACCAGCTTGCACCACTCCTAATCGAACTTCTCCACTCCCTTTGATACCAACGCTAAAAACCCCAACGTGTTCACGCATGCGTTTTCTCTTTGTAATATCCTGTTTCGAGGATATCTCTAAAACACGGAAAATTCCAACCAGAGATGTACTGGAAGGGAATTTACCAAATATTTTGCCTCTGAAAGAGGACGAGATCCGGAGACTACCTGGCCCTTTCCAGACTCTGTCTATAGAGCTGCTTGAAGAATCCCACTCAAAAGTGACTTGCAGCAATATGCAAACGCATATATGAGCATACCATGAAGAGACAGTGTTTTACAATGAGCTGTGAGACAAGAAGATGAACATATAGCCAAGAATAATGTATAGCAGCAAAAGAGTGTACAAGTCTTGAGGAAACAACCTCTCAAGAAAAGCAATACAAGCCTCAATAATACATGTACATGAATATGAAAGAACACTACTATTTCTGCATAAACCCAGGCTATGAGGATGCATTCTATGATAGAATATTGCTCCGAAATGATTTCAATACATGGATATGACAATATATGGCTCAAATACAATAGGGGAGCGAAGCTCTAACCCTTAGAAACAGTGATACATCAATCCTCTAAAGGATTGGCTAAAACATACAAAATGGCAAAAATGCCGTAGTAGCTGGGTAGCTACGGCAACTCTAGAACTAGAAATACGTAGAGAAGGCTGAATAAGATGAAAAGATCTGAATTAAACCTCCTCCAATGGATCTCCAAAGTGGAAGGCTGATCCTTACACTTGAGATCCCACCCTACAATCAATCTGCAAAACCCCGCAGCAAATGCACTATGAAAATAACGCAGCTATTGGAGCAAACTGCGCAGTAGGGGCAAGAATATGTGTTGGCCTGATGCCAAGATCTGAAAATAAGCTCTCAAGCTTCCAAACTGATCCTCCAAAGGCAAGAAAGACTTCCCCTCTAAAAAACAAGCAATGGAAGAGGTGTTGTGGAGTCTCCACGACAACACCCTACAACACAGTATTATGCTGCTGCAGCAATAACGCTGTCCTAGAGGATGATGCTTCAGTCTCGAGCCAAAATAATGATGGGACAACCTCACCTGAGTAGGCACTCGAAGTCCCCCGGGGCTAAGGGTGAGATCTCCGAACGGAGACACTCGGTGCACTAAACAGTGCTGCAGACTAGTTAAACAACCAACGTGCTCAAGAAGTTGAAATGACCAACTCAATATCATAAACATATACATGAATGGCAATAGCTCTCCTCCCCTCCATTTATATAGCAATTGGAGACTCCTCATGGGCCCTTCCTCTAGAAGCTTCCCTCCTACGTTGTCATGTAGTGCGTTCCAACTCATACCCTGCGCTGGTTGACTTGGTCAAACCTCTTTGCAAATATCTCTTTTCACACATGAGGGTGTGAAATCTGATTCCATGGCTGATCCCTTTTCATACTAGAGGGATTTTATTTATGTTTTCATTATCTTTGGGCCTCCTTACCCAATTATTCATCTCCTAAATGAGTTTTAGACAAAATTTAATGTTCCAATTTATTGAAGAAAAATTTGGAACATTACAGTCCTCCCCTCCCAAATGTTGCTTGTCCCCAAGCAACTGCAAGGATAGAACTGAAGAATCTCCACTCAAGGCATGGAGTCTGGAATATAATGAGGAACATCTCCCTCATGTGGATCCTCCATCCCCAAGCAATCATCCAAACAAAATGAGCCACCTCCCAACACGGCAACTCCTGAAAATCTCCTTCCACCTCAAGCTTCGGTAATGAAGGTGGGCTGAAAATCTGAACTTGGCGAGCATCGTAGCTTACCCCATGCTGTCTTTCTCTCCACTCATGACAAGTGTAGAGTGTATGCTGATCCTGGGCTGCAAAATTATTGCCCTCCAATGGCAAAGTGAAGAACAATCCTCCAAAGAAGGCTCCTCCAACAATGAAGAACAAGCTGGCCCAAAACAATCCATCCATGAAGAATAAGACATGGTCATCATGGAACATCCTAATGAGAGGTTTTCTGAAGGTTTTACATGATGATACATGATGCAAACAATTTCTCACAAGGATACAGCGCAATCTCATCCACTGCAACTTCAGAAAATTACATGGCAAGCAATGTCCATGATTCATCACATCTACTAAAGGATAGTAAATGGCTGAATGTAACAAAAACAATACATGATCAAGCACTTGCCCATGGCTGTACAATGGATGAATATCAATCTTATGGCCCACCTCAAAAGAGAACAAATATTTGGCTGTGGTGGCCATATCTCCTCTCATGCTCCCATTAGAACATGTAGTGCAGAAATTGTGAGAATTCTTCCCACTCATGGACACATCCAGCTCATGTGTCTCCCTCATAATCAAGCCTCCCATAAAAATCTGATCTATATCAGCAAATGGAGACATGATCAACAGCAAAAGGAAGAAAATGTTGAAGGTGAGAAGTGATGCAAGAAGGTACCAACAACTTTCTTAGTAGGGACAGCGCAGTTTTGCAAGTTGCTGCTTCATAAAAGTACATGGAAAAATGTTTCTTTTTACATGGTTAATCATGCATGTCAGCAACTGAACATACATGTGGTGATAAAACATTTTCCCAAGGCCACAAAAGAGATGGTTGCCTCCATCATGTAGATTGGCCCAATACAATTCATGGAGCAATTTCACGAGCTTGCCCTCTTGTGAAGCAATGCACTGCATAAGAATGGTAAGAGTGTGCAAATCAATGAATGTATAAACAAGCTTCTCACCATATGCTGGAAGTAAGATGGTACATGGGTCCATACATGAGTCCTTCATAGTGTTTTGGCATGCTATGAAGAAGAATGAATCATGTGCTGCAAAAATATAATCCTCCTTATGCTTGAAAACCCAAGTCAAGAAGAAAATGCCATAGATGTCTCTATCATCATTACCTCCTCTTTTTTCATCAAGTGCAACAAATATGAAGTGATCCTAGGAACTATGGGTTATGGATCCACCATATCTCTGCTGGCCACACTTCATCCGTAAGTCTTTACTCCAAGGTGACAACGCTGTGAGCTTATGCAAATAAGCTCTTGTCAATACACAACTATGTTCTTTAACATGCTCCTTGTCAAAGATTCTTCCAATAATGCTGCAACAAATGTGGAATACTTCCCAAGATGGAAGTGCTTCCCAATCATCATCAAAGACCAAGGAGATAGTGTCATCCCCTCCTCCTGCAACATCATACAAAGTGTGAGAGCAAATCTGCCCTTGCTCTCCCAAGAAAAGCAACAAAGTATTTTGCTGCCTCCTCATACTTCCATCATACAACTCATGTGATGAAGACACATCAAAATCATGCATCCATTCTCTATGCTGCTCAATGATGCAAGTATCCTGCCATCTTTTCCCCATCCTCCCACTCTTAGAAAGTGTTTTCCAAATGATGTCCAAACTCTTTCAAGAGTAACCAGCGCAGCCAAGCCTCCTGCTGCCCGGTATCATAGATCTGTAAGTAGCCTCCTAGTTCCTTGCTCATCAAACACATCCACTCAATTACCTGTGGATGCCTCCTTCTTCTCCTCATCCTGGTACTCCTCCCATGAGGGCTACCATCCTCCCAAATCAAATTCCTGTCTTTGCACTTTATGGGTTTTTGAAATGTAAACTTCTCAAGGATCAATGAGACCCTATCAAGAATCAAATAGGTGGTAGGAAAAAACCTCCCATCATGATGTGTATGGCTCAAGGGATGTCCAACACAAGCATGAGAGATGTTATCCATCCTAAGATTTCCTCCATCTTCTATCTGCTCTTGTGAGAAGGGAAGAAAAGCATTGCATTCCATGGTGTGTCGAAGTGCATCTCCAATGAGATCTCTCCTTGAGACCTCCCTTTCATCCATAGTTTTCCAAAACCAATGAGGTCTTGGATCTGAAAGTAGAAGTTCCTCTTTGAGCTGCGAAGAGCTCATTGAGAAAGTGTCATCTTGAAGGGAGAAAAGTTTTCTTACTCCAAGATGTCTACCATCAACCTTCAAGGCTTCTAACCCCAACCTCCATTGTGAGGTACAATCCAACAATGGCTCATGAGAATGATGGTTTGATTCCTTCTTGAGTGTTTCCATGTTGCACAGCATAGTGCAACCAAGCTGCTCTATAGTAGCAATGAGATTTGACCCTTGGTCATGCAAAAGTAAATCTCCACATTGATCAAAAGAATTTGCTGCAAAAATGGAATGTGGAAATCTTTTCATACCTTGATGTGCATTTGGAACTTCTTGTAGGGCTACAGGAGTCCCTTCCTCAAAAGTGTTGGCTGCCCCAATTGTTGATGCATGTGGCTGCTCCTCCATGAGTGGGACAACGTTATCACAAGCCTCCTCAAGAGGTGATGTGATCTCTTCTTTCTTTGTTCTTTCTCCATCAAAGGTTTGTATCAAACTTTAAGTGAACTCTGCAAAAGTCTTCACCCTTGCATGGCTCAAGTGGCTGCACCACCAATCATAGGCTTCACCCTCCAAATGCAGCGCTGAGATTTCAACAGCTTCTTTCCTTGCTACAGGATGTGGTAGGAAAAATTCCTCCAAATTTCTCACCCAAGTTCTTGCATTAGATGACCCATCAAAGGTAGACAACAAAAATCTAATCCCTTTGATTTCTTTTCAGCTGCATGGCCTCTTCTCTTCCTTCAGCTGGATGAAATGAGGAAAATCTAGAGTCTCCCTGAAGGCTCTAGGTTGAGATCTATACTCAACAAGGTAATCACTGAGAATCTGATGATCCAAATATCTTCCATGCTCAATATCTTCTTCTTGATGAGAATAGGAAGCGCATGGTTCTTCCTCTTCTTTTTCTTCAATCTTCTTGACCTCCTCAAAGGTGGATGCATTTCCTCTGGATCTGACAATAGATGAGAATAAACTCATCTTTTTCATTGTTCTGATCTTCTTGGGCTTAGACTCACAGGGATCAGTGGATCCCTCATACATGGGAAAAGGTGACCTCCCAGTGGTATGCTACAACTTTGAACTCTGCGTGCTAGATCCCCCATTGTTCCATTCACTTTCATCCTGCCTGAGCCGACAGTAATCTTTGAAAGGAAAAGCTGCTTTGAAGTCTTCCCCCATGGACTGCCATTTACGGAAATAGTCTCCAAAGGGTATATGATCATGCTGCCTCCCTTTCTCACTCGGTACTAGAGATAAGAATGTAGGCATTGTGATCCTGGTTGGCCTACTGAAGGCTGGTGAATGCTGGTCACACTGTTGTGAGATCCCCATATTTGTCACCTCTATGGCCTACCCTCTTTGTTCATAGAAAAATGTCCCCATAGTTTCTCTTCTGGTGTCGTAGATAACTAGCTCCACAGGCTGAGCCAGAACTATGCTCTGATACCACTGTAATATCCCAAAATCAGGGATTTAGCAAGACATCAACTGTATAACGGTCTTGCTGTGATGAATAAGCTTAGAATAGGTGTGAGGAACATAAATACATCATATTGAACTACAGCAGCCACTTTAATTCAGATTTACAATCCAAAGGATGGGGAAAATCAGAAATTTATGCACTAAAAAGCTTAATATCAGAGATTTGCGTAAAAAAATGGGATTGGGACGGTTTGATTTGATAGCTTAGGTCATGAGGGACCTATGCTCCGAATTTCAGCTCAAAATAAGCATTCTAGCTAAGTTAAACAGTTCCTCCTTTGCCGACTAGTCTAGAAAACCCTGATTTCCCATGACTTTGCTAAACAGAAATTTATGAATACTATGAGAGCGTAATTCCCACTAGTTTTGCTACATAAAGTGATGGAAGATGACTTATATATAGCTTATATTGATCAAATAGTAGATAAATAGAGGTTTAACCCCTTTTACACAAGAAAAGGACACCCGGCAAGGGTTTTCGGCAATTTACCTGTACCAAAAGTAGGACTGCAGAAAATAACACAGTTTACTGCAACTCTACATTAAAAATGACTGAATATGACAATATCAGCTCAGATAAATGAGGGGATAAAAGCTCTAACCCTTAGAAACAGTAATACATCAATCCTCTAAAGGATTGGCTAAAACATACAAAATGGCAAAAATGTCGGAGTAGCTGGGCAGCGACGGCAACTCTGGAACTAGAAATACGTAGAGAAGGCTGAATAAGATGAAAATATCTGAAGTAAACCTCCTCCAATGGATCTGCAAAGTGGAAGGCTGATCCTTACACTTGAGATCCCACCCTCCAATCAATCTGCAAAACCCCGCAGCAAATGCACTATGAAAATAACGCAACTATTGGAGCAAACTGCGCAGTAGGGGCATATGTGTTGGCCTGATGCCAAGATCTGAAAATAAGCTCTCAAGCTTCCAAACTGATCCTCCAAAGGCAAGAAAGACTTCCCCTCTGAAAAACAAGCAATGGAAGAGGTGTTGTGGAGTCTCCACGGCAACACCCTACAACACAGTATTATGCTGCTGCAGCAATAACGCTGTCCTGGAGGATGACGCTTCAGTCTCGAGCCAAAATAATGATGGGACAACCTCACCCGAGAAGGCACTCGAAGTCCCCTGGGGCTAAGGGTGAGATCTCTGAACGGAGACACTCGGTGCACTAAACAGTGTTGTAGACTAGTTAAACAACCAGCGTGCTCAAGAAGTCGAAATGACCAACTCAATATCATAAACATATGCATGAATGGAAATAGCTCTCCTTCCCTCCATTTATATAGAAATTGGAGACTCCTCATGGGCCCTTCCTCTAGAAGCTTCCCTCCTACGTTGTCATGTAGTGCTTTTCAACTCATACCCTACGCTGGTTGACTTGGTCAAAACTCTTTGCAAATATCTCCTTTCACACATGAGGGTGTGAAATCTGGTTCCATGGCTGATCCCTTTTCATACTAGAGGGATTTTATTTATTTTTTCATTATCTTTGGGCCTCCCTACACAATTATTCATCTCCTAAATTATTTTTAGACAAAATTTAATGTTCCAATTTATTGAAGAAAAATTTGAAACATTACACTTTTTCAATCATCTTACTGACATCCATGACTCTTCTTGAAACAGTCGAGCACTCCCTGAGTGCGCAATTATTCAGGGGAGAGCTCATTGAGGTACCTGATATACTTCTTTGCTATTGATGCCTTTTCTTCTCCTTCCCTACATCCAACCTCCAATTGGGCCTTAAACTCGTGAATTGTGATCTTCTTGTCATTGACCAGTACAAGAAGGTCCCAATGTTGCTTAACCTCTGTTATGATTTCCCCCAGACAAGTCACCTTGCTTCTATGAGCGACATGTTACCTTTGATCTGCCCTTTTAAGTCTCTATAGACTTGTCATGCTCCTGAGCTTCCTTGCAGAGGTTCTCAACCTCTTTTTCTAGGGAAGAAATCGTCCTCTGATTTGCTGCATGCGCAGCCTGGGACTCATCTAAGAGCCGGCGAATAGACCGGGTCTTATCTTCTGACATCCTTAAATCAAATAGGGCCTTGGTGAGCTGCTCTAGGGTAGTCTCGGGATCTCTTGATATAGGAACCACGCATGTATGCCCATCCCATTTGAGTTGCAATTCTGACAACCTCTCCTTAAGCCCGGCAATCTCTTTATCCTTCTGGACGTTCTCTTCCTGCTGTCGAGCAAGGGAGTCAGCGAGAACCCTCTTTTCCTTTTCTACCTGGACGAGTTCCCCTGTCTGAATATGTTCAGCATGAGGCATGTTCAGCTTTCTCCTCAACTCCTGTACTTCCCAAATCTGATTTGGTAAGAAGAGCTTGCAGTGCTGCATTGGTATCAACCCCCTTTCCTCTTATCATTTTCTTGGTGTTCTCCAGCTAGGGAGCAACGGCCTTAGCACCAATCCTTTCTCTTCATTGGTTTTCCTTTATTTGTTTTATCTTCTTCTCGAGCTTCTGTAGGGAAATTGTATGCTTCACTACCTTGGTCCATAGCATATCCCCGATATGCTGGTGCAAATCCAGCTTGTCTATCAGGGGAATGTTGCCTAGGTTAAAAATTATTTCCAGAGCCCTATATTGGGATCCAAAAGGTGATGGCTGCAAAGCCGACCTCTAGATGGCCAATATGAGCTGTTCTTTATCCATATCCAACACAGAGGAAAGCCTGGAATGGTGTTTATCCACGAACTGAGAAATTTCGGCCCTCAACCTTTCCGTTGCAAACTTGTTTCTGGTCTCAATCTCATCCCCTGCCTCCTGTCTATCCAGTGTGACTACTTGTGAAAGTTCTGAGGGGGCTGAAGACGAGGCAGAGTCGAAGGAGAGTAGAAATCTTGGCTTATCTTTGTCAGGACTGTTGAGCACGGGGACCTCATCATCAGATAACTCGACCTCTATGTCATCTGGCCCTTGAGTTCTCTGTTTTTTATTAGGGTGAGCTTCCTCATCAACATCCATAACCTCTTGACTTCCCGAGGGGTCCCCCTGTTCCTGATGTTCTGCCTCAATGGGCACATTATCTCCTTTTCTTCGGCAGCTGAGGATTCGGCCTCCATCTGTGCATCCAAAGGCCACGTATCAAGGTTAGCTTTCCATTCAATGAAGGGCCTAGGTTCATGTGTATAAGCTGTAGATTTTATTTTCTTCTTCCTGCGGGTGAGGAATCCCTTAGGGTCATAGTGCCAGACGTCTCCCTGAGCGAGGTTCATCTCCCTCAGCATTTTTTCCACAGTGGGGAGGGCATGTCTTGAACTAATGGTGAAAGGGCCAATTGAATTTGGGAGTTTGAAGATGTGTCCCTTCTTCGCAGGCACGAAGTGGACCTGGTCGGCTTTCAAGACCTGTTGGATGAATTTGAGGGCAAAAACCCACATGGATGGGAACATCGACAGGTGGTAAGGAGGCACCTTTGCACCGTAGACCCTGATCTCGGTGTGGTCGTCAAACAGGTACAAATCACCTGTGCAGTCCGTCTCGCTGAAATGGAACCAGTCCTTCTGATCAGGAAAGATTCTGGGCGGTGGGCTGTCGTGTATGATGGCATAAGCTATGGACATGAAATCATTAACGAATTTTTCATACCCCTTCCCCTATGGCTGCTGGCGAACTGTCGGAGTCCACTTGAAAACGGATCTGGGTTGGGCGTTTCTCCTAGAGAATCTTCTCAGGCCTAGACCTTCAAACTTATCCGTGTGCTCAAATACAAACAGGTAAAAAACGAGGGAACAATATTTCAAGAAACAAGAGGAAAACATATCTTGAAACTGAGCTCGGATAGCCGAGGCTAGAAAGGAGGGGATATCCAAAAGGATCTTTTCTTGCATCATGAGCCATAGGAAAGCTACACCTGCCTTAGTCACCTGCTCAACATCCTCAAACCATAACATTCTTGAGATGACTGCTAGGATGGGTTCTATGTTGCTTAAAAAAGTTGACAGGGGAAGATAATCTGTGTGAGGGAACGATGACAAGCGCGAGTAGGAGAGGAGACTGAGGAAACCACTTTGTTTTTCCCAGGTTTGATTTTAAAAATGGCAAGAGAAGGTGACCTCGGAGAACTCAACACAATCCTGAGCAGGAGGGTAACAGAGGGCTTTCCTTATGAGTTGGGGGGTAATCTAGAGGATCTTGGTGCCCCGGGTGGAAAGGAAAATGTCCCTACGCTCGATGTAGGCCTCCCTGAGACAGCTAATGAATTCTGGGAATGGGTGTGTCGTTGGGGCGATTCGATAATACAGACCTGACTCGACGACCCTAAATATGTCCTCGCCTCTTCGCTGGTAGTCGAAGAGCTCGGCTCTGGTGCGGGCTACATTAAAGGGGTAGATTGGGTCACAGAGTTGGGCGTGAGCGTCAGTGAGGGGTTTGGGTCCAGGAGCAGTCCTGACCTCGCAGGCTTGGGGGGTTTCAGGTGCAGATCGTTTCAGTTTTTCCATGATAATTCGAAATAAAGGCAAAAGGGAAATAGCGAAATGGAAAAATGACGAAATACCTGAAATAGTGGTGAAGTAGCAAAGGGGAAAACGATGCAAGAGTGAAAGTGAAAAACCAGTAAATAACCAGTGACATTGCACAATCAAGAGTAAAACACGCTACAACAAACAGGGTTTTACTGAGTATCGAGGTGGGGTGACACTTGTAGGGCTGACGTAGTAAGGATGTCGACAATGAGACACGTGGCGTCAGGTCATTGGCTGGCAGCAGCTGGGTAGGTGGGGGCCACGTGCCGAACAAGGTAGGTACCGGCCTTCATACCGCCTCCTAGACTTACCTTACCATGCATTTACTTGGGCCAACTGTCAATCATGGTGGGCCCTCTCGAGTTTCGGTGTAGTGAGTAGGGGCCTCCTTCTCATTTTCTTTGCCCCACGGAACCCTTCTATTTGGCCCAGAGGAGGGATGATGTCATCTCTTCTGGGGGGTCAATTTCGACCATTGTAACTTCTGTTGGATGCTGACGGAATGGTGTTGACCGCAAGCTCTTGGACGCATGGTTCCGTTGTGAAACTGTGTGCGTTGTCTTATATACTATTTGATATGACCGCGATTGTTCTTTGGAAGCCACTTCCATGATCTTCACTATTTGTCATCCTCTTAACCTGTGATTTTTCTTTTCATTTATGCGATGGTTCCTTCTCTTTTATCAGTATCGTCAAAATCCAACATTAGCTCCACTTGGAAACGACACGCTCGCTCCCGAGGGTGTCGAGAACTTCGCAGACCATCTGCTCCTGCATTGGTGAATATACCTAGGGCATCTTCAAAACTTCAAGTGTTTCTAGAAAGAGTTAAAACAAAAATGAATGTGGAATTTAAAACGGAATATATATATAGTATGGAGGATATATACAATGGGTCGTCGAGGCCATTATTAGTACTGAAAGTAAGGCTTGAGGAATTGCCCGTTCATGGGCATTTCGATCAGGTTCCCCTCCAGATTTTCCAATATGAAAGTGTTGTTGCCTTTGACTTCAACCACCTTGAACGATCTGAACTAGAGCGGATCGAACTTTCCATGTTTACCCTTGTCCGCTCGTCTAACTTCCCACCTCAGCACCAGGTCTCTTGCTTGTATTTATTTACCTTTTTCTTGTTGATCAAATAAGCATTTCATTTTCTCCTGATAGTTGGACAACCTGATGTTCACCTGGGCTCGAGTCTCCTCCTGTTCAACAAGCTGATTCATTCTCCTAATGAGATCATTTGGCTTCTCTTCACTGTCTTGTAGAAACCTGGCGACGGGTAAAGCAAGCTGAATGGGGAACACCGCTGCTCAACCATATACCAGTTCATAGGGAGACTTGCCTGTGGACTGTTCACTGGTAATGCGGTTCGCCCAAAGTGCAAACTTAAGCTGGGAGTCCCAGTGCTTTTGATTCTGGCTTATGGTCTTTTTCAAAGTCCTCACCAAAGTTTTATTTGAGGACTCAGCCAACCCGTTTCCCTGGGGATAGTAGGTTGTAGAATGTCCCAGAGTGATATTATACTGCTAGCAAAAGTTTATTAACTTGGCAGACTTGAAGGTTGGGGCATTGTCAGTGATAATTTTGACCGAGCACCCAAACCTTGCTATTATATTTTCTTCCATAAATTTAATTACCACCCCATTCGTGGCGTTTCTTGCAGGCACTGCTTCGACCCATTTGGTGAAGTAGTCAGTGGCAGTGAGGATCCAACGGTGTTGGTTGCTGGATGCGGGGTGGATCTCTCCAATAAAATCAATGCCCCATTGTCTAAACAGCTCCTCGACATGTACTGGGATTAGTGGTAGTGGAGCGAACTTTTGCTTCTCTGCAAACATCTGGCATTTTTCACATGCTCAGACACGAGCATGAACATCTCCAAATAGTCAAGGCCAGAAAAAACCAGCTTTAAGGATTTTGTGAGCCGTGGATCACCAGCTATAATGTCCGCCACATACTTCATCGTGGAATTCGCCCATCACCTCTTCCACCTCCTGCTCTGTTAGACATAGTAACAGAATTCCTGAAGGGTCCCTCCAATACAATCGTCCATTTGCCACGACGTACTTCTGTGATTTCAATCTCAGAGTGTGGTACTTTACTTTGTCAAAATTTAGGGGACATCTCAGAGTAAGGAGGTATTATACCACATCTTTGTACCATGTAGAGAGAAGATATTTCACGTGCATCTTTTGCACTGAGGTCTCTATTCCGAGCTATACTTCTGTACCCTCTGGTACTTCTCCCCCTTCCATGGACAAATTTATACCCAAGGCCTGGCAATTGGACTCCAATAATATTTTAGCCAACCCCTGTCCTTTAATGAGCTTAGTAGGTCTGATATCTAACTCATATTCCTGGATTTTGGCAATCCACTTGCCCCTCTTTCCTTCACTATCTCCCTGTATTAAGATATCCTTTACTGCTGCTGTGGGGACGTAGGCAGTTATGGCTGACTGCAACACATATATCCGAAAATCCTTTAAGTATTTGACCAAGGCGTAGGCCTACTTTTCTAGAATGTTGTATTTTAATTTTGCACCCCGCAGAACCTGGCTAAAAAAATGCAATCGGATGTTCGTGCCCATATTCGTTCTTCTGTAGTAGCATTGCGACTACCGTATGAGGGGAGGAAAAGGAAAATATCATGAAAGGCTTGCTGTAGTCAGGACCTGCCAATACTGGAGCCGCAACAAAGGCTTGTTTAATTCTATTGAAAGTAGTCCTTGACTGAGGGGTCCATTTTATTTCGTTATCTTTCTTGAGCATCTATGTGATATGTCGGACTATCTCAGCATAATTTGGGATAAACGTTCTTAGGAAGTTTATTCTCCCCAAGAATACCTGGATTTCCTTTATATTCCGTGGGAGTGAAATGCCATTGATCACTTCTACCCTTTTCGGGTCAATTTTTACCCCCTCCGTAGTCACTATGTGTCCCAGTAGCTTCCCTTCCTCCAAAGCAATGAACATGGACTTTTGAGGGTTCAATGACAGATCGTACCTGTGACACTTCTCAAAGGTGCGGCGAAGATGTTCGATGTGCTCAAAATCACTTTTTGAGAACACAATGATATCGTCCAGATAAATCACTACGAATTTATCTTGTTCCCCTACAAAAGCAATATCCATTGCTCGTTGAAAGGTGAAACCCGCATTGATCAAACCGAAGGGCATTCGAGTGTACATGAAAGTCCCCCATGGTGTGGTGAACGTTGTTTTCTTCTGATCCTCGGGGAGAATTTCCACCTGATTATATCCAAAGAAATCGTCCATCATGGACATCGAGGAGGATCCTACCACCTTCTGTAAACTGTGGTCCATCTTAGGGAGGGGGTAATTGTCTTTGAGGGAAGACCTATTTAGATTTCGAAAGTCCACACATAATCTTATTTCTCCGTTCTTCTTTCGGACCGAAACCAAGTTGGCCACCCACTCTGAATATCTCAGGGGGACTATAATTTTAGCCCGCAACAGCTTCTTGATCTCTTTCTCAATTGTTGGAAGCAGCAATGGATTGATCTGCCTCAGTTTCTGCTTATGGGGCTTGGCGTCTCCTTTGAGAGGAATCTTTTGTTGTATGACCTCCACGTCAAAAGTCTTCAGATCTTAATATGACCAGGCGAAGACATCTTTATATGCTTGGAATAACCGAATATATTTGTCTTGATATTCCTTAGGAACTCCCCTAGAAAACTTTACTACCTTCGGGTCTCCCTCCGTCCCGATGTTTATATCATTCACCTAATCATCCTGTGTCATCTTACCGAGGCTAAATGGGATATCATTTGATACAAATTAAATAACTCAGAAACATATTGCAAAAAACATAGACACAAAACCTAGACAAAACATTGGCGGAAAAGGCAGAAGCCTCATGGCTTCCTCATGTAATCTCACTTATTAAAAGAATTTAATTTACAATTTAAATAGATGAGAGAAGATAGTCCGTGCTATCTTAGACTCTTTTGGTTGAGATAATTTTTCACCAAAAACCCACCAAGATAGGAGTTCCTAAACAGACTCCAATATTTGAGGAACAACCCAACAACCTAAGAATTAGGCACATATTCCTAACTAGGAATATTTAATTAATTAATTTATTATTTTGGATTTATTATTGTTATTTTAGAGAGGCTAACATTCCCCCCTTCAATGAAAAATCCAAAAGAATAACGAGGAACCATCTTCCAAGTTCTCATGTTGATCCTCAAAAAAACATTGCCTGAAAAACCGCCAAAGCTGGATGCTGAAAAACTGCAATCTGAAGAGACCATGAGTCAGCTGTATGTCTGATTCATGTCTGAATTTCGCTTGACAACTCCATCAAGTGCCAAGTTGCAAAAGGATCTATCTGTCCTTTGCATGAAATCAACATCCTTTTTCCACTGACAAAATTTGTTCAAGGCCCACTGGCTGATGATGTCAAAAACAACTCACTGTTGCTTTTGCTGTGCTAAAAACTGTTCACTACTTCTTCGTTGTCGACTGCCTACTGGAAAATTGGTTGATGCCCACTGGAAAATTGGTTGATGTCCACTGGAAAATTTGTTGATGATGCCCATTGGCTGCTTTTGTTGGTTTTGTCGAGACTTTCAGTCTGACAACCACTGTCAATCTCATTGACATTTTCCCCCCTTTTTCAACTGAAAGGAGAGACACTTCTCTGGGAAAGTATTCCTGGACTCCCCCCCTTCAGGTGTAGGAGTTTACACTGGTGTACGCCCCCGTTCAACTGTATCAGAGTACCATCATCTTTTCACTGTTGGCTGCACTATGTGTGATTGGATTCGATTGTAGAACTGAAGCAATCTTTTAACTGTGGATGACCATTCCCAAGGGTCGATCCATTCATAATGTATCTTCAATCTGGCTGATTTGTGTTGATTGCGACATTTTTCTGAGGAATGATTGGACTTGCCACAATGGTGACAGGGATGGAGATCAAAACACTGATCTTCCATATGACCGGTTCTTTGACAATAAGAACATCTCGGTTGGACTTCAACTTCAGGTTGTGTGGAATCTTGTTTTTCTGCAACTTTGGGTTGCATGCATTGCTGGTTGTCTGCAACTGTCTCTGAATGTGCTGAGGGGATCTGTTCAAGAAATCCCGCACTGACGAACTGAATGGGCTTGGAATAATCGGGAATATGTAAGTTGGTGTCATCTTGGACATATCCTAAGCCTCGTCGATTCTTGTTATTCTGAATTTCTTCCCAGGGCTTGATGATGGGCTTGGAAGAAATTGGATCTGGAACAACTTCGACACTTGAAGTTGTTTGAAGGAATGACTTATCATCTGGATGGTTCAAAGACTTGAAAGTATCACTCTTTTCTTGCAATTCAATTCTTTGAAGTTGGGACTTGAGTTGAAGAAACTCAATGGTGTCATGTGTTTGTTGTAGATGCTGTGAAAGATCAGCAAGAGTGCCTTTGCTGACGTGCACCATGTCTTCATCGCTTGAGATGATCAAACTGTGAAGAATGTTTAACAACTGAATATGTTGCGTCATCTGAACTTGCGCACTTGAAAACAGGCTCTCTTGCTGGAGATGTTGTACTTTGAACTATTTCACTTGAATGTCAGGCTCGCTTGAATGTGGCTTGAATGGCACACTCACTTGATTTGTTGCTGATTGCACTTGCTGGAGTCGTAGAATTGTCTTGCTGAAACTTTGGAATTCACGCTCGCTTGATGACGATTGCGTGTGCTTGAACGCTTCACTTGACTTACTTGAGAATTTTACGCTCACTTCAATGAATAGCCACGCTTGCTTGATGTCGATCTCAACTTGCTTGATTGTTTTAACTTGTTTGATGATTACTGCAATAAACTTCACTCTGGCTTGCTTGATGGTTTGATCTTTGTACTGTCTTGACGCAAGTTGCTTGAAATCACGCTCGCTTGGAGATGTAAACTTGTTGCTTGTTTGAAAAAACTCATGCACTCAATTTATTTTGTGTAAAAGAAGGGTGTCGAACACTGTCGACAATGCACCCAAGAAAGCTTACAATGATTCACTTTAAAATAATGAATTCACTTGTTCTTTTAAAAATTCATTGACAATGAATTTTTAATGATTCACTTAAATCAATGAATTTGATTACAAGTTCTTTAAATGGATTTGCAAGAACGTTGATGAAGACTTTGCTGTGAAAAGCATTAACTTGACTAAGTGAATTTGTTGTTTGATGTAGAATGCTGATGTAGACAGTCTTCAATTATATGTTGTAGTGTTGATCTTGCAGCTATGTGTTGTGCTTGCTGATGTATGCGATATTAAATGAAATCATTGATGTGTCACAACTAGACACAAATCAAAAACAACAACATAAAGCCATAAAAAACATGCGCCATCAAACACACATGGTGTACCTAAGATCCCCTTATTCAATTTCGGGCGGATCTAGGACACATCAACACCAAAAAAAATGATATCTTTATTAATCATTGAGTACATCTGAAGCAATGATAATGCCAAGTTGACAACCCTTTGAAACAACTCACCTTCAAAATTTGAATGGATAGTGACACGATCCCTCTCAAAGTAAGACAATACTTTGAATTACAACAATGGCTTTTCCTTATTACTCCAAATACAAATGGAAACTCTCCTGAGCTCTCCAAATTACAAAATACAACTTATCACTCCAAGGATTTTAAAACATCCCCCTCATTACTCCAAAAATTACAAAAGGAAACACTCCTTATTTCTTCAATTACAAAGAGAGTCACATTTTCACTCTACTACCCTTTTCAATTTTCCATAAAAAAACATTTTAATGGAAATCACTTTAGAAAAGTGAATTGTTTTCAATTTTTTTTTTTTTAAAGCACACTCCACCTTCAACGTTTCACCTTTTTAATGCATGAAAAACAAAAATGTATGCATACAATTCATTTTATGCATAAATACCATTTCATATGATGTATTTGCAAAAGATTCTCCACGATATACTTTGTATGCATGCCTCACTGCATTGGGTATCACGCACAGTGCTGACTCGTCCTATTGTGCTCCACGTGAAAGCTTTATACCATGTCAGGTAGCGACCCTTGTGCTCTCACGAGCATGTAGGAAATATATTCATCGCTACCACATTGCAACGTTGTTTTAAAGCTTTCCCTGAAAATTAAAAGACTAGTGCATATTGATGCATTGTTAAACTAGAGGACGTGCATAAACTTTGGAAGCATCTTCCAATGCAATGAAAAAGCGCTCAAACCTATGCTTCAGACAATCTTCCCAATACCAAAATAGAAGAAGTGAATTTTCATCCTTTGTTTCTGATAGAACATGGAGAGATTGCTTGCCAAAATACTTCAGTTTCCTATCTAGCAGCAAACGTTAGTAATGCAGATAGAATCCTTGAATTAATTTCGGCAGCAGCTTCAGATAAGGAATCTTGCTTTTTGTTTTATTCTGAAATATTCTTCCATTTATCCTTAGAGTCTTTCAAACTCTTTGCATCTTTTCCCGCTTCATCATCCGTGGAAATCAGCACCTTGAATAGTGCAAAGTATATGTCAACTAGACATCTTGCCAGCTTTGGTCCATCACCGTGTATCAATGGAAGCAGAATCGTGTATCAAATCGATGGAAGCAGAATCGTGTATCAAATAGATGAATTTTTGCAAATCAATAATCGCTACCAACTTGTTTTCTCCATGGCCTGCAGCGAATATCATGAGTTTTTACTTCAATTCAGGAGTTTTACTTCGATGCAGCTTGTCTTCTCTACCAGCAGGAGAAGCGAGCAAAAGCGATGCCGCAAAACGCTGAATCGATGCCACAAATATTCAAATCGAATTATGAAGTTTATGAAACGCTGGCTGGCTTTTCAATTAAACGCTGCTTTCAATTAAACACTGGCTTCAATTAAATGGAAATGTTGTCACACGCAGGGAAATGTCTAATACAACTAAACGATGTCACACTGGCTTTTTTCGCTGCAAACAAATGTTGTTCCAATTGATTGACGTTACAATTTTGAGGAGCACTTCGAACATTATTTTGAATTAGTGAGCAGTTCAACTCTTCTCGGCCCTTTACCACAAAAAAGGATGAAGCAGATAGAAATACAATTCACATAGGACATGGTAGGACATCACAGCTTCTCTAGGAAATCTCACAACCCAAGATTCAATAACTCTCCTCTCGACAAAGACCTTGACAATCACCAAGAATTCCCTCTCATTGTCGGCTTAACTCTCGGCTCTTTGACGGTTTTGAACTCTCAAGATTCTTCTCTCCAGGTTCATTCTTCAGGCACACCCGAACAATGCTCTCCAAACTCCGTTCTTCACATTTCGGCTCTCTGTTGCTCCAAGTGACAAACCGATTCTCAACTCTCGAAAATTTCAGAGTTTATCCTCCACATACGCCGTCACACGCACATGCACGTCTCTCCATGTCAAATAGGCATGTCAAATTACTCAATGGTCCACAGCGGAACCTAGGTCACGCAAAAATGCAAAATCGAAAATATACAGCGCTCTTCTCTATACAGCGCTCTTCCTCAAAATGCAAAATCGAAAATATACAGCGCTCTTCTTTATACAACGCTCTTCCTCTTAAATTATACAGCGCTCTTCTTTATTTTTGTTTTTATTCACTCAAACAATTTGAAAAATTCACACAGATTTGCATTTGCTGCTTTAAAAAAATTATTTTAGAATTTGTAGATCTAAAATCAATAAAAAAAAATTGCAAATTTCATACCAATCTTTTGTTGATCACTTCAACGGAGTTGAGTTTTCCACGACCTGATAGAGCTGGAATCTCCTCCTCACAGCGTTACCGTGGCTCTGATACCACATGATACAAATTAAATAACTCAGAAACATATTGCAGAAAACATAGACACAAAACCTAGACAAAACATTGGCGGAAAAGACAGAAGCCTCATGGCTTCCTCATGTAATCTCACTTACTAAAATAATTTAATTTACAATTTAAATAGATGAGAGAAGATAGTCTGTGCTATCTTAGACTCTTTTGGTTGAGATAATTTCTCACCAAAAACCCACCAAGATAGGAGTTCCTAAACAGACTCCAATATTTGAGGAACAACCCAACAACCTAAGAATTAGGCACATATTCCTAACTAGGAATATTTAATTAATTAATTTATTATTGTTATTTTAGAGAGGCTAACCCATTTTTGTCGAATAGCCTTTCCAAGGGCACGAGGCCTCTGGGAATGACATTCCCTTTTAGTTGCAGCACGCGATGTCCGGCTAAGGTCTCCTCCCACTTAGTCTGTGGCTGTTGATCGGGCTCTTCGTCCACTGCATCTATCACCAGATTAGAGAATTCACCAACCGTCTCTATGAAACTCTTAACTTGTTCTTCGTCCTCGAAGACCTGCCAATGTTTCACATTATCTGGGATGGAAGGGCGATACCGTACCTCAACATCATACCTAAGCAGAGGATTCTGCGGCGGGTGGAAATTGCTAGCTGCTACAACGAGCGAATCGGCCATCTGGTTTTTATCTGTCGACATAAAATGTATATTAAAAGCCAAGAAGAAATTCTCCACCAGGTCCCATATCTCATTTCTATAAGCTTTGAGCTGTGGATGCTTAGCCTGGCACTAATTTCTGACTTGCCTTACTATCAGTTCTAAGTCCCCGTAAACTGTCAGACTCTGGATATTCATATTCTTTGTTGTGTGCAATCCCAGGAGTAGCGCTTCGTATTCGACCACGTTGTTAGTGGCTTCGTACTCCATCTTGAACGAGAGAGGGACCAAATGTCCTTTGGGCGAGATCAAGAGCACCCTGGCTTTATTCCCTTCTCTCAAATTGGCCCTGTCAAAATGCAGAGTCCACATCTCATCCTCCTCTTTGCTCATGGGTTCATTCTGTTTGAGAGGGCAGACTACTGCCTCCTGCAAGAAATCTTCGTCTTCTTCAAACATAAGGCAAGCGAATTCACCCTCTTTACCATATACTGGGGAGTTCACCGAGCCATCAGTTTTAGTAACCATCTTTACAAACCTAGACCCGGTATAGCCTTCTTTCCTCTCCCCCGAATACTGGAATAGTACCATAAGTGAGATCGAGTTTAAAGGATCCACCAACCTTTGAACCCCACGATCTAGACAACAACATCCCAAAATGAGCTGGAATATCAGCCACCACGATATCCATCACCACACTCTTGGCTGGGATTTGGGTCAAATTTACCACCAAGTCCTTTATCATTCCTAGGCACTTAACCCTCTTGGAGTCAAACGAATACAAATCTTTATATGGACGGGTGATTTGCAGACCTAACTTCTCCATGACCGACAATGGCAATAAGTTATGGGAAGCCCCGGAATCTAACATGCAGTTATGTAGCAACAGATCGTGAATGACCAGAGATACATAGAATGGGGGGGTTGCTGAGTCCAACTCTTCTACATGAGGGCCGAAGACTACCATGGGCCTCTCTTCCTGGAGATTGAGGTTTTCAGGGAGAGGAACAACTCCATGGGGGAGCATGAATTGGGATACTTGAGCTTTATACGAAGGTTGTTTTAAAAGTTCAACTAGGGGAATAGGAATTTTAACCTTTTCTAACTCTTTCTGGAGGTTGAAGATTGCAGGATTATTTTCTGTAATAATCTCTTTTTGTTGCTCCTTAGGAGGGATGGCTGAGTTTGAGACCACAGTAGGAACCTTATGATTTACAAGGGGATCAGGGACTGATCTTGTGGAGGAAGAGGCAGTGGATTTTTGGTGGGTGGGCTCCTCTATGGGATTTTCCCTCCTGCTAATAGAATCTTGCGGGGTCGGCTCTTTTGGTGTGGTTCCTCCCTCTTGTTCTTGCACACAGGTTCTCTTTCTAGAAGACTTGAGATCATACTTCTTATGCAGCTGGGCTTGCATGAAGTCTACAAATTGTCTGCAATAGTCATCAATATCTGGATCTTCTAGGGACACTTCCTTCTTCTCTTGCTCCTCTTGCAAGGTAAGCTCTGTCTCTTCGTCTTCTAAATAAGCAAGAAAATGATCCTCCTAACAGTCAGGAACTTCCTCAGCTTGTCCTTCCATTTGTCCTTCCAAATATAAAGGAGGCTGGATGTGATCCTGCTACTCCTTTCTATCCCACTGTAATATTTGTAGTGGAGGTTTCTGGTACTGTGGATTGAAACCTTGGTTAGGGGCCATCTGGTTTGGTCGATAAACGGAATTTTTAGTTTCCAACTCAAGCTTCACCAGCTTGTTGGAAAGGTTTTTGATCATCTTGTTCATCTCTTCAATCCTACTCTCTGATGCTTCTCTTTCTTGATTAGAGGAAGAGGCTTCCTCCTTACCTCTTCTCTTGGAATCATGCTCTATTCTTCCTTTGGATTTTCCGGTAGAGGCGAAGTTTGCTTCTACCTCTAGAACATCCGTCTGGATCTGATCCAGGGAAGCAGACTTTCTTTCTCTCAAAGTGAATCCAAACTCGGACTCAAATGCTCCAGCAAAAACTACTTTGGCTACTGCTTGAGGAGGTTTTATTTTAGCAGGCAGATTGTTGTATAGTTTGTTGAATCTTTTTATAAACTCGGTTACATCTTCATTGTGTTTTTTCTTCAAGGCATTGAACTCTGTGAGGATGTAACCGTGATCCCTCTTTTCTCCCCATTTTTTATTAAAAGCATTTTCCATTTCCTCCCAAATAGTGAACGAATTGTTAGCAAGAGATTTAAACCACTTTCAGGCTTCTCCATCCAAGAACTGGACGAAAAGCCTCAACACTACGTCCAAATGTTCCTGTTATGTATATTTTATTAAATATTAGTTAGATATATTTATCTTAGGTTTTATTAAGTGAAAGGGCATGATCAAAGATCATGCCTCTTCACCAAGGGACACCATGAGGCTATATTTAAAGCCTCGGTGATTCCCCATTGTAATCATCTCTCATCTTTTATCAATAATAATATATACTTATAAAGTTTACCAGAGTTTTTACACTCCATTGGTATCAGAGCCATCGCTCTTTGGGATCTGTGTGATCACCCAAAATTAAGGAATTACAAAAAAATTCCAGAATTGCAGATTTTTTTTAAAAACCAAGTGCTTGTGGGCAGCAACATTTGTTTTTAAAAAAAGAAGGAAGAAATATATATATATATATATATATATATATTAATAAAATAAAGAGAGAAGGAAAGTCAACATAAAGGGAAAAATAAATTAAAAAGAAAAAGAAAAACGAAAAAGAAAAAAGAGATATATAAAGAAGCACATATACGTA
Source organism: Pinus albicaulis (assembly GCA_034641835.2). Lineage (NCBI taxonomy): Eukaryota > Viridiplantae > Streptophyta > Pinopsida > Pinales > Pinaceae > Pinus > Pinus albicaulis. Next base: position 258,148,737 of record CM076579.1, read on the forward strand.
CATGTGAAGAGAAAGTAAAATTAAAAAGGAAGAGTAATTGCTCGTGGTTTTTGGGCCCATGGTAATTGCCCATGGTATTAAAACCCATTTTCTCTTTTCAAAACAACGTGCCTTTTCAAAACAAAGTGACTTTTTAAAACAACGTGACTTTTAAAAGTTAATAATTTTTTCCCCATAATTATATATATATATATATATATAATTCAAATAATAAAATAATAATAATAATAATTATTATTATTATTATTTAAAAATATATATATAATTATTATTATTATTATTTCAAAAAAAAATTAATTTAATTAATTAATTAATTAAATTTTTTTTTTAAAAGGGAAAAACTGGCAGAAAAATATTCCCCACCTCATACACGTTCAATGTCTTCATCGATGTCAATGGCCGAATTCCAGAAGAAATTGGTGGATCTCGAGAAACAAATCAATATTAATTCCGAAGAATTCGGAAAAAGATTAGTCAATCTTGAAGGTACAGTTCCAGGACACTCCAATGACATCAAAAAGGTTCATAATACGACAAATCGAATAGAAAGACAAATGTGGCTAAATCATCACGAGGCCACAGAAAAGCATAGTGAAGCAATGAACAAGATGACAGAGCATGGCGAAGCAATGAACAAGATGATAGAACTCTTCAATAAGATAAATGATAAGATAGATAAGTTAAGTCAAACACAATCCCCAATATTTCCTAACATGGAACAAAATCAACAAAAAAATTCCGCAGATTCAGGGAACTTAGAAGAGCATCAGGAAAAAACCGATTCCCCACATCATCAAGAAGATAGTAATGCAGATTTTCAAAATAAGCAACTCTGGAATGCATTTGCTAATCAATATCCCCTTCTTGTTCCACCAGTAGCATATCAGCAAAAAGCCAAAATCGAGCTACCCAAGTTTGATGGTAATGAAAAAAATAGCGTTGCATGGCTTAATAAAGCGAAAGAATATTTTGAGATTTATGACATTACTAGTGACGACGAAAAAATTAAGCATGCTTCCATGAAAATGGAAGGAGAAGCATATAATTGGTATATGCGGTGGAAAAAGATGATGCTTGCTATCAGTTGGAGGAAATTTAAGGATGCATTCTTCAAAATGTTTCAAGGCATAAAAGAAGAAAAGTTCTTTTCAACGTTTATCAAATTATGCCAAAAAGGAGATGTGGATGAGTACACTCGAGAATGGGAGACCTTGGCAACACGAGTACCAGGATTGTCGGAATCTCGTCTAATCCAGTCTTACATCTCAGGACTTAAAATCCATATACAAGAAGAGCTCGAACTTCATGAAATTACATCAGTAGAAGTAGCAAGGCAAAAAGCAAAAGCTGCTGAAAAGAAATTTGAAAGGTTATCAAAACCAGAAAAAGTATATTTGAGACAAAGATTTCCTCAATCTGAAAATATATATGACACAAAATATGTCCCACTCCATCTTCGTGAAGAAGAAAAATCTAGTGTGGAAAAACAAAGAATGAGAGAGGGCAAGTGCAAACGTTGCGGTAAAAAGTGGGACCCTAAGCACAGATGTGCTAATGGAAAAGCGAAAAATCTATACAGTTGTGAAGCAACTAATGACACTAACAATAATGATTCATATATAGAAGGATTAGAAGACAACTTAGAGTTCTCTCCAGAAATGGATGGCGAAACTATTCCACAAGTGTCATTATCAGCTATGACAGGCATATCACAACCTCAAACCCTAAGGTTAAGAGGAAATATCAAGAACAACAACGTAATGGTTCTCTTCGACACTGGAAGTAGCCACAATTTTCTAGATTCAACCATGGCAAAAAGACTTAACATATTTACCTTCCCCATGCCTAATATGAAGGTAATGGTGGCCGATGGTAAGAAGATTGAGCAAGTAGGGAAATGCCATAAGGTCAAACTACATATAAAAAACTTTCATTTAGAATCTCCATTCTACACCGTTCCATTACGAGGAGTAGATGTGGTCTTAGGAATTCAATGGCTACAAACTTTAGGTACTTATTCAGCCAACCATCGGAAGCAGTTTATAAGTTTTAAGTGGAAAGGGAAGAAACACAGGTTTTATGGATTCCAAGCCCCAGAAGATCAAGTCGTATCTTCCTCTCTGATGACGAAGATGATTCAAACAGGAGCGCCAGCATCTACAGTACAATGTCATCAGTTAGAAATGTTATCTTCAAAAGGGAGCCATGGAGAGTCACCAGAAGAACAAGGACTAGTTCAGACACACAAAAAAGTATTCCAGGATCTACCCATAAAAGTGCCTCCTGATACGAAAATCAAACATCCAATAGAAGTCAAGACAGGATCCGACCCTGTCGATATCAGATCTTTTCACTATCCACATCAACAAAAGATTGAACTCGAGAAGATGCTCCACGATATTTTTAAAATGTGGGAGGCAAGAGCTCGCCGCTCGAGAAACCCAAGCATTCGTCAACGTTGTCCATCATTACGTATGCTTTAAGGACAAAGCATCTTTAAGAGAGGGGCAATGTTATGTATATTTTATTAAATATTAGTTAGATATAGTTATCTTAGGTTTTATTAAGTGAAAGGGCATGATCAAAGATCATGCCTCTTCACCAAGAGACACCATGACGCTATATTTAAAGCCTTGGTGATTCCCCATTGTAATCATCTCTCATCTTTTATCAATAATAATATATACATATAAATTTTACCAGAGTTTTTACACTCCAGTTCCACATTGAAATTTTCAGCGAAAGCACAAAAGTCCTCAATATGCTTCTGAGTAGAGGCACTGTCTTCCTCGGTGAACCGAGGCAAGAGCTTTAGATAATCCTAAGGCATATCATTTAAAACTTGAGGCAGGGCCAATGGGGCATATTTGTTGAGGAAACCCGGCACAGCCATGGGAGGCAGTGGATTCTGAGGAAGATTCTGATGGATGACAATAGGTATATGCTGGGAGGAGATTTGCAAGTTAACCTGAGATGAGCTTTGGAGTATGGTGACTTGTTTGACTTCCTCAGCCTCCGAGGTGGGGTGCGAAGGAAGCATAGAGGGTGGGGTACTCCCCAGGCGGAATACTTAACGCGTTAGCTACAACACCACGCGGGTTGATACACACAACACTGAGTTTCCATTGTTTGTTTACGGCTAGGACTATTGGGGTATCTAATCCCATTTGCTCCACTAGGTTTTGTCTCTCAGTGTCATTGTCAACCCAACAGAGTGCTTTTTCCATTGGTCTTCTTTCCAATCTCAATGCATTTCACCACTCCATCCTCCATCACATAGTCCCCCATCTTGCAATAAAAAATCCAAAATCCTAATAGGACCATGACCCATCAATCTATGTAATGCCATAAAGAGCCATCCTCTCCTATCTTCCCAAACCAAACCATATTTTTAGTTCCTGTTGAGTTGAATCATATCCTGTAATATCCCTTTCGGGAATTTTCATTAAAATATCACGGAGGTTTTAACTCTGTACAATTTCACCAAGAAACACAATCAAAACCCTAGAAATTCGATGGAAACAATAAACCCAAAAATCATACGGCAATCTCATTAAAATATCACAATATGGCGAACAATGAGATATGCAGCAACAACAACAAAATCCAGCTTTATTTTATAGAAATATGAACGGCAATACAATAGTTGGAAGCAACCCTCCAAGATAGCTATAATGCTAATGCCAACCTCCAAACTGGAAATAGGAAAACAATCGCTGCAACCTTTGAATCCTGGATGGATCCACCAAGGGAAGAGATGGGTGCTCACCCACTCTCACCAAATCACCCGAGGGTTTCCGTCTCGGGGCTACTACTGAAGTAGAGAACCAAGTTCTCAAACCTCTCACACAAACAATTAGCCAATCCAAGATGTCTCCAAATGACCCCCGCTTCTCCCTTTATAGATCTGATGGATAGATCTCCAATCCTCTAGAATCATCTTATTTTATTATTTTATTATTATTCTAGAACATCCTCCATTGACTCTATCAAAGTGACTTCAATTTAATTATATTTCACTTAAGTCACTTTTGACCGCTTTTCCTCTAAATATTATTTTTCCTTTAATTAAATGACTAATTAAAGTCATTTTTAATTAAGGAAAATAGTATATCACCCATGGTACTATCTCTAGCCACTATAAGTCACTTCTCAGCATCCCATCCTGAAGATCTCCTCAAAACTCCTCCAAAAAGCCCCTGTGCCCGCTGATGACACCAACGTGTATCTGTGACCTGTCTGCTCCAACTCTGGAAGTCCATCCTAACCTTGTCATAGGTGACACCAAAAAAGGAATATTACATATCTGCTTGTTACGCCAAGGCCCTAAGCTCGTTGCCCCGAGGATCCAATGATGCAACTAGCTTAGCGAATGATTCAATTTTATCTATAAAGTCCACCTAGAAATTACTACTTACAAAAAATGATACCTCTCTAGGTGGGGCTAAAATTTGTACCTACACATTAGGAGAGAACCCCTAAACAAACAAGTGCACTTTCCCGCCTTGACTTCATGATCAATTTACCCCGTAACAGTAGGGATAAAAACCAAATTGTCTCGCTTTTCTTCCCATACCTTGCACTTATGATACTACCTACATTATTTTTCGATTAGCCCACATCTCCCACACGTACTATTCCCATACCTCGACCATCTGACGCTTGATGCGATGGGATGAAGAGCGAACCAAGGGAGCGAAATGACCTAATGAACGAGAGTAGCACTATCCATATTTTCCCACCCACGATCGATGGTTCAAGTGATTGACTCTTTCTCGCTCTCTCCTCGCTATCTCTCCCTCTCTCTCTTGACCCTTTCATTGGTCCGCATGGTTGGGACTTTTCCACATACATTTTGAAAGGGTAAGGAATGTTAAGCAGCTCATCCCGTTATGATGGAGGAGCGAACCAAAGAACTGCCTTTTCTCGGTTCATGCTTGCAACAACCGATTGGAGAATGAGAAAAATTTGAAAGTAGGAGGTAGTCGGGTGAGGTTTCAATCAATAGGTTGGGTGGGTGGGCAGAAAGAGGTACCAAAAATATGTGCTTTGCTCTCATTAGCGAAGATGCATTTCCCCATTAGCATAGGATTGGGAGGGGGATAATCATGCTAGATCCTGGGTCAGCCGATTTCCAATAAGGACAGCATGCTACTCCCTTTCGAATTGAGTAAGACCTGAATGAATGAATGTTAGATAGAAGAATAGAATAGAATAGAATAGAGCAGTGGGTTCCCCTCTCCATATTGAAAGGTTATTTGAACTTTGATCCCTCTATTGATTAAAGGTTTCTAGTACTTGAATTGCCATGTTGCACAGTGTATATGATGAGGGAAACACTTAACCTTTTCGTGGGAATGATTGGTTCTCAAGGGTTTTCCAATCCCCCGAGTTATATCTCATCGTCCCCACCTTATTTAGATTGATGAGTAAGTCGAACGGAAACCTTCCATTCATAGAAGCAACACCTATCAGCGGGTCATTGAAACCATAATTCTTGCCTACAAGATTCAACAGACAATAGATTTTTTGTTTGTTTGGTAAACCTATATTTTATTTCAACATTTCACCTATATTTCCTTCTTTCTTTAAGTAAGGGGGATTTCTTTAAGGCAGGGGTATAATTCACATATGTTCTGTGCGGTTATCCCTTTCCCCGAACAGAGAAATATAGATGGTAGAATTCATTCCCATTTCTGGGAAAGACAACGACAATGATTTTTCTAGGCGAGTGGATGTGGGACAAATGGTACAAACAGATGGTAAGAACAAGAGAGAGTAAGAGGGCGATCATTATTCATTCGGGGAAACTTTCATACAGGATCAAATACCACTTACTTTTGGTTGGAAAGTCTATCTATTATATTAGTGCCAGCGATATAGTTCTGCAACACCATGAATGGGATGGTGGTTTTTTGAGTGGTTCCCGGCCGGGGCTGGGCGGGAAAGAAAGAGAGTGGTTCCAATTCATCATTATGGTTTCGCGCTTGCTTCCCCGTTCAACATTTTTGGGGATGGAAGGCCAAACGCTTGTTCCACTGTATCTTTGTATTAACCTTTTCGAACACGTTTGACAAACGTTATCTCGAGCAGGTGATGACCTAACTTACACAGCCTCCCTGTCACCTTCGCTATGCTCAGCTCAGGCTTTGAGGGGAAGATATCGATCTCTCAAAATGGCATAATTACATATATAATAGCAACATTGTCTGCTAAAGTGTAATTAGGGAAAGATAGTTATATGGGCGCGGGGATAGGGGGTTTACAATTAGAAGGTCATCATATTAGGGAAAGATTTGTCCAATGGATATTTTATCGACATTGAAATGTGCACTTGCTCTTATTAGATGATGTCGTCTTCGCGCTTCGATTGTGAAAATGAGTACTTGTGCTTAATCGCTCGTTATTAGTGCTTAATGCTAAAGGAGTTGACTGGCCCAAGGACCTTAGTTATGAGGAAGAACCTCTTGATTCTTATTGGAGTATTAATGGGGCGAATAACCTCAACCTGTAGAAAGCAGACACCCAAACACTACCAAAATGGACTCTTCCTACAATAGCCCACACTTTTCTTAGTGAATATCTTTCCTTAAAGCCCCTGGGCTGAGATCTAGGCTTTTTAGTTTAGATTTCGTGTACTTATTTGAATCTAAAGTATCTGATTAGCATCTTAGATGTAGGCTTTTTAGTTAAGATAGGAGCTCGTGATTGGCTAGTTTTAATAAAGAGAAACACCAAATGTGTGTCCTATAGGATTGATTTGCTAAAGAGTAGAAAAAGAGATCTAAAATAAGGAGTTGTCTCCGGAACCTAAGAAAGAGTAGTTCCCTATCTGCCTTAGTTTACTTAAGGGAAATATTACTCTTTTTAATAGAATCGCTTATTCTTTGCTTACCCTTCCTACTGAAGCTCTTAAGTTCATAAGGGTAAACCTACCAATGAAGAAGGGTTACCAATTAAGCTAGGCTCAGCTACCTTTCGGTATAATCTTAACCTGGACCTACCTCTAAGGTAAACATATCCCAATTTCCAGGATGCAACATAAGGTCAGCATATACCTAATGGCAAGAAGCACCTTGCTCATTGGCAGGAACATGCTTCCCCTCGTGCTTCAGCTCTGACCCAACCTTTCCTACTCATGGAAAGACCTAGTTCTCTATAGGAACTTTAAGACTTATTGATAGGAAATCTAACACTAATTAAAAGACTTACTCTTTGCAATTATCCTAGAAGGACCCCCCAAGCGTGGGTGAAGAGACAAACCCCTTCCCCAGTCATACGTTGGGAAAGCTCTCCTCTTCGACTGCTCTAGTATCTCTTCCTTATTTTAAGGTCTGGTTTAAGGGAAATATTGCCTCCCTCCAATGAGGTCTCGTATAGATGAAGAGATAGACCCCATATACACAGCCTTTGCCCACTACTAGCCCACTGCTAAAGGACAGATAGATACCTTGTATCAGCCTTAAAGGACTTGTTTAGCTGAAAGTATAGCCTATATAGTTCCCTGGAACACTAGTACTTACCCTCCTTACTGCCCGAATCACAGAACTAAAGGAACGCTTTGCTCTACTATTAGCTTTACTCATTTACCTATAAGGAAAGCATCATCTTACCTTATTAGGAAATCTTTTACCTAGATATGCGGTTCCTATTAAACCATTCCTATTCAACAAATCCATGAGATAGTTCCTAATATAAGGCATTACTTTGTGGGATACCTTAAAATAAATCGACTAGATAGTTCATTGATGGGACTATTGCCTTACTAATATAAGGCATTACTTTGGTTTCCCCTTATAGTTCTCTCTGCCCCTGCCTTATTTAGGTTGAGGAAGAATATAGACAACTCTACGAAAGGAAGAGTTATCTCAGCTCTTCCTGCCTAATTTAGTTCGAGGAAAAGGCCATACTATTCCCTTAAAAGTAAGAAAAGTAAGGGCAGCCTAAGCCCGGGCAGAGGAATAAGTTACCCTTGCTTCACTAGGCTTCGTTCGGTGCAAGTCTCGGGCCTGTGCAGTATGGAGTAGAGAGAGAGCTTGGCCCAAACCACTTAGATCACTCGGATCTCCTGTTCTATTCATTGCTTCATTCATTCATTAAACCCATCATTTTGTTTGATAGATTGATTGAGTTATGTTATCTAGATTATGAGCTAGATCTCTATATGAAACAATTGATATCGAGCGCCCTCCCTACTCTACTCTCTTTTGGGAGGACCCCTACTCCTCTGCCTGCCATCCGTATAATTCTGTAACGTCACTCTTCTCCCTCCTTCAGAATCGTTAAGGAAAGAAGAAAGAAAAGAGATGTGCTCGCTCGAGTATAGTAGAGTTCTTGTGTCAGTCATTTCCTACTTGAGTGGATAGAAGATTTCCATCTCTCTTTCGCGCGATTTCCATTCTTTAACGAACGCGCTAGTACCATGAGCTTCACGACAGTCTCACCTAGTACTTTTCGGGGCTTATGTAATTTCTGCCTTTGGATTTGCGCTTGATTCGGTTTGTTCCAATGACATTCTCGATTGAGACCTTCCTTTTGGTGCTCTGTGAAGGGGTTGCTCCAACTACAATATTGGAACTGAATCTTTCGATTGGTTAAGGCTGAGACCTTTCCGTTGTGGTTGGGTTAAGGGGTGTTGTACATTAAACTAAGGTGCCTTGCTCTGAGTCGTGGTATACTTCCGTGTACAGGATCGAATCGTGCCTTTCTGGTGTGTGGTTGAACGCACGCCTACTACTCCGGCCTAAGGTGGGTTGGTGGTTCTACATGATCGTAACTAAGTTTCCTTTCTGGTGAAGTATGACAAGCTAAAAAACATTTCATTTCAGTGTGAATGTGAACGCGGATGTATGCATGTGTGTTTAAGCACCAGCCTTTATGGATGGATCTCCGCGTTACCACATACATAGTCTGACAAGGGAATCTATCCCCAGGGTCAGATCAGACCACCTTACTCACCTCGAAAGAAAGCAAAGAAAAGTCTATTGATATAAAGTCACTACAGACTATCTTTCCTTAAGACATCACCAATCTCCGCCACGCACTTGTATATGCATATCAATATGGTGGGGAATGCTTTATATCTTACCCAGGTTGGCTGGCCCAAAGTGAGCGAGTAAAAGCAATCCCCCGGTAGAATGAGGAAAGGCATAGCAAATAGGGCCCATCGGCTTATTGAGGGCTACCTAGCTTGCTCGAAGGGAGTCATTTCTGGGTAGTGGAAGGTGGTCTGCCTACCTGGGTTTGCAGTGGAAGGCGGTCTGCCTACCTGGGTCTGCAGTGGGAGGTGGCCTCCCCTAGCAAAGAGTCTCACACGTGCTCCACCTACCGTAACTCACTTATTGGTAGGCAGAGTGAGGTTTCAATGAAACAACCTGCTTCACACCGAACCAAATGGATGGAAAGACAACTTATCATTCGAGAGTTCTTCTTTCTTATCGATCCATAACTCCCTTACCAGAGCGCTTATCAAGTGGTTCTATTCCTGACATAGTTAGCAGGTAGCGACTGCATAGCAGGCGAGCTCCTTCCTTCATAGCAGGGGGAAATACTAGGGTTGGTTACGCCCTTTTGCAAGTCACTTCGTCTTTTGAGGGGCGAGAGAGAGATAGATAGATAGATAGCAATAGGGGTGTTGCTAAGGGTTTCTTTATATTTTATTTCATGCTGTTTATCTCTCTCTCGTAATCAATATTGTATGTAATATTGAGTCCGCGTAAGGTGTTCAACGTAAGGCTTCGTACGTATGCAACGCACCTGGTTCAGAGAGAGCATGAATTTCCCTTCGGAATGTGTACAAAACGAATTAATACCAAAACCAAACCCTTGTTGATCCATTTAGATAGAGGAAAGGTGTCTTATTAATGATATAACAACAAGCTTACCGCCGACAGGCCAGGCACACCCCATCGTGAAAGTTGTCGACCCCATCACATCGTTCATGGCCGATACAAGTCCATTTCCAAATGCCATCCATGGTTTGCTTCGTTTTCTATGCTACCTTGGACCTTAAGTAAATCTCTTCCTTTGGGGGACTTATAGCAGGCCTTTTATGCAATCACTAACTAACTGAAAGAAGCCTGAAGCCTGGTATTCTAACCATTAAAGGATGTCCCTAAAAGAATCTATTGGGAGGGTTCATGCACCTATGGAAAAAATACGCTTAACGTATCCTTTAAAGCCCGAGGCCTTATGCCACTAACTAAGATATATTCTCCTGTCCCTAGCGTCATGCACGATTGTGACAGTGCCTGCCCCTATGTGAATAATTCTAATCTTGTAGGCATGCACACGAAGGACATCAAAAAAAGGTCTATATAAAGGGGGTCGAGGGTGCTTTGTGGAGTTGAGGAAGTCCCCCTCGCTATTAATGTGGGAGGTTGGCTGTGACAGTATGAGTTGGTTTCTATGGGAGCCGGCTTTGGGTTGAAAAGAAAAGAAGTTATTGTTTCATTTCCTTGGCTTTGGGAGTGCTTACAATGTCGAGGGGGGCATACTATTGAGCGAAGCGAGTTCCCCTTGACATGAATGTAATGTGGGAGGGTTCCTTTCCCAAAGTAAGTGCCTTAAGAATATATCTTGCTGGCCCTTAGCCAGGCATGATAACAATGACAGGATGACCCTTTACAAGTGCATGTATTTTCATAATGAAGTTTCCTTGGCCTTCAAAAGATATATTCGTGTCCCTTAGGGAAGCAAGGTATTCTAACAATGAAAGGAAGTCCCTTTATCCATTCGTTGGGAGAGCGCAAGTAACTGGGTATATGCTTCCAACCTACGGTAGGCTCATGGTCATGTCCCTTGAAGAATATCTTGTGCTTGCTTTGGTGAGCAGGGATGGCTCACCTGACAACTCATTCTTCTTCCTTCCAGAAGCACCTTCCTTATTGAAATCGGGATCGGCTGGTTCCTCCTCTTAATAATTGGACTTCATACACCTTGGTCGAGACTGTAAGAGCATACTCGGGTAATTGGTAATCTTATGAGTAACACCGAAACCAGACCTTCCGGACCACACTCGGATAATTTCTTACTAATGTGATTGGGGAAATATCGGAACGAGACCTACTGGATTATAGCCAGGTTACGAGAACACACCATGCAGGTAGGAACACATTTCATAAAGACTTATGATGATACTTCCTTGATACCTCCAGGTGAAGAGAAGCTGCTTCTTATTCTTTTCTTTTCACGAGTGGGAACAAAACCTCTGGTGCCAGCCCATGCCTCTTTAGTTTCTCTTTCCTCATTAGTCTAGCTAATAAAGTAAGATATGTGATTTCCTATGAGCTTTTAGATGATTCCTCTATCTTATTCATAAGGTAGGGGAATCCCTTATGCAGTCTAGTTTTCACCTTTAGTTGGAGGGGCTTTTCCTCGAACTCATGCACCTAATCCAGACTATCTTATTCATAAGGTAAGGGAATCCCTTATGCAGTCTAGTTTTCACCTTTAGTTGGAGGGGCTGTTCCTCGAACTAACGCACCTAATCCAGACCTGCAGGTGAATTCGGGTAGTGTAGTACCGATTTGATAAGTCGAGATAGATAATGCCGCTAATGAACTTAATGCTTTTTTAGCAGAGTAGGCTTTTCCTAAAACTAAAATACCGAGTGATGATCTTCGACTTCTAATGATTTCCTCGTATATGCTACGTCAACGCTATGCCAACTTTGAGATAAGCTACACTAACGTTACGCCAACTGTTATAGATGTTGTGCCAATCCGTAAACCACACTACGCCAACTTTGATATGCGTTATGCCATCATTTACACCCTAATTCCTTTTATTAGTTGGTGCAGTGCTGGAGCAGCCATCAAGGGAATAGCTTGGGGCAGAAACCCTAATTAATGTGATTATGTGGTGTAACTCTATAGCAACCATCAAGGGAATAAGTGGAGCAGTAATCCCGATTCATGCAATTAAGTGGTGCAACTCCGAAGCATCTATCAAGGGGAGACGCAATGGGATAGAACTAAAATTCTTGCTATTAGGGAGGCAGTGAGAAAGCACTTATTGGGGGAGTTGCCTTTAGAGCGAGGCGAGACCATTAACCAACCATTTTCTTCCTCAAGCTGAGTAGGCTTCTCACGCCGAAACATTACCTACAGGTTAGGCCAGTTCATCTCATCAAATAAAATAAAATATATAAGACTGAGAGATGACTTACAAAATAGATCGGTTATTCTAGCATTGATCTTAGTAGGCTATGTAATACCGTTAACAGTATCTTTCCTGCCTGTAGTTGGGTGGGCTTCTAACAAAGACAAGAGAGAAAGAGTGGGTTATTATTGTACGTGTTATCTTATCGCCATCAATTCTAAGGGGTTTCTAACCTCCACCGCAAAGGATTGGGATTGAGATTGGACAACTGACGTAGCACCATGCACCACACCAAAAAGACGGTTGGGGGTAGATTGAGATGATTGGCAACTGGGACTGGTGACTCACTAAGGATATTTGGATTAGTTTTCTAGTCCTTCACATCTACCCAAGCACATGAAATTCATTGTAATACATTCATTCTACCCAAGCGAAATTGATTACCCAGCCCAGACCATGGGTTCGCAGACAACCCTTGAACAGCCTGGGGTAAAAGGGTAAAGGCTGGGGGGGTATTCGTTAGAGAAGGTTGAACCACCTTTCGTTAAGGATAACCAAGGATGGATAGACATGGATAAATATGGATGGATAGCCATAGATATACTAGGATAGCCGAGGAGATAGCTGGGGATATAGCCATGGATGCAACGACCCTATACTTCCCCTCCTTATACAACCCACTCTTTCCTACTTCATGGATAGATCTATTTGAGGAAGGATAGAAATCAATGAGGAAGCTTGATGTAAAAGGTGGATCACCCGCCTAATGACCGATCAGGGACTTGATAGTGTTAGGGAATTCAAGGTGGGAATTGGGACTTGTCGATAGGTTGAGGCACGTTCAGGACCAATCGTAGCCATTTATTTGTGGGCATTGCATATCATTTATAGGCAACTATTCGCTAGGGCAGAAGGATACAGTAGCAGAATTAGGGATTTGCTTTCTATCCATCCACACCAGTAAAGAAAGATTACTTCAATCAGTCCTCCTGTTAAGCCTATTGTAGGTCTCTCTTGCTCATGGCTAGAATGTGTCGGATTGTCTGCTGCCAAGAGAATATAAAGTTTCTAAAGACAAATGCATTATATTTTCTAGTTTGGAGATCAGGATGTGATTTGGCTTTTGGAGCGCAACAAATGAAATAATTTAGTAAGAACTTGTTCCTCTAAGAAAGGGAAAGTCCATACATGAATAGAAACCCACTGCTACAAGCTTCTATGTATCCCCCTATGCAGTGAGTTGATATGTAGTGAAAATAGAGTTCCCTGTGTCCATACTAAGGCCCAATGTAGAGGTGAGCATCCTACGTTTTCTTACGTATGAGTGAGGTCTCTTATCGTCCCTGATTTCATGCCTAATCCTTTTTTTACTTTGATCAACAATTTAACCTGGCAACTTCAGAAATCAGTTTACAATGGCAAGACATGTCATAGATCCCTTGATTCAGAGTACAGAATGATTTCGTGCACAAAACTTCAATTTGTGTCTGACAGGCATAATCGCACCTATAGGCCTTCCTTTCTGCGAGTGAGGCTCAGACCTGTGTTGTAGATCAACAATGTCAAATACCCCTAAATCATAAAAGAGCACGTAATTTCATTTCATTCATGTCATCAACCCATCTTTACTGGAGTCGTGCAACAACAAATCTGTTAGATCATAAACACATATCTATCATGATCATCAACATCATGTCATCAATCTTTCATCAAGGGCTGGACTTGAAATATCAGGGGCGCAGGCAGATGTGACAACACAATCTTATGAACCCAATAACAATACATCAAGTTAGAGAATTTAATTTCACCATATGCCATAACAACGGGTAGTGAGAGATTTAGAACAACAATCTCATAGATATACTTCTATCATCATGTTCATCAATACCATGCTTATTATGATCAATAGGATCAAGTTAGGTTATTCAATAAACCAACACAGTGCATTCTCTCTTTCCATGAGTTTTCATCATGCTTATCACAAGCATTATCAATACCATACAAATGAGGTAAACTTCTATAAGATATTGAACATGTCTTATGCATATCAAGAGTCAAGAGTATCATTTACTTGAGTTAGAATCAAGATCTAAAAAACAATAGATGTTAGCCAAACATCAAGCAATTCCACTATATCCAAGATCAACAATAAGTAGCCTCGGAAAATAAAGAAGATCACCATGATCAAAATATTCAAGACTAGGCTCACCATTTCATCATAGGAAACATAAATCCAAATCACTTTCATATGCATGCATGAGCCATTTGTGAAGGAGACATTCTCAACATACCATAGGGCTTACCTAGCCATCCAATGTTATAGTTGAAACATAAAATTAAAACAATATACCATGCATACCTTATAGTATTAAATACCTGTGCACCTTCACATAGGAAGCCTGTCACATTTTTCATCAGGTGCCTCTTTACCTCTTCCAGATCTAGCCATCTTTCCTGTATTTCAAAAGATCCTCAAGAGGGATTCACTTATTACATCTCATCAAGAAAGTTAGAATGATCCAGGTACTCAAATATACATGTAGGAGGTATAAGCAATGATCAAAACAATAATTATAATAGTCATATTCATACAAAGAAACATAAAGAGTCAAGATTATCTTTTACTTGAGTTAGAATCAGGATCTCAAAAACAATAGATGTTAGCCAAACATCAAGCTATGCCACTATATCCAAGATCAACAATAAGTAGCCTCGCAAAATCAAGAAGATCATCATGATCAAAATATTCAATACTAGGTGCACCATTTCATCATAAGAAACATAAATCCCAATCACTTTCATATGCATGCATGAGCCATTTGTGAAGGAGACATTCTCAACGTACCATAGGGCTTACCTAGCCATCCAATGTTATCGCTGAAACATAACATTAAAACAATATACCATGCACACCTTATAGTATTAAATACCTATGCACCTTCACATAGGAAGCTTGTCACATTTTTCATCGGGTGCCTTTTTACCTCTTCTAGATCTAGCCATCTTTCCTGTATTTCAAAAGATCCTCAAGAGGGATTCACTTATTACATCTCATCAAGAAAGTTAGAATCATCCAGGTACTCAAAATATACATGTAGGAGGTATAAGCAATGATCAAAACAATAATTATAATAGTCATATTCATACAAAGAAACATAAAGAGTCTAGGAGAACTTAACATCAGTGCGAGGTGATCCCCTCCCTCTTGAACCAGCCTTCAAGAGCCATCCATAGGCCTTGTAGCAGTGTTGTCTTCAATCAACTAGGTAATTTGTCAAATTGGTCTCAAGTGCTGCTACGACCATGCTAGGGTTTCATACATCAAGCCATAAACAGGGTTTCAAACCCTCACTATCAAACCCTTACGCACTAACTACCTAGGGTTTTTGTGAATTTTCATAGATGTTCTATGCTTGATGCAACTTTACTTTATACCCGATATCAAATAGCAATCACATAAACATGAAAGTAAAATGTTGATAGAACATACCAATAGATCGACGAAAGACAAGCCAAAAACACACTTAACTTGATCAGCAAAAACGTTTGTCAAATCTGCGCTGGAAACCTTAGAACAGTCTAAAACCCTAGATGTTGTTTTTCGCACGTGTGAGTGAAGAGAAGCCTCCAAGATGATGATCGAACCAATCAGATGCAGAGAGAGAATGTGTAATGAGTGATGATGAAAAATGACCTCCAATGTTGACCAATATATATCCATCAGTGAGGGTGTGTGACACATTTGTTGGGGCTTCAAGCCTACATTACAAATTTGGCCAACCTTGCACATAAGTGGAATTAATTCAAAATAAATGTTATGCTCATCGGATCAAGATGATCTTTAGACCGATCTTGCACCTCTCTGAAAGAGGAATTCAATAAAAATATTGGCATCATCATCTGAGCATCACAACATAGAGTTTGGACCTAGTTGCCCAAAATTAACACGCCCTCTCAACTAGGGAGAACTCCATCCACCTGTGCCATCCAAACATCGTGCGTCATCTCGCCGTAACTTGCTTTGCTAGCTTCTTTATTTCAGAAAAAAAGGGTGAGTCACAAAGACATCACTCCCAAATGACAAAATCAACTTAGAGGTCCAAAACCTCTATAGGACTCAGAGGAGTCACATACCAACCTGAAGTTGGTTTAACTAACGCGAAGTCAGTTGGAGGTCCGAAACCTCACTAGACTTGATCCCAGATCAAGTGGTTGGACACGTACCATCCTAGACATAGAGAGTACGACAATATTCGATGCATCCATCGGTCTTGCTACCGGTCTCTAGCTTTTCCCACCTCATTGGCCAAGATGAGAGGTACTTCCCATGAGTCTGGGACTCCATGGGTAGGATGCATACGAGGCACAGATCAAAAAGAGGTGAACCAACTCAATATCATAACAGTGGGGCAGAAGCACACCAACAAGGTTCTGCAAACCTAGCCCTGTGGTTGCTTATAGCTCCAAGAAGCTATCCCCAAATCCCCCTGGAGCTCCTAGAGCTCATTGTCTAACAGGACCCTCAGAATAGGGTTGTTCCACGATTCCAATATTCTCATGGAAGGTTAGGAACTTGGCCTTCCCCAAGGGCTTTGTGAGAATATCCGCGACCCGCTCATTAGTTCCTATATGATCGAGCCTTACAGTGCCTCGCTGTACCATATCCCGGATAAAGTGTTACCTAATATCAATATATTGGATCGATCGTGGAACAAGGGATTCTCTGACAAACGAATCCCACTCTGGTTATCACAAAGGATAACAATGGTATCTAGCACATGCCCGAACAAATCACTGAAGAGCTTTCGCAACCAAACTTCTTCACAACAGCCCATACTTGTTGCAATGTATTCAGCCTCAGCAGTGCTTAAAGCCACCGACTTTTGCTTCCTGCTCATCCAAGATATCGAAGCAGACCCAAGTGTGAAGCAACATATAGATGTGCTCTTGCTATCCACCACACTGCCAGCCCAATCGGCATTAGTATATCCATGGAGTCTCAAACTCCCGACAGTGTATCTCAGCCCATGGTTTATCATTCCCTGAAGATATCTCTTCATTGAAGGAGGTGGATCAATGGGGTCCATCTGTCCTTCAACATCGGGCATCATCTCATCCTTCGGTTCTTCCTAATTCCAGACCTTACTTCATGATCTTCCTCAGAGCTCGAAAGATTTATCACTTTTCTGAGGGAAGCATCTTCATCAAAGGTAACATCATGGCAAATCTCCACTTCTCTTTGACCAGGCACATAGACTCTATAAGCCTTCGAAGTTTCATTGTAGCCCACAAACATTCTCTTCTTCCCAGAAGCATCCAGCTTGCTTCTCTTCTCCTTCGGCACATAAAAATAAACGAGACAACCAAAAACTCTAAAATGAGAGACGTCAGGTTTCTTACCAAAGAAAACCTCTTTGGGAGTTTTGGAGTCCAGAGTAGAATGCGGGCATCGATTTTGTATGTACACAGCAGTGTTCGCAGATTCTCCCCACATAAACTTCAGAAGACCTTGGTCACATAGCATGGCACGGGAAACTTCCACAATTGTCTTGTTCTTTCTTTTAGCAATGCCATTTTGCTCATGAGTATATATGGTGGTGGTCTCTCTCTTGATGCCAGCTTCTCTGCAAAAGTTATTGAACTTGTTCGTCTCATATTCAGTGCCATTATCGGTCCTCAAAATCTTGATCTTCTTCCCTATTTGATTTTCCACCAAGGCTTTGAAAGTACGAAACCACATGAAAGCCTCATCCTTCTTCTTTAAGAAGTATATCCAGGTCTTGCGAGAGAAGTCATCTATAAACGTCATATAATAAGAACATCCTCCCAAAGATGTCACGACTCACGGGCAACATACCAAACAAATCAGAATGTATCAATTGCAAGACATCAGATGTCTTTGTGACACTTGAGGGGAAAGGTCCCCTTGTATGCTTTCCTTCGGCACAACCATGACATACACCTTCATGATTATTATTGAATTCAGGCATCCCCGTCACCACCTTTCTTGCTTCGGGAAGGGCTTTGTAATGAAGGTGTCCAAACCTCTGGTGCCACAGTTCGGTTTGACGAATAGTATCACATGTCATAGCCCCCAGTGGACTTCCTCCAACCTAGTAGAGTGTATCAACTCTAAACCCAATCGTGAGTGCTTCCTTGAAACTCTTCTTCCAGATGCATACCTTCCCATCGACGAATGCCCCATTGAAACCTTTGTCTTCCATGGTCGAAATAGACACAATATTCTTCTTCAAATTAGGTACATACAATACATCTTGCAAGCAGAGGACTTGACCTTGAGATAAATTGAGGGTCACAGTCCTTGTCCCATTCACGGGATAGGTGGCATTATCAAGGATAATTTTCATATTAGTATCCTTCACAATCAAATCAAAAAGCGCTTCTTTAAACCCAGTGAGGTACCTTGAAGCACCACTATCAATCAACTAGACATCCATGGTGTCGGGTGGAGATGCAGCAGAGGGTGCAAATACAAGAATGAATTCATTTTTCTTATCATCAAAAACATTAGATTCCTCATACCTGGAATTTCTTAATCTTTTGAAAGGTTGCCCATTTCCATTGTGACCAGAGGGAGCCTTCCTTTTTCCTTTGAACCTATTGTTCCTTTGATTGCCATTCCTCCTGTTGTTGTTGTTGTCCTCATCCCCGAAGAATCCTCTATATTAGGGCATTCTCTAGCATAGTGGCCAGTCTTGTTACATGTGTAACATCTTCCTTTCTTTCCTTGGGCCCCTGCTCTTCCATGGTTCCTCGGACCACCATTGTTCTTATTCTTCGCACGAGCGATGAAGGCAACATTACCTTCATTTTCATATTCCATCATTCTTGTTTCCTCTTGAGTTCATCTCAACAATATTTCATCAAAATCAGGAATCACATTGTTATTGAGAATGGTAGTAATGAATACATGCCATTCCGAGGAGAGACCTCCAAGTGCGGTGAGAACCATTTCTCGATCATCTATTGTTTCCCCAATGGCAAGAAGATTATTCCTAATTTCGGTTAGCTTCAGAAAATAAGTTGAACGGATTCATCCCTGCCTTTCTTGAGATTCTTCAATTGGTTCTTAAAGAAAAGAACTTGAGTTGCATGTTTGGCCCTGAACATATTGACCAACTTATCATATATCTCCTTAGATGTGCGCAGCTCAGAGATGCAGGAAACCAGACTCTTATGGATGGAATCCTGGATGATCAGCTTTGCTTTGATTTCCCCTTTCTTTTACTTTAACTTGGTGGCAACAGGTGCAAATGATGGAGGCTCTTGGATTTTACCCTGCACTTAGTCTATGACATCTTGGTCTTCCAACATTAAATCCAAAGACATCTTCCAAGCATGAAAGTCAGCCTTGCCAGTCAACTTGTCATCAGCTTTGAAGCCATTATAATTTGACTCTTGAGATACCCATGAGTCCTTAACAAATACTACTTCTTTGGTGATTTCTCTCAATACAAACTTGGGCTTTGTCTTCACCTTAGCTCTGATACCATGTAAATTTTCGTACATGTTCTATGCTTGATGCAACTTCACTTTATATCCAATATCAAATAGCAATCACATAAACATGAAAGTAAAATGTTGATAGAACATACCAATAGATTGATTGAAGACAAGCCAAAAATACACTTAACTTGATCAACAAAATATGTGTTGTGGTGTATTACGATGGTCAACAGGATGCTTCAACCAGCGAAGTCTCCTCACGGTCAGCGAACCAAAATGTGTCACACAACCCTCTCAGATAGCTTCTACAATAGTCAACCCAAAGTCAACAAAAGTCAATGTTTTCTAGTCAACGGTCAACGCAAAATAGTAGCAGTAGAAAGTCAACGCAGCCAAGTCAAAGTCAACGTCCAGCCTCGGTTTTTGTGCCAAAAAAATGCAGATTGAGGAGATCGAAGTTTTGGGAGAGTTTCGGGTCAAGTTGACCAAGCATTGACGAAAGTCAACGCTGGTCAAATTTGTGCTGGAAACCCTAGAACAGTTTGAAACCCTAGCTGCTGTTTTTCCCACGTGTTAGTGAAGAGAAGCCTCCAAGATGATGATCGAACCAATAAAATGCAGAGAGAGAATGTGTGATGAGTGATGATGAAAAATGACCTCCAACATTGACCAATATATATCCATCAGTGAGGGTTTGTGACACATCTGTTGGGGCTTCAAGCCTACATTACAAATCTGGCTGACCTTGCACATAAGTGGAATTAATTCAAAATAAATGTTCTTCTCATCAGATCAAGATGATCTTTAGATCGATCTTGCACCTCTCCCAAAGAGGAATCCAATAAAAATATTGGCTCATCATTTGAGCATGACAACATGGAGGTTGGACCTAGTTGCCCAAAATTAACAGTTTTCTTCATACCCTAATCTTCCTTTTTAGTCTCTACCATCATCTTCGTGCTTCTATCAAAACTGTCTCCATGGGGGTGATCTCCATGGCTTTTCTTGAACCCAACTCTGAAAACATGTTAAATTTTTCATAAGGCTACATTGTTCTTTGCTTTGATAATTTCATTTCTTCAATGACATGATAATTTCACCCCATATCATTATATCATTATTCATATCTAAATTAATAACCATCGACATATGCAACTACGTAGAAAGAAAAATAACATCATCATCTATGCAGCAGAACATAAAGAAACAAATGGAAGAAAAGCATGCACACATATAGATACTAGGATTGGTCTGGGATCAGGGCAAAACCCACTATGGGTAAAACCCTTGCAATTTCTTCTTCTTAGATCGTCATCAAATGAGCTAGCAAACAATAGTACAATGATCCATTGATCCATATCTGCATAATGTAGTAAAACAACTAGCACGTGCATAATGTAACCTTAAACATATCTCTTCTGAAGGAACCAAATTCTGAGATCTGTAATGCATTGTAACTGCCTGAAGCATCCTGGATAACACAATTGTCACTGAGTGGAAACTTCGGAAAACTAAAGATACATCTTTGTGGACCCGATCTGCAACGGAAATATACTGAACAAATCTGTAGATCTGCAGATCTACAACATCAAGAAACCCAGATCTAATATATCACTGAAGCCAAGTGATATCAACTGCCAAAGCCTAGATCTGAATCTAGGATCCTATCAAAGACTGATCGCAAACATCTGTGACTGAGCGACTAGTGTCTAGAAGTACCGCGCAAGCAATTGAAGATGACCTAACTCAGATCTGTTAAGAAAAACCCCTTAGCCACGACCTCAACATGTTGTGCCAGCGGCTAAAGATCTTTTGGCCGCTGGCATGACACACTGTGCTCACGGTTCTACTCCAGATCAACCTAATTTAGGCTCAGGACTCTGGCCGCAACGTTGGCAAGCTTTGCTCGCAACTATGGCAGCTTGGTCGCTACCTTGCCATGTTGTGCCCATGGCTATGGCCCAATTTCACCAGTTTTGTGCTTGTTTCTATGGCCCAGAAGCCCTAGATCAAAGCGAGCCTCTCACCTGTGATTCCTAAGGGGTTCTTTAGGAGGAGGTTCTTTAGGAAGGGACTGCTTAGGAGGGGACTCTTTCTTGTTGGGTTCCTTTGAGATTGTGGAAGGGTCTTTATCATTCTTTCATGAATATTGAATCCCTTTAAATCTCCCAACTATCATCAACACTAAGGATTGGCTCATCCTTCCCTTCTTTGATGGTTGTTTCACTAATGCCTAAAAAAATGTTGAGGGCGTGGGAATCCACAATGTCAGCTTGCTCCTCACCCTCTTTATCTTCACTTTCATCTTCATGACTTTGTTCACTTTCAGAGGATGACTCTTATTTCGTAGCATTAATTGGTGCTAATGTGTTAGGAACTTGAGATGAGCTTTGCTCGCCTTCATAATTTGTCTTTCTATTAAAAGGTTTCTTTATAGGATTGAAGCTTGATTTTTGAGCCTTTTCCAAGGTGGTGAACTTATTCATGTAAAGCATGTCCCTCAAGTTTGTATCCTCAGATAGCTTTTCAACCTTCTTTAAGAGAACTAAAAGGGCTTGCTCGTTTTGGTCGTTGGGTTTACGTTGGGTTCATCCACATCCATTTTGGAAATTCTCAGGTTTTCCTCAACTTCCACAACTAGTTCTTTGGCCTCATCCAAGCTCTTAGGTTTCTTACCTCTCAATGCATATTTCAAATGACCACCCACAACCTTAATGAATTTGTCAGGTATGTTAGCATTAGGGAGTCTCAAATGGTAAGGGATATCCCTAACTATCCCTTCAAATTTGTGGATGAATTATTTGATCTCTTCCCTTCCCCTACTTATTTGGTAAAACTTTTCAATGTTGAAAGTCCCTTGGGCATCAAATGACCATCTTTTCATGAAAACATCTTCAAATTGGTCATAGTTTTCTATGCATCCTGGAGGGATACTAATGTACCATTCCCTATCTTGTCCATCATAAGATAAGGCAAATAGCATCATGATCCTAATTGCATCGAATACTAACCTAGGAGAGATTCCCCAATAGAAGTCTTCAATCACGAGCACTCTTGGTGGCATCACCTTTAAGCTTGGGTAACTAGTCATTGTATTTTCCTGGTAAAAGCTCAGGATTGTCACTCAAATTCAATAGCCCAAAGACACTAGCCAAATTCCTTTTACTTTACGGGACCTTGGGTTGGTCTTGATTTTCCTTGGTGCTAGAATTTTTTCCCATCTTCGGGGTGATATCACCAACTTCTTCAAATTCAGGGAGAAGGCTAGTTCTAACAAGTGATGGAGTTCGTTCTCCCCTACTTGCAGTAACCCTAGTCAAAAGAGGAATGTTGTCGCCTTCAAGTAAACTAGGGGATTGAACAATAAATGGAGTCCCCAAAGGAATACTTGAAATGTCATTTATGAATCAATTCCTCAATTATTCACTAGGGAGGTAGACTTGCTTCTTCCCTGACAACGGTGTCAAAAATATCATTTCTCAAATTAGCAGCGGTTCTTATAAAGAAACTACTAGGTCAAGTGGAAACAATGGAGCAATAGCCCATTGTCACCTCAGCTAAAGCTCCCTGCTCTTTACGTACTTTCACCGATGGGAGGAGTCCCGGTATTAAGAAAATCACTATGAGAATATATCAATGGGTGAAAGTAGTGATTCCAAGAGCTTATTCAAAGGAGAGACTCTAATGATAGAGGTTGCTTCTTATAGAAGCAAAATGAATGGCTCTCCAAGAAGGGCTAGAAGGAGACCTAGACCTAGGGTTGGGGAGTATTTCTTAATAAGATGTGCCCTAGACCAAAGAATCATAAAGGAATAGGGTTTCTAAGCAATTCTTGTGAAATTGGAGTGACAATGTTGCAAGACCACAAAGAAGCCCCAGTGGACCCAAATGAGGTCAAGGGTTTGGGATGAAAATTCAAACAAAGGGACTTGACCAAGTGAGGGAAGAGAAGAAGGATCAAGAGACCAGGAAACCAAAATTGGGGCTTCCCATGTAGTGCCACCCCTAAAGGTAGTAGCCAATAAAGGAGATCCCACGGGACGAGGATACAAGGTTAACCATCAAATTGGATAAAGAATACATGAGTACAAACCAAGCACACTCTTTTAGATGAATGCCCCACTAATCCATGCCCGAAAGTGTCCATGATAAGTAAACAAAAATACCCAACTACATAATGAAACTCCATACCGTCGGGGTCAGAAAGCCCACCTTCAAATATACAATCATAAAAGATGGGCAATGGAGCATATGCGTAGCTTAGGTGGCAAATATAGTGTCACATTAAGCTATTTGGTGGCTGCAAGGTGGCGCTGCTGCATGTATTCTGAGGGCCATATAGGAAAAACATTTCTCCTATGGATACTACCCACGGGTGGTGGGTAACATCTGGCTCCAACTGGGACATGATCTCTTAGAAGAGAGCATGAACGTACTCAAATGGGGAGGTCATGAGAACATCAACAATCTCTCTGGACTATGAAAATTCCTAGATCTAAATAATCTCCAGAATCCTAATGCATCCAGTTCAATTTAATTCTTCTATTTGTAAATTACATTACAAAATTATTTTAGATTTCTTCATGAAATATTGAAGAAAATTACTGAAGTAGCCTACACTTAATTACTTATGATTCTGAAACAAGGAAACTGAGCAAATAAAAATATACACATAGGACACCGTTATTTTTAGACGAAAGTCCCTGGTAAAACCCAATGCGGGAAAACTGGTGCAGCAAATCTGAGGGTTTTATTTTATTAAGCAGTAAAAATTTCTGAATTCATCTCTGAATACCATAAGGGTTATTCAGTTACAGAGAGATAAATACTGGCAGAAAGATTGTGATTTTTACCACACTCAATCACTGGAAAATCCCACTGATCGAGACACTGGATGAAATGCCCTCGGAGGTCCCTGTGCTGCCTCTACATAAGCATTACATCACCTCCTCTTGGCACTGTGTCACCCAAGAAATAGATCGATCTGCCTCCCAGAATATGAGGTCTTAGCCTTCTGGTCTCATACCCCGGCTCCTAGCTTCTGAAACTAATCCGACGTCAAAATCTCGGAAACCCTCTTGGCCTCTGCGTAGCCCTGTGTGGCTCTGCGCTGGCTCTACTGGGTCTCTCTTTGTTGATGATTCTCCAACTGAGAAAATCACTTTCTCTAGAATCTATCTCTTCTCCTCTCTGCGCTGGAATCACTTAGATCGATTTCTTGTCTTGAGCACTGCTCACTTCAGAAATTTCAATCTCTAGATTCACTCGGTGTATCTTTCCAAATGACCCTCAAGCATTCCTTTTTAGCCTTCTCGTTGAGACTTCAACGATCGAGATTAGATCTCCAATCAACAGCTAAGATTATAACTTGACTTGATCCATGCTCTCTAGAGGATTACAACTTGAAATATATCAAGATGATCTTACGGTTTTTTCAAATGTTTGTATCATTCATATTGATCATCTCAAGCAATTTTTTAACGTGTAGAGAATTTGGAATTTCTTTGAATCCCGCTAAGTCTGTGTTTGGAGTAACTAAAGGTAAATTACTTGGTCACATCATTTCTATGGATGGGATCATAATTGATCCTGAAAGAGTTGAGGCCATCCAGGACATTCCTTTACCTCATAACCTTAAGTCCCTTCAATCCTTCCTTGGAAAGATCAACTTGTTTAGGAGGTTCATTCCAAACTATGCAGATATTGCTAAGCCCATTAAAAGTCTTTTAAAGAAAGATACAAAGTTTTATCGCTAAAGCTCTTGTTTTAGTTAATCTAGATTATTCAAAGGACTTCATGATTCTCTATTTCGCCTCAAAGCATACTATAGAGGGTGTTTTTCTTCTGAAGAATAAAGAAGGTCATGACCAACCGATTACTTTTATGAGTAGAGTGCTTCATAATTCTGAGTTAAATTATATCCAATAAAACAACCTGTGGTGTCCCCAAGTGGCTATAGGGGCACAAAACATCCTCATGGGTCTCTAAATGGATCGAACAAGCCAGAATTCCATCTGTAAGGGCTAGAAGAATGATGCAAGCCCTCCCATTGTCTCCCATGACGAGATAGATACTCATCTGGGTTGTGAATCAACTTCCAAGTGTGTGGTGCAAAAGTGGTGTCAGTTGGGCAAGGTGGTCTAGGTGCATCATCATCGTCCAATAGGTGGAGAAAAATCAAGCAATGAGTGAAACTGAAGGATCCCATGAAGTGGCAATCTTCTCTCTACTATGGTTGAGACCCGTGGCTCTTAACGTTCACCCTACAAATGCCAATATGGCCCATTTGAAGGGCTTGAACTCCATATAGGGAGACCAAACCTGAAATGAAGACCCACCCGCAATCCTATATAAGGTCCAATGCATCCCCTTCATGCACAGGTACAGCCAGTTCTGATGTTGTTGTCCTTTCCAGATTATCTGAACCTGCGACCGAGAGTGTTGTTGTCGCTCGCATTGTACGACAGCACCACGACAACACTCGTGCTCTGGGGGCCTATCACTTTGATCCCCGACCTCTTTGTTCTAGTTGTCTCCCAACAACAAGAAACCAATATGTCCCAAGATGAAAGAGATGTTGGCAACCAACATGTCTGGGGGACACAATTGAGTGGCCTAGCTACTTGATTAATTTTAGCAAGGTTAAAATATTAGATTAGATTGAATCGTGAGACCAGTGCCTTATGGAGTCAACTTCTTGCTTATTACCAATTAAATTCCAAGTAACCGGATGGAAAATCGATGCTTGAATGCGTAACTATCCTATATGAAATGAAAATTCTAAAAACCTAGTTGGTTGAATTTAAATTGGATGCCTATTCTAGATGTGACCTTCCTCTTAACTATTTTGGAATTAGTCACTAGAATAGGTTGTGCGATGGAAGCCAACGGGAAGCAAGCAAAGGCTTGATTAATGATACCTCCCCCTGTGTTCCAACCACCCGATGCCTCTGGTGCTGCAGAGACTGTGGCTCTGACAACTACAAGGTCATCGTGTTAAGCACTAAAGAGGATCTAAGTTCCTCAAGCTAAATTGAGAAAGAGTGGTCCTAAATGTCTATCAACCAAACTTATGCTTGAAGGTAATTTATTAAGTGCAAGACTTGCTTAGAATGATATGCAAGGATTGTGTTTCTTAAGTTAAGATTGCTCAAGTGTTCTTTAAGTACATAGTTATGGTTTGATTAAGCATTATATCAATAAGTACTTGTCAATGAGGTAAAATCTTAACTATAAGAAAATGTGCCAAGTTATTAAGTGCCAATGAGATACGATAGAAACCCTCAAGATACAACTTTCCAGCAAATACGGGATGTGCCAAAATCCTGTAATTAGAATAATCTAACCAATTCTTTACAAGATGCAAAAGATTATTACCACAAGATTATCAATGCTTTTACTCAATTAGAATCTCTCAGGATATGTCAATGAGATAGTTGTCAAATATTACTCAATCATTCAAAATATGCTTAATTAGATTAGAACACTTAGAATCTCAATATCAATGTGTTTTTATCATTCACAAGTGGATATCAGCAGATGACCATATGAGAGCACTTATTTGCCAATTAGAACGATCAAATCTCAAAAAGAAAATGATGTAAATACCAATATCCAGTGAACACTTTGATTATGTGGTTTAGAGAGTGAATTAGATATGATCTTATGAAAAAATTATTGAACTCACAACCGCAAATGTGTTAATGCACTTGAAACAATTAGAAATCAACTTGCCTATAAAACCATGAAACAAGAAAGTTATGATCTATAAAGCATGAGCAAGGAAATTTCTTATGTTACTTATGTCTCGGTCACATTCAAATGAGCAATTATTAAACCCTTTAGGACAGCTGTGTGTAGATTCCAATTTAGAGCTCTTTCAAGTGTGAAATGAGAAGTATATACTTATCCAAATATGAGAAACGAGGACCCAAATGAAATTATGATATTCTAGCCTTCTTAAGATGTGCCTATCATTGTTATATCAGATCTGATTGCACTTATGACAGTCAGCAATAAAACATAGAACAAGCTCAATGCTCGATGCCCAACTTATGCAATTAATTTATCAATGTCTTAGGCAAATTATGAGTGATTTCTAGAGCATGTTCAGGAGTGTTTTTCACTGTTATGAATTAAATATGATTGTTGTAAGCAAACAGTGAATTGAGCAATGGTTTAGAGGTCAAACCAAAGGCTCAAGTGTTGAGATTTTGTGTATTTGGGGTAGCATCAGTGGTGCTCTAGCTGCCAAATTTTGTGGAGTGACTAGAGTACACTAAATCTACAAGACCCAGAAAGAGATTTGGGAAATTTCATCTAGTTTGGAAGATACTAAATTAATTAATTATGTTAATGTATTTCCTAAAGTCTAAACTTAGGGAACTTAAATAATTAAAGTGAATTTAATTAAACATGTGATGAAATTGTCTTAAGTCACACAGATCAAGATTTCTTGTAATCTTAGCCATTGATTCAAGATCTAATCATGGTCGTTGGTTTCCCAACGAGAAAAGTATAAAGGAAACGCTTGGGGTCATTTGAGCGACACACATTTTTTGCAAAGCTGAGGAATAGATCTAGAATTCTAGGGCGGGTTTGCTAAGAATTTTTGGAGGAATTTCCTGCAATGAGGGGTAGCATTGGCTGAGGGAATGATCTGATTCCAAGAGCCAAGAGTCGTTAAGAGGTAGAGGAGCAGCAGCAAGGACAACGCAAAGAAGCAGAGCAGCAGCTACGCAGGTGCTACTTAGGACAGCGCAGAGGCACTGGGAGGCTTCAGAAATCACGCAAAGGGTCTTTTAGGGCCATCGTTAGGCTGTGGGACCCTTCCAGGGGTTACGCAGTCCCTTCTGGTGCAACACAATGGCATTCTGAGGCTAGCAGGGCTGATGCTGGGGCTTCAGGGACAACGCTGAGGGTTTTTAGGGTCAGATCTGGGCTGAGTCCTGTAAATCCCATTTGAGGATGTGGATTAGTCAGATATTTGGCACTAGAACTTCAGGTTAGCTGCAGATCTAATTTCTTTTATTCTCTGTCAAGTATTCTAGATTTGGAACCCAGATTTACTGTACTCAGAACTACTTAATAATAAACCCTCATATCTGTTGCACGGGTTTCCTGCTTTGGGTTTTTCCGGGGACTTATGTCCAAAAATTCATGTGTCACTTTTTTGCATGAGTGTATTATTCAGTAAATGATTTGCATGTGTAGGCTGTAGTTGTGTTTATTTTTGGTATTTTCTTAATCTAATTTCTGGAAATAACTTGTATTAATTAAATCAAGTAGGAGAAAATAAATCAATACACTGCAGTACAATTTTCACATGGTATCAAAACAATAGCAGATCAAGTTGAATCTCCAGCAATCAGCTGAAGAAATATTTTTTCTGCAGAGTGGCAGAAGAAGCAACAGATCCAAAAAGGGCATCTTGACAGCAGGAGAACGCAGATCCAAAAGACAGTGTTGAAGCTACAGAAGGCCTTCAGGCTTACGCAAACCCTTCCTAGGGTAGCGTAAGACTACGTCACCCAGTCTGGGGTTACGCAGTCCACTTTTGAGCAGCGCTGGGACTACACTGGGCCAGCCAGGAAGACGATGTCCAGTCATTTCTCTAGTTGCAGAAGAATTTTTGCCAAGATCTGGAAGCAGTGCTTCAGATCTTTAGCGGTGCTCGTGGGGTAGAGATTCTGCAGGTGTAGAATTGTGCCTAGCTAAGGCAATAAAGGCGAGAGGAAGGCAGTCATTCAACAGATCTAAGCCAAACAGATCTAAGATTCGATCAAGAGGATTGGAGAACACTATCCGTTTGTATTTTGGTGGAGGATTTTCAGGAGGGAAATCAGTCTTCAGTGGAAGCAGCTACTAGAGAGTTTCTATTCTCCAAGAAACCCAGATCCAGAGGGAGAAGTATTGTTTCTGACAGATCTGAACAAAGATGGCTCGATATGGACTGAGGGATCAAGATAGATCGGACTGCATGTCCAACTATGTTATCTGGAGGGCCAGAATCTTCTCAGTTCTGGATGAGTATGGTCTCAAAGATCATGTAGAGAAGATTCTTGTTGTACCAACCAATGCAGATCCTCTCAAGAAGTATGAATAAAATCAAGCGTGGACAAAACGTTTGATCATAGACGGAGTCAAGGACCACGTGATTCCTCATATTGCTGGTAAGACTACATCAAATGACATGTGGATAGCCTAGGAGACGATGTACCATGGAGGCTCCATGCAAAGAAGAATTCTTTTTGAGAACCAGATGCGATTGTTCCAAATGATGAAGGGTGAAGAGATAGATCCATTCCTCTTCAGACTTCAAGCCATCTGAGATCAGCTGGTTGGCATAGGTGCTACTCCAGATGAAGGACTCTTAGTGAGGACTGCTCTAAATGGAGTCTCAGGAGATTGGGAAACGTTTGTCCAGAGCATTCTAGGAAGGGAAGCATTACCATCTTGGGCTGACATGTGGGAAATCCTCCGCCAAGAGGAGATCAGGAGGGTCACCAAGCTGCAGAATATGAGTAGGGGAAGAGGGAAGGCCAAAGTCAAGGAAGAGGAGGAGGATGTAACCCTTGCATCAAGGGAAAAGAAATAACAAGGGAAGAAGAAGAAGGACCTCTCCAAGGTTTGATGCTTTAGCTGTGGTGATCTTGGTCATTTCATCAGTAGTTGTCCTAAGAAGAAGGATAAGGGAGCTTATGACTCCAAGGTTGCAGCAGCAAATGACGATGGCTCTGATGATGATGTAGCCATGAGTGCTCATGCCCCTTGAGAGAAGAGGTGGGGTGACCTGGATCTGTAGAGAGCTACAGACTAGGGTGGGATCCTTGAGTCAATCCTACTCTTGGATCACATAGGAGCTACGGGAGCCTTAAGACAGTAGCGGGATGAGTCGGGAGATGTTTGCAGATGACCACATTGAAAGAGGAAGAGGGAGTTGAAGAGTGAGCAGCGTGATGCAGAGGCTGTGAAAAATCCTAAATCTGGATTTCTACTGCAACAATCTGAATTACTTATATTAATTTTCATTATTATGTCATTACCTTGAAATACCCAAGTAATTACACAAGCAGTCTACACAAATAATACTGTGGAATAAATCTAAGTGCTAAAACAAACTGAACAAAATGCAATGAAAAACATCCACATTTGACACAGTTATTTTTGGACAAGTCCCCAGAAAAGCGCAACTCGGGAAAACTAGTGTAGCAGATCTGAGGGTTTTATATTATTAAGCAGTAGTATCTTGAGTACAACTAGGGTGTCAATATCCGGCAAACCCTTCAAAGAATTCTAGACAACTGATGAAATTGTGAGATATACCTCACTCTGCAATTCCCCGGTTGATCTGAATAGTGTTGGTGAAGCCACTCTCTACCTCTGTGTGATGCCTGCGGTGGAACTGCGTAAGCCTACGTGGGAAAACTCTGGGACTGCATCACCTCTGCTCAACCACTGATCTAGGCTGATCCGGAACTGGATTTTGGCCCTCCTGGCTCAGAAACCCCAGCTCCCAGCTATCTCCGGACTAAATCAAAGAGACACTGCGTCACTTCTACGTGGGTTACTTTAGGAACTGCATCACCCCTTCAGAAAACTGCGTTGTCTCTCTCTGCGTCTCTGCAATATTTCTTTGAAATGCTTCTGCTTCTGCCCCTCTCTAAAACTGATCACTGAATCAACATCACTTAGCAAAGCCTACCCTAGTGATTCGATTCTTGATTGAAAGCTGTGTCTCCTCACACAAACTCGAAAATGCCAAATGCTCAATGTGCTCAATGTGATTTCCATAGGCCCCTCACACTCCTTATATTCTTCCGTTGACCCTTCAACGGCCAAGATTAAAACATAATCAAGGGCTAATATTAACTTGGAGGTGATCCATGACTTTATCTAGAAGATTCACACTTATTTTAATTAATACCCTTTAATTAATCAGTTTCCCTAAGTTTAGACTTAGGAAAACATTAAAAACGATTAATTAATTTAATTAAACCATCTCTAAGTGGAATTTTCCAAAACCATTTCTAGTTTTTATGGAATACATGTGTCCTAGCCTATATACAAAGTTACAAAGCTAGAGCACATCCGATGCTACCATAAATCAACACTCCATCTTAGCAAGGAAAGTGCTCTAGAAAACCAACTCAATGTGCTGCTCCGACTTCTGGAACATCTACTACTGTGCTGTTGATGTTGCTCATCAACACTGCACAAGAAAATGTTGCTTTTGTACTGCTGTTGACTGTGCATACTGCTGCAAATTGCCATTGTACTGCAACTCCCTCTGAATTTTGCAACCATGCTACTGCACTGCGTGAGCACTACTCTGCGCTGGGCTGCACCACTTGTGCACTGTGTTGTTGCTACTCATCTGCTACTGCTGCTACTGCACTGTTGCTACTTGCAACAGAAAAACATCCGAAATTGGACAAGTAAATCTGCAACTGAAAAATAAGATTGATTGTTGCTAGCTTCTGCACTAGCTCTCTGAAAATGCTGCGTTGTTGCTGCTATGCACTGCACTGCGCTGCATCGGTGTGCACTGCGTTTTTGCTGCTCAACTGTTGATGCTGCTGCTCCCTCTCTGTGTTGATCAGGCTCTAGTAATGTTGGCTATTGCATTGTCTTCTCATCTTCCGCTGCAACTGTCCATCATGCTACTGTCTTTAGGTTGTCGTAGCTCACATGTGATCCAAGAGTCCGGAAATACTCTAGGATCCTGCCACTTGTAGATTCTGGATCTACAACTCCAACTCAATGCGTGTCTCTCCTTTCGAAATATGACATAGCACAATCTCCTTCTGCCTCAATTTTGGTAGCTCCGACTTGAGGATCTTGCTTCTCCTCTTTATCTTTCTTCTTAAGAGGACATTGTGTGGCATAATGTCCCATTTCTCCACACCTGAAGCACTTGATCTTGGACAAATCTTTCTTCTCCTGCCTCTATTGCCCCTTTGATGCAAGGGTTGTGTTTTCTTCCTATTCCTTCTTGACTTTCGAAAGGTTGTTTCCATCCTCAATATGGATTTTGAGGAGATCTCTCCTCGGCTCTTCTTGTTGCAAGGCTGGCCACATCGCCTCCCATCTTGGGAGTCTTTCTCTACCCAAAATGCTTTGGAAAAATACCTAATAATCTTCTAAAACAGAGTTTATAGTGAGCCTTACCAGCTCTAAGTCTCTAGGATTTGATCTCACTGTTGATAGCTGGTCTTGGTTTTCCTGAATTCGAGACAGGAAAGAGTCAAAACGTTCTTCCTTCTTCATTCTAGTATTACACATCTTCTCTTCTAGGTAAATCTTCTGTTGCTCGGAAGATCCTTGGTATAGCTTTTCCAGCCCTACCCACATTTCTCTAGCAGTGCCTTTTGCTACTATGTGAGGTACGATGTGATCCTTCACACCATCTAGGATCAATCGCTTGGCTCTTGCCATATTCTTCTTGAATGCTCTCAGATGTGCTGCATCCAAGGGTTCTGCAACTGCACTTTCAATGAGGGCCTTTAGATCATGTTCATCAAGGAGAAACTCAATCCTTGATTTCCAAAAAACATAGTTGGAGGCACCCTCCAATCTATCTTGGTCACGCAGTTCGTTGCTGGCCATCTCTTCAAGTGTCGATTTCTTTCTCTAACCCTCTGCTCAGCTAGAATTATACACTCCTTGTGGAGTAAGTCGCTGCTTCTGCTGCTGCACGAGAGACTGAGCTTCTTTGAGTAAGAAACTCTCTGAGATCAAGAAATCCCCAATCTGTGTTTTTCAGAAATTTTATGACGCTTTATGCACCAGCGCTTACTGTTGTGCAGTAACTGCGTCCTTCAGCTATGCTGGTGTGCTACGCTACCTTTTCTGCAATTGAAAAATCTAGGCCCTCTGTCAAATCTCTCAGAGGGGTCCTTTTCTGCGCTGGATTGCCCTCCTGGCTTGGTGTTAAATTTGGACAACTAGGTCCAAACTCCATGTTGTGATGCTCAGATTAAGTGGCTAATATTTTTGTTGGATTCCTCTTTCGGAGAGGTGTAAAATCCATATAAAATATATCTTAATCCGATGAGCAGAACATTTATTTTGAATTTATTATTTATAATAAATTATATGTGTAGGTCAACCATAAGGTTTTACACCCCCAGCAGATGTGTCACACACCCCAATGATGGATATAAATACAGGCAAAGTTGGAGAGCATTTCACAACAACTCAACACACATCTTCTTCTCTCATCTGATTTAGTACGAGCTCCTTGGAGGACAATTCCAGCCCACACGTGTGAAGAAGAAGGACGAATCTGTACGGCCAAGAGGAAGGACGAATTTCTGCAGCTAGGGTTTTGAAGGAAGTTTGACCAGCATTGACTTTGGTCAACGCATGGTCCAAAAGGGCTGAATTTTGTTGGAGAATTCGATTTTGAGAGGCCGTACACATTGGCACAGAAATCGAGGTCAAAAGGTTGACCGAACTGTTGCTGCGTTGACTTTTAGCTTGCTGCCCTGCGTTGACTTTTCTGGACAGCGTTGACTTTTCTGGAGTTGACTTGGGTTGACTCAGTAGCTGATTGGAGGATTGTTGTGACACATTCTGGGTTGGCTGATCAAGGAGACTTTGCTGGTTGAAGCATCCTATTGACCGCCGTAACGCACCATCACATTTTTCTGTTTCTGGTTTGTCTTCTATAAGATCCACTTATATGTTCTATCAGCATTTTACTTAACTAAATGTGTGATTGTTGTAAGAAAAGTAAAGTTGCTTCAAGCATAGAACATCTACAAAAATTTACACTTGGACAACGTAATCTCTGGGAGGGTCTGCTGTTGCTTACGCAGATCCCAGTCTCTCCTGCGTTGGTCTGTTGGTTCACCCTTGTTTCTCTTGCGTTGATCTGTTGGTTCACCCTTGTTTCTCCTGCACTTCAGCTTGAATAAGCTGTGATACCATGTGAAAAATCCTAAATTAGGATTTCTACTGCAACAAATCTGAATTACTTCTATTAATTTTCATTATTATTTCATTACATTGAAATACTGAAGTAATTACTGAAGCAGTCTACACCAATAATACTGCAGAATAAATCTAATTGTTGAAACAAATTGAATAAAATGCAATGAAAAACATCCACATTTGACACAGTTATTTTTGGACTAAGTCCCCAGAAAAACCCAACTCGGGAAAACCGGTGCAGCAAATCTGAGGGTTTTATATTATTAAGTAGCAGTATCTTGAGTACAAATAGGGTGCCAATATCCGGAAAACTCTTCAAAGAATTCTAGACAATTGATGAAATTGTGAGATATACTTCACTCTGCAATTCCCCTGTTGATCTGAATAGCGCTGGTGAAGCCCCTCTCTGCCTCTAGGTGATGCCTATGCTGGAACTGCGTAAGCCTGCGTGGGAAAACTCTGGGATTGCGTCACCTCTGCTCAATAATTGATCTAGGCTGATCCAGGACTAGATTTTGGCCCTCTTGGCTCAGAAACCCTAGCTCCCAGCTATCTCCAAACTGAATCAAAGAGACACTGCATCACTTCTGCATGGGTTCCTTCAGGAACAGCATCACCCCTTCAGAAAAATGCACCGACATTGGGGCTTCAAGGATAGCACTGACGGTTTCTAGGGTCAGATCCGGGCTAAGCCCTGTAAGTCCCATTTGAGGGTGTGGATCAATCAAATATTTGGCACTAGAACTTCAGGTTAGCTGCAGATCTAATTTCTTTTATTCTCTATCGGGTATTCTAGATTTGGAACCCGGATTTACTGTACTCAGAACTACTTAATAATAAACTCTCATATTTGTTGCATTGGTTTTCCCTCTTTGGGTTTTTCCGAGGACTTATGTCCAAAAATCCATGTGTCACTTTGTTGCATGAGTGTGTATTATTCAGTAAATGATCTGCATGTGTAGGCTGTAGTTGTGTTTATTTTCGGTATTTTCTAAATCTAATTTTTGGAAATAACTTGCATTAATTAAATCAAGCAGGAGAAAATAAACCAATACACTACAGTAGAATTTTCACACCAAGGCCTTGAAGATCACTTGCCCACTTGCCCAAGATATCTCCAACACCTAAAACACAATTTTTTTACCAATTTCTCTTCAATATCACCAAAATTTATCTCAGAAATCAAATGCTCAAATCAGAGATGGAAGAGAGGGCTAATGAGGGAAGGAAGAGAGCTGGAAAAGGGGGCTAGAGGCCTAGATAGGCTACAGCTAGGCCTTTCAAGGTCAAAAGAGCCCACGATAAGGAGGACGAAGGGCTGAAAGGAAGTCGAGGGCAGGAGGAGGCCCTCTAGGGCCTACAACAATGTCTTAGGGGTAGGCTGAGGCCTTCAGAGGCTCGCAGCTAGCCTTAGGAGGATAGAAAAGGCTGATGTAAGGAGCTATAAGGCTAGACGAATAAGGGAAATGGAGAACGTTGGGCCTAGGAGGCCTAAAAAATATGAAACTCTTGCCAGAAAATCGAATTTGCTTTAGATCTTGATCTTCAATCTCATTGTAAAATTCTTTAGTTATTTTCTCTATAGAAATTCTAGAGACTAGATCTTACCCTTAAGGGCCTAGATCTAGCTCTAATTCAGCAGATCTTCTTGAATTTCACCTGCACAAATAAATTTACAAGTGCTCAAAAGCCCAATATATACAAAAAATTCAAAATCCCGAAACCCCAGCTGCAAAACAAGGCTTAGAAAGTAAAATTATTTACAGAAAAATTATTATACAAAATATATGTACAATGCTTAGAAGGATTTTGAAAATATAATTTTATAGACCTTGTTGTCACACAGAATGTCTAGGCACCGCGACAACGGCTCAAATCGGGGGTTGTCACCCTAATCCCTAATCTCTCTATTTAAGTTGTCTCCTTATAGCATACTAAGGGGGGTAGACCCTATGGAAATGGAATGAAGGAGAACTCATTGGGAACCAACCAGTTTGGGAGACAGTTAAACGACCAAATACTTGTAAAAGATCTAGCAAGATTAAATGATTCGATTGAATTGGAAAGATTGATACCAGTGCCTTATGGAATCAACTATCCTGCTAAGGAAATTACAACCAAGTACTTGATGAGAAACTGCTGCTATGCAATGTTAATTTAGAATGCAGATGCAAGGAAAACAATTTGAAGAAAGAGCGAGATGAAGCAAGTTTCGAAGATGAGAGTTAATGTTAAAAAGCCTAAAGCACTTAGATTATAAATAATCTGATCTAACCACTAAGTACTTAAGCGAGAGTGTCAATTATGAAGATGCCAAAATTACTTGATTAAAAGATATACAGATCCACAATAGAGCTCTCAAAATCAGATATCAATCACACTTACTTGAAAAGATTTCCCAAACATTAGTATTCAATAAACATCCAATAATTCAAGTAAATGAAACAAAAGTTAACTAAACATTAGGCAATTTTAATTGATAGAACACGCTCTAAAACTCAGATGCTAATGATCATCAAACCCAAGAAACATATGAAATTTACTAGCACTTAAATCTCAGTGATTATTCATCCAGATATACCATGAAAGTATAATGCTAATAAAACCACTTCATCAAACAATTTATGTACTAAATGACGTTTTTAAAAATGCAAATCCAAAAATTAAATTTTCTCCTATAGTCAAACTTAAGATATAATTTTCAGCAAGATTTCAAATCTGAAATATAAATTACAACAGTAATTTAAACCATAGAACAACAAACAAACGATACTGACACTAATGTCCAAAATGACTAAAAATAGTAAAAAATGTTGAACTTGAAGAAAAAACAATTTTTAGGGCTTGATTAAGAGAAATTTCAGATCTGATATTTTTATTTTAGCGGTGAAACAGTGACAGATCAGCAAGATAAAACTGCCCAAAATAGCTGTCAAATACTTCCAGAAATAGAAAAAATATATTAAAACTTGAAAATTTCAATTTTAAGGCTTTAAGAGAGTTTGATTCAGTGATTTTCAAAACTGATAAGTTTGTAACAACAATAAATTGATAACAGATCAGCAAACTAAAAATACTGAAAATGATCCACTATGTCTAAAAATAGTAAGTTTTGCCGAAAAAACTGAAAATTCAAATTTTTTAGACCTTATTTAGGATATACATCAGAAATGTTCAGATCTTATTTTTCATAGTTATGCAGTGATTTCC
Source organism: Pinus albicaulis (assembly GCA_034641835.2). Classification (NCBI taxonomy): domain Eukaryota; kingdom Viridiplantae; phylum Streptophyta; class Pinopsida; order Pinales; family Pinaceae; genus Pinus; species Pinus albicaulis. The sequence continues at coordinate 258,186,453 of CM076579.1, forward strand.
AACAAGCTTTAAAGTCAGATCTAAGCAAAATTAAAGATATCCAAATGGCCAAAAATTCTGAAAAATGAAGATTTTGCAATTCTAAACAATTTTGACCATATAAAATGTGTTTTTAGGGCTTAATTATTTGTGATTTTCTTGCTATAATAAAATTTGCAGAAAATAAAGGTTTAGAGATCAAACCCTTAGCCCAAGGCTTTGAAGATCCCACCATTGAAAATTCTTGAAATTTTGAGATAATGTTGCCCCTTGAAAATTAGAATTTTGGAGACCAAAATCCTATAAAAATAGTCTCAAAAGCCTATACGTACGTCCTCAAGGGTCTAGATCTGACTCAGATCTGAAGATTTCATTGGTTGATTTTTCGGATCTATTCCTGCAAACAAATATTGAGCCTAGATCTTGCCCTCCAGGGTCTAGATCTGGCTCAGTTCTGAAGATTTCTTTGGCTGATTTTTCAGATCTATTCCTGCACAAGTGAAAAAAGAAAAATCAAATACCCAATATGTACAATAATAGAGAAAATCCTAAAAACCCAAATGTTAGAATTCAAAATTATGTTACAAAACTTCAGATCTACACATGTAAATTACAGATCTATACGATATATTTATAGATCTATGCACAAGAGTTGCAGATATGTCAAATCTGAGGAGCATAAGTCTGACTTTGCTCCCAGATCTGAAGATCTAAGACTCTTACTAGCCAGATCTAACTTTAAATTAAAAAAAAAATAAGATAATTTTTTTCTTTTTAGGCACAAGCTCTAGAAAGACCCTGCAAAAAATATTCTGTAAGATAACCTTAGAAATTAGGAAACAATGGGCTTTTTCAGATTTTCTGAAATCTCAGAGTCAGTTGATCTAGCTGAAGATTTCCCCAAACGCTCAAATCTTGAATAATGATTTCTACACACTTAGATCTAAATTTTAGATTGATAGAGATTTAAAAAATAGCCATGATAATATTCAGATCTGAACCAGATCTAGACCCTGGATGGCAAGATCTAAGCTCAATATTTGTTTGCAGGAATAGCTCTGAAAAATCAGCCAAATAAATCTTCAGATCTGAGCCAGATCTAGACCCTGGAGGGCAAGAGGCTTTTGAGGCTATTTTTACAGGATTTTGGTCTCCAAAATTCTAATTTTCAAGCAGCAACATTATCCCAAAATTTCAAGAATTTTCAATGGTGTGATCTTCAAAGCCTTAGGCTAAGGGTATGATCTCTAAAGCCTTATTTTCTACAAATTTTATTACAGCAAACAAATCACAAATAATTAGGCCCTAAAAACACATTTTATATTGTCAAAATTGTTTAGAATTGCAAAATCTTCATTTTCAGAATTTTTGGCCATTCGGGCATCTTCAATTTTGCTTAGATCTGAATTTAAAGTTTGCTGGAAATTACTATATAACTATGAAAAATCAGATTTGAATATTTCTGATGCATATCCTAAATAAGGCCTAAAAAATTTGAATTTTTAGTTTTTTTGGCAAAACTTACTATTTTAGACATAGTGGGGATTATTTTCAGTGTTTTCAGTTTGTTGATCTGTTATCAATTTACTGTTGTTACAAACTTATCAGTTCTGAAAATTACTAAATCAAACTCTCTTAAAGCCTTAAAATTGAAATTTTCAAGTTTTAATATATTTTTTGTTATTTCTGAAAGTATTTGGCAGCTATTTTGGGCAATGTTATTTTGCTGATCTATCACTGTTTCACTGCTGAAATAAAAATATCAGATCTGACATTACTCTTAATCAAGCCCTAAAAATTGATTTTTCTTCAAGTTCAACAATTTTTACTATTTTTAGTCATTTTGGGCATTGGTGCCGGTATCGTTTGTTTTCTGATCTATGGTTTAAATTACTGCTGTAATTTATATTTCAGATCTGAAATATAGCTGAAAAGTATATCCTAAGTTTGATTATAGGAGAAAATTTAATTTTTAGATTTGCATTTTTAAGAACATCATTTAATCCATAAATTTCTTGATGAAGTGGTTTTATTAGCATTATACTTTCATGGTATATCTGGATGAATAATTATTGAGATTTAAGTGCTAGTAAATTTCATATGTTTTAGTTGGATTTGATGGTCATTGGCATCTGAGTTTTGGAGCGTGTTCTATCAATTTGTAATATCCCAAATGGGATATTTTAACTAAAAATGCAGAAATAGACTTAAGCAGCAAAATAAACGGAAATAAACACACAGCTACCAATATAACACAATGGATGCCGATAAAATCAATGAGCCATTTTATTAATCCATGGTAAAAAGTACATCAACATAAAGTAACAGCGGAACCTGAGCTTGCCAAGCAAGCGAAGGAAAACCCAAAAAGATCTCTGGTCCAACTGATGAATAACACTGGCAATGATGTAGATGGCTTGGCAAAAAGACTGTTGCAAATCGGCTACGGCAAAAGTTGTCACTGAACCCACTGAAGCACAAGTTGAAGATCTGAATGATCCTCACACCAATCCCTGAAGCTCTGTGAAACTTCTAAATGAAATCTCCTCAAGAGAGTTGGGTTTTCGTCCAACACTCACAAATCACCCGAGGGTTTCCGTCCTGGGGCTACGACTGAAGTAGAGAACCACGTCTCACACCTCTCATACAATAAAATAACATGATCCAAAGATATCTCTTAATGGCCTCCTCCCTTTCTTTTATAGATCTCTTGGAGCCTTCTAGAGCATTATTTTTTTATTATTTTATTCATGGAGCACTTTTCCCTCTTATTAAAATATTCCTTTTTAATTCAGAAAAGGGTAAATTGGCTACCACGACTCCTCCGGTCACTGAAACCCGTGTCTAACCATCCCACCATGTAGGTATCCTCGTCCTAGTTCCAATGAGCTATTACACGAAGGTGTTCCATCATGTATTCCCCCCGGAATGCCACCTTGAGCGTAATCAGCTGAGTTAAGCCCATAAATAACTCAAATTTCCGAAAGTTATCGGAATGCATCAGAACGGAAGCCAAACCGCTCGGATGATGGAGTATATCAAGCGAATGCCTCCGGACACCATGAAAACTCCTCAAAGCTCCTCCGAAAAGCTTCTGAGCCCACTGATAACACCAATCTGTATCTGTGACCTGTCTGCTCCTAACTCTAGAAGTCCCTCCTAGCCCTGTCATGGGTGATATCAAAAAAGGGAATATTACAGACCTTCCACCCCAAGATTGTTTGCCCTCAAGCAATCGAAATGCATCGAAACGGAAGCCAAACTGGTCGGATGATGGAGTATATCAAGCGAATGGCTCCGGACACCATGAAATCTCCTCAAAGCTCCTCCAAAAAGCTCCTGAGCCCACTGATAGCACCAATTTGTACCTGTGACCTGTCTGCTCCTAACTCTAGAAGTCCCTCCTAGCCCTGTCATGGGTGATACCAAAAAGGGAATATTATAGACCTTCCGCCCCAAGATTGTTTGCCCTCAAGCAATCGAAATATGTGGGCCACTCTGTTGGCCCGCTGCAACTGAGACCCAATGCCTATACCCCATACAAACCTCTAGGTGCTGCTATGCACCTCTGTCAAACCACTCGGAATAGACCCCTCAATGCTGGGATCCCAAACTGATCTCTCACTGTACCAGTCAACAAACAATCCTCCCAGATCCCCATGCCACGATGGCCAAACATCGCCCAAGTCCCACGGCCCAGACTGCGCACTGCTTCTAGCTATGACTGATGCTCTAAGAGGGGAAGACCACGTCTCCTGCTGCGCTAGATCTATGACGATGTAAGCTGCCCCATCAACTGTGTACCAACTCATCAGCTCTCTCCAATCCAATCCCCGACTAAATCCACTGTTGATTCTACTCTCCTGAAATCGGGATGGGATGCTGAAGAATTTGCCCCACTGCCAACTGGAACCTGTATCATCTGTCATGTCTAAGGGCCCTTACCCTGCTGTGCTCCCTACGAAGAATATCGTACCATCAAGAGGATACCAACTCATGATCTCCCGCCAGTCCATCCTGGAAGAAGAATCCAATGTAGCAACAACTGCATATGGAAGACGCCTAGAGTGTTGCCGCCAGCCCGTAATCAACTCCCACTACTCTGCCCTGTATGCCAATGAAAGCTGCCTGTAGAAGGAAGCCCTACCCTCTATAATGGGCCAAGGTGGGCAAGATATGATGCAAGCCCCATCGATGTACTCCTGGAGAGTGCTACTCACTGAAAATATTGTAGCTCTGCTGACTACGTGTACATCTGTCTGCACCTCATCTCTGTGTCGACCCACAGATGGATGCTCCACCATCTCCAACAACTCCTCCCACTCCTGATCAGGAATGTCATGCTCCTGCTGTCTACTAGCTCCCTGCAGGACTATCCCATCAACCTCCAACATCTCCAAAGGATATGGATCTGCAACTGCTGTCACCGTACTCGGTGTCTGTGCATCTGGCTGCTCCTCCTCCGTGGTTGACCCCAAGGTTAGCCATATATCCATCATACACTCAATTTGAGCCTCCATCTGCCTCTCCCCCAAGGGACTATCATGCATGATGTGCACAGTATCCTCCTCTGCTGACTCAGGCTCCGTCATATGTTGCTCTGGCTGATTCGTCACAAGTGACTCATCACCCAGAGTATCTCTCCTAGAGTCCCCTAACTGCTCACCCTGCACACTGGAACATAGCTTCGGTCTACTGTCATTATCTCTGCATGACTGCTCTCGCTCCCCAGAAACGTCCTCAACTGATCCCATGGACTCATCTAAAGAAGAGTCCTCACCCTGGAATATAGAAGGAATGTCCACCTGTCTTGCCTCCGCCACATCATCTGCATCTCTCAAACATGAGTGATTAGGCCCCTAAGGTTCTTTGCAAATGAAGCAAAGTCCCTTCCTCCTCAGCTCATTCCTGCTACCTGACCCACCAAACTGGAGCAGCTCCTCCCTGGTCAACTGTCTCCTAAGAAGCTCAATGTTCTGCTCAACTAGCCCTTGGGCTAGCTCATAAGCAGAGGGCAAGGCCAACTTCTCTCTCCTCCAAATGCTCAACAACCTAGTCTGCAGCTCCCGGCAAATGGCATCACGGTCTCTTATACATGACGACAGGATGGACTGCATGTGTGCTATGGCTATGTCAGAATGATGTCTCCTAATGCTGAAGAAGCATTGGAACATCTGCAGAATCAAACCATCACACTCAAGATCGATCATGACCTCATAAGTCCAGGTCATGGCCATGGCTTCTAAGACCTTAAGCTTTCTCCCAAATGTAGAGTCTGCACAGTTGTATAAATCCCGAAAGGTTCCTACTATGAGTCTGAAAATTCTTTTCATAATATCATCATTGTAGGGAGGGAAGGGTGTTGTTATCTTCAAAATATCATTGAAACAAGAGGCAGCTATAAGCTTGACTCTCTCACTTGGATGTTCCAAGAATCTAGCTTGTACCAATGCAAGCATAGATGGCTCCAAAGCCCAATTTAAACTCCAATCAGATTGCTCTACATTTGAAAGGCAAGATTCCAGTTTCTCTAACATGGGAAAGTCATTTTCTGATCTTCCACTCTTTAAGTCCATCCCAAGTGCATATAGCCAATTTCCCACTTCTTCCTCCTTTTGTAAATTTCTCGGATGCCTTTGTTGGAGCAAATTATGTACCTACTTGGAGAAGGGTCTACTGTTCTGTTTTGTTTTCTGGTCTTCTAATGCATGGTGGTTCAAGGAACCAACTTTTATTCTTCTCACGCTGTTTAGGAATCCCTCCATGATATGATCACTGTTTTTCTAAGTTTATTGTGCTTGTTAACAGACAGTTGTTTGTAGAAATGCCCTCTTTATTTTTCAAGAAATTTTCTGAGACAAACATTTCAGGTATACACTACTGTAAGCATGAGCTTGTTGTTTGATTTGACTTTTACATTACATGTGTAGGGGGGAAATAACTGTTAAATTCAGCTTATGTTCTATGCCATTTCAGATTAGGGCACAATACTAAAGAAGATAGAACATACTAATCGATCGATAGAAGACAAGCCAAAACAGAGGTAAGAAATGGTGGCGTTACGGCAATCAGCAGGATGCTTCTACCAGCAAAGTCTCCAATAGGTCATTCAGCCAAGCATGTCACACATAACCCCAGAACAACCCAAACAAAGAATATACAACTCCAACGCCATCAAGAGAGAGAGAATTCCTCCACACCAGTGTGTCTCAAATGAACTCTAAATCTCTCCAATATATAGGAATCTTTGGGGGTGTGTGACACGTCCTTTAAGACATTTAAGTCTATATTTTATTCCAGGCCGACCTAGCACATAAGTGGAATAATACATGTTCTGCTCATCCGATCGAGATGATCTTTAGATCAATCTTACACCTCTCCATAAGAGGAATCCAATAAGAATATTGGGATCGTCATCTGAGCAGTACAACCTGGAGTTTGGACCTAGTTGTCCAATTTTAACACTCCCTCTCAACTAGGGAGAACTCCGTCCACAAGTGCAATCCAAACATTGTGCGTCATCCCGCCGTAACTTTCTTTGCTGGCCTCTTTATTTCAGAATAGAAGTGGGTTAGTCACAAGGACATCATTCCTGGCTGAAAGATTCAGCCCAGAGGTCAAAACCTCTATCAGACTCACAAAGAATCTCCAACCAACCCGAAGTTGGTTCATTTGACCCGAAGTCAGCAGGAGGTCCGAAACCTCACTATACTTGATCCCAGATCAAGTGGTTGGACCGTGCCATCCTAGATAGAGAGTACGGCAATTTCTGATGTGTCCATCAGTCTTTGCTACTAGTCTCTAGCCTTTCCCATCTCATTGGCCAAATGAGAGGTACTTCCCATGAGCCCTAAACTCAATGGGTAGGATGCATACGGGGCACAGATAATTAGAGGTGAACCAACTCAATAATCACAACTCCCCAAATCCCCCCAGAGCTCCCAGAGCTCATCGTCCAACAGGATCCTTAGAATAGGATCGTTCCATGATTCCAAGATTCTCACAGAAGGTTATGAACATGATTCCCCAAGGGCATTGTGAGAATATCTGCAACCTACTCATCAATTCCTATATGATCGAGCCTTACGGCGCCTCGTTGTATCATATTCCAGATAAAGTGGTACCAGCCATCAACATGCTTGGATCAATCGTGGAACTCGGGATTCTATGAAAAATGAATCCCCCTCTAGTTATCACAAAGGATAACGGTGGCATCTAGCACATGCTCGAACAGCTCACAGAAGAGCTTTCGCAACCAAGTGACTTCACAACAGGCCATACATGTTACAATGTATTCAGCTTCAGTGGTGCTCAAGGCTACTGACTTTAGATTCCTGCCCGAAGCAGATCTACATGTGAAGTAGCATCCAGATGTGCTCTTGCGATCCACCGCACTGCTAGCCCAATCGGCATCAGTATATCCATGGAGTGTCGTACTCCCGACAGTGTTGCTCAGCCCATGGTCTATCATGCCTCAGAGATATCTCAAGAGTTTCTTGGCACCAACCCAGTGAATGTTATGATCATCCATGTGTTGACTCAAAGTGTTCACTGCACAACATATGTCCGGACAGGTGTTCACTAAGAACATCAGGGTCCCTATGAGTTGACGATACTCAGTAGGACGAGCACAGCAACGCTGCTACACAACTTCTTAAAGTTGAGTTCCATGGACTTACAATCCATCATACCAAAAACTTAATAATGTATAATCTCGCCAGGTCTCTGCTAGACCTTCAGGCCTAGACATTCGTCCTAGGTCCTTCATCTCAAACTCAGCAGCAAGCTCCCTCTTACACTGATGAATGAGAGGGTCAGCACCTGTCAGGAAGAGGTCATCCACATTCAACACCAGAATGAGAGATTTTCCCTTGACAACCTTGAAGTAAAGGCTCGGATCAGCATTACTTCAAGTGAAGCCCAGCTTCATCAAGTAGCTATCTATCCTCTCGTACCAATCTTTGGGTGCTTGCTTCAACCCATAGAGGGCTTTCTTCAACCTGCAAACATGGGTGTCTCGATCCTGGACTTCCAACCCCAGAGGTTGCTCCACATATATCTCTTCCTTTATCGCACCATGCAGAAATGTGGTCTTCACATCCATCTGATGAAGACTCCATCCTTGCGCAGCAGCAAGGGCTATAATAGATCGAATGGTGGTGTATCGGGCCACAGGTGCAAATATGTCATCATAATTTATGCCTTCCTTTTGAGAAAAGCCACGAGCAACGAATCTTGCCTTGAACTGTTTAGCACTTCCATTAGATCCATGCTTTATTTTATGACAACGCCTTTGATCTGTGGTCTAGGAACCGTATCCTAGACATCACCCTCACATCCTTGTAGACCTTGATGCTTTCCAATTTCTTCAAATGTTCCAGGCTCATATTGTACTCACGACAGCTAGATACTCCTGGTATTTATATGGCTTCTCGGTTTTCTTCCCCCTCTGAAGCCATATGTCTTTGAGCCATGAGAATCTTCTTTTGTTCAGCAATGATATTAGCTCAGGAGCATATAAAGTTGAATTCTCCCTCTTAATGCCAACTTCTCTTTCGAGAAGAAAAAAAAAAAAACCTCTATTTTTAAATGAGGGCATCTCAGACACCAGCTTGGAGGGGAGTTTTATTCTCCCATATTCAAAACCATCCAAGACCACAGTCTTTTGCTAAAGACTTCCAACAACGTGTCTGAAAGCTGCAGAAACACATTTTACCATTACGCTACAATGTGAGACTACTACAGCCACATGCTTGCTACTACATAGGTGTCTATCTATGTCACTATTTAACAGGGAGAATATATCAATCAAGCCTCAGCTTGTGTTGTTATTTTGAGGAGGTCTGTTGTAGCTTCCTCAACTAGCCTTCATTACTGTTACCCACCGAACTGGGAATCCAAACATGATTCCTTCTTTCATAATTTTGCATTTGAGAGCTTCATCTACTACATCTGGCATCTCATCCAGCACTGCTTCTCAATTTCAGATTTACAGTTAAAAGTTGACTGATCTAGGGCTTCAAGTCTTCAGGTCTCAGATCTGCAATTTGTCTCCTAAATTTTACTGATCTGGGGACAGATGTTCTAGTCACAGAATTTTACCCTTCGTCATGTCAGTCCATACTTTATGTGATACGTTTCCATTATGCAGACCTAGCATAGTCATAAGTGCACATCAGTCATTATCGATGAGCATGCCTCATCTTGATTTCTAACCATAGTGCACAACATATAAACTGTGCCTGGAATCTTTACATTCAGCGTTTTTTCTTTTTGAATGAAAAACTTATTTATTTTCTGTCCCTGCTTCACTGAAACTGATGTACATTGCTGTAGTTTATTTTGCAGACTATACCGTCTGCTTAACCAGTCATTGAACAGCCTTCTGAAACTGCAGCCAAGGCAAGGCAAGGTGCCTTATGAGTGGGCTGAAGTTCTTGGTATGAGACAGTCTCTAAAGAATGTTCATGGGCATGATCCAACCTTCTTGCCCTCTTGCAGCCCCGGTGACCTTGTAATATTCCACCTACAAGCCTGCGGCCTAGTCAAGATGGTTTTCTTGCCCAGAAAACAGTCTTCTAGCAATCTTCAACAGACTATCGCTGACTTGAATTAAAGACCATGAATTCCTTAATCAAGAATTTCAAGTTTAGGAAATTTCATTCATGCTAGCTTCAATTGGATTTCTTTCCAAGATCATAGACGTATCAAGTCACAAGGGTTGATGCCAGTCAAGTCAACGGTGGTCAAATACTAGTCGAAGAGCCTCCAAAACTGTCGGTCAAGGTAGCAAGAAACTCAGCCTCTTCAATAGGTCAAGGTCAACCCAAAACAGAGAGAACAGTCAAATTTTGGTCAGCTGTCTGTGGTCAAAATCTGTGCTCTAGCCTGCAGGCAATACTGCCCAAAATTCCTTGTTTTGTGTGCCAATGAATGCAGTTTGCCCAAACAGAATTTCTCCAAGTCAAATTGCAGTCAAACTGTCCCAGGAAGTCCTCAGTCAACACTTATGCTAGTACTGTAGATAGATACCGACTATGTTGCAAAGGAACAAGGTATACATCTATACATATGTGCGGCCATACGGTTCTGCATTTCAACATAGCAACATAGCAACGATACCAATATATTCTGCATATCATAATTCTAATAGAACCGTCTGTGGCTCATGCGACGCTGGCTCAACAGTTCGAAATTCTACATCAACAGTTCGAAATTATTTGGTGATCTGCTGTCATGGCTCCCAACAAGGAACAACGATCAAAGATGAACCCACGGATTGGCCTGCATCCTTCTTGATATGAGAGATTGAATGTTCGAGTGAGTCCACACTTGCAGATCTATACAAGCGAGACCCCCGTGGCATGGCGCGTCGATTATTTTATATGTTCGCAAGATTGTTCGACGTCATGACGGCATACAGTGATTCGACGTCACACGTCCACCTACAACTATGTTACCTCACTGCTGCCGCGCCCAATGCTGCTTGAGGCATCACCATTGTACGCATTGATAAAAAAAATATCATCTATGCTTCGGCATTAAATATTATGGCGATGATTTAGTCGATGGCAGCCTCTTCAATTTTGTCGGCGTCCAACCTTTGCATTCAGGCTTGTGACATTTATGAATTTTAACCGATTCACTCTAGACGTCGTCTCTTCCTTCTAAGATTCTGAAAGAATTCATCGACGTCTGCTCATATAAGAGCCCTAGTATCATCGAAAGATCCCAGAAATTAGATTTAGCTGAGCTATTTTACGCCTAGAACTTCTTTCCAAAGGGCAGCGACACCCTACAGCTGCAGCAACAACCTTAATTCAAGTTGCGGCTTTCTTAACCACGATATAGGGCTTCCCAGGGTCCACACCATTCAAAACAGCATCAACAATTCCATACGCAGAACATGCGAGATCATGCGAGTCATTATCCAATTTGTTGGTCATAAGTTGCCATCTCAATTCTCAAAATACTACCTCACAGGTGATGTCATTGGGCCTCTATGGGATCCCACTAATATGCAATCCACTTTGAATTACAGGCTTCGAACTATGTACAAGAGAAAATCATATAAAGACAATGCCACAAAGTATGTATGCGAACATATATGTCGATCCGACGTAGATACGGGTCAATATAAGATTAATCTGTATGCTTTGATAATCCGTTTAACGTAATGCTTCGCACAATCCAACTGAGCGAATATTTCAGTTCGTGGAAATTCGTTGAAATCAGTCCCTGAATTCACTGCAGAATGACAACACTTCCAGCGGCTTCTCGATTCTTATCAACCAAAAAAAAAAAAAAATTTCCAATCCGATCCACAGCCGTGAACCTTAATCCACAATTCCTGAAGTTTGAGAAACCCATTTTCTCTTCGGTGATGGCAACAAATTAGGGCTTGTCTTAACCTCGCTCTGATGCCATGTTAAATTTAGCATATGTTCTATGCCATTTCAGATTAGGGCACAACACTGAAGAAGATAGAACATACTAATCGATCGATAGAAAACAAGCCAAAACAGAGGTAAGAAATGGTGGCGATTAGCAGGATGCTTCTACCAGCAAAGTCTCCAATAGGTCATTCAGCCAAGCGTGTCACACATAACCCCAGAGCAACCCAAACAAAGAATATACAGCTCCAACACCATCAAGAGAGAGAGAATTCCTCCACACCAATGTGTCTCAAATGAACTCTAAGTCTCTCCAATATATAGGAATCTTTGGGGGTGTGTGACACGTCCTTTAAGACATTTAGGTCTATATTTTATTCCAGGCCAACTTAGCACATAAGTGGAATAATACATGCTTTGCTCATCCGATCGAGATGATCTTTAGATCAATCTTACACCTCTCCGTAAGAGGAATCCAATAAGAATATTGGGATCGTCATCTGAGCAGTACAACCCAGAGTTTGGACCTAGTTGTCCAATTTTAACAATAACACATCAGAGTTTTTAACCCAATGCTTAGTCACAACTGTAATACACATGCCACTTATGCAAAATAAAATAACTCACTACCATTCATCAATTTAACTCATTTCAATACGTTCAATTCATTCAACACATATAGCAGGTAGTGAATGGAAAGGTGGTAAGTGGAACCTGGTAATCACGCTGCTTGGCATATATGCTATTTTAGAAAACTCCAACCTATATTCAGTTCTCAGCAATGTATATACCAGCTATCTCCATCCAACAACTAAAATAAGGGAATCTGGAAAATGTGCAGTAGTTATCCCACCCTTGCTGGTTACTTTCTTCGGCAGTGGTAATTTCGGCCTCTCATATCCATAATAATGTGTTCTTCTCAGCAGTAAATGGAGCAAATGTGGCCACTTTCTGAGTTTGAACAGTGAGCTACACAATCAGCAGAATTACTCTATCCCTTTGAGCGATGGCATGCTACTTATGAAACAGTTACACCACAATCATACTCCGGCGTAGAAAATGGTAGATTGGCCACCACAATGGTTCCTATGTTGTTCAGCTCTCTGTTCCTCTCAGCCTCAATTTCATCTAATCATTGTGGCTCTGTGACAATCGGGAGGCTCAAAACGAACATTGGCTTCATTGTCCGCCGAGTGACTGGGCCTGATCCTATCGAGTTAGGATTCCACGGTAGTCAAAATGCCTTTTCCCGTGGTCCCGTCATCGAAATTATGAGCCGCCTCATAATTTGAAGGGCAGTCCTTGCGATGCGTGGTCTCGGTGCCGACTGCGTTCAACTGCTTGTCCCTCCCGTAGCTGCGGGGTGTGCTCGTGCCTCACTGTGTATATGTAATGGTCGGCTCATAGCTTGGCTGGAGCTTGGCACAACGTCGTCCCCTATTATCTTTGTGCTAGACCAATCCACCCGCACTTGCCAGCACCAAATCGTGCGACACAACGCTCAAATTAATTGCACTTTTTTTTTTTTTTTTTTTTTTTTTTTTTATTTAATTTTATTTTCGATCCTCAAGTGCCGGCTCTGCCAATGTCAATTGCACCGGGTGTTTTCGAAGCCATACACATATCCCTTGGCCTCAATTGCACGTATGAAGGCTCCAAAACTTCAGTCACATTTGGTCACTTGCTCTCCGCTGCTCAATTACACAGTTCCCTGGTGGCTTCAGCGTCTTCACGATCGGTCCCTCTTCAAGATGACCGGCCGCGATCAAATTAATTTTGAGATGTGCTACAGTCTTTGAAACAGCAATTAGTTCCTTGCAGTGATGATTTTGCCGTCCAATAAACCGAGCGACTAGACCCCACGTGGATTCAGAAATCTACCTCAACTTATTCTTGACCCCTCAAATGGTGCGACAGCCCTGATTCGACTCCCAACTCGGCCTTTGGACCCCACACTTCTGATTTCGGTCTGAAATATGTCGCTTGCAAATGTGTTGGTTCTATAATTCTTGGCTCAATATTTGTCATGGCCCCTTTCAATCAAACAGTTTTGGACAATAAAAATTTGGGCTTGGCGTCATGTAGAATATTTTATACCAGGAACAAATTTTTTTGCACAATGAAGGCATTGACGCCTTCCTTCGATAACCTGCAATTTAAACCCTCGATCTTTTTCTGAATTTCATCTGCAATAAAACTCAAATCTGGAAATAATCTTCTTTCAGCACCTCCGAAATAAACCCTCAGGCTGGCAGGAACACTAGCTCCGATACCACTGTAATATCCCAAATGGGATATTTTAACTAAAAATGCAGAAATAGACTTAAGCAGCAAAATAAACGGAAATAAACACACAACTACCAATATAACACAATGGATGTCGATAAAATCACTGAGCCATTTTATTAATCCATGGTAAAAAGTACATCAACATAAAGGAACAACGGAAACTGAGCTTGCCAAGCAAGCAAAACAAAACCCAGAAAGATCTCTGGTCCAACTGATGGATAACGCTGGCAATGATGTAGATGGCTCAGCAAAAAGACTGCTGCAAATCGGCTACGGCAAAAGCTGTCACTGAACCCACTGAAGCACAAGTTGAAGATCTGAATGATCCTCACACCAATCCCTGAAGCTCTGCGAAACTTTTAAATGAAGTCTCCTTAAGTGGGTTGGGTTTTCGTCCAACACTCAGAAATCACTCGAGGGTTTCCGTCCTGGGGCTACGGATGAAGTAGAGAACCACGTCTCACACCTCTCATACAATAAAATAACATGATCCAAAGATATCTCTCAATGGCCTCCTCCCTTTCTTTTATAGATCTCTTGGAGCCTTCTAGAGCATTATTTTATTATTATTTTATTCATGGAGCACTTTTCCCTCTTATTAAAATATTCCTTTTTAATGCAGAAAAGGGTAAATTGGCTACCACTTCTCCTCCGGTCACTGAAACCCGTGTCTAACCGTTCCACCATGTAGGTATCCTCATTCCGGTTCCAATGAGCTATTACACGAAGGTGTTCCATCATGTATTCCTCCCGGAATGCCACCTTGAGCGTAATCAGCTGAGTTAAGCCCATAAATAACTCAAATTTCCGAAAGTTATCGAAATGCATCGAAACGAAAGCCAAACTGCTCGGATGATGGACCAAAAAGCTCCTCCAAAAAGCTCCTGAGCCCACTGATAGCACCAATCTATACCTGTGACCTGTCTGCTCCTAACTCTGGAAGTCCCTCCTAGCCCTGTCATGGGTGATACCAAAAAGGGGAATATTACACAATTAAAATATCCTAATGTTTAATTAGCTTTTGTTTCATTTACTTAAATTATTGGATGTTGATTGAATAATAATGTTTGGGAAATCTTTTCAAGTAAGTGTGATTGATATCTGATTTTGAGAGATCTATTGTGGATCTGTATATATTTTAATCGAGTAATTTTGGCATCTTCATAATTGACACTCTCGCTTAAGTACTTAGTGGTTAGATCAAATTATTTATAATCTAAGTGCTTTAGGCTTTTAATATTAACTCCCATCTTCGAAGCTTGCTTCATCTCGCTCCTTCAAATTGTTTTCCTTGCATTCTACATTTTAAATTAACATTGCATAGCAACAGTTTCTCATCAAGTACTTGGTTGTAATTTCCTTAGCAGAATAATTGACTCCATAAGGCACTGGTATCAATCTTTCCATTTCAATCGAATCATTTAATCTTGCTAGATCTTTTACAAGTATTTGTTCGTTTAACTGTGTCTCCCAAACTGGTTGGTTCCCAACGAGTTCTCGTTCATTCCATTTCCATAGGGCCTACCCCCCTTAGTCTGCTATAAGGAGACAACTTAAATAGAGAGATTGGGGATCAGGGTGATAGCCCCCGATTTGAGTCGTTGTCGCGGTGCCTAGACATTTTGTGCGACAACATTTTTTGGCACCGTTTCCGGGGATAGAGTTTTTATGTCTTTGGTCTTAACGACATTTTCTAATCTTTTAAATCTTTCCTTGCCATTCATTAACCCGTCACACGGCATAACATTTTCTAGCATCATTTCATCCCTTCATCTTTTCATCATCATATCTTTCGTCATATCACTAATCCTTTCATCATTTGCACCTTTAGCACCTAGACACTTCGATTGGGTTCTTGTTTGGGTGGCGGCTCCAATTATTCATCTATTTACTCTCAGACAATAATCCCTCCCTGATATCCATCTGCTTCTCTCGACTAATTTTTCGGTTTTAGAATTAGATTCATGTTCAAGTGGTGACTCCAATTAGTTCATTTTTTACAAGAATTTATGCTAAGTAGCTCGCTTCTTGTGGATCTCTTGACTTTTCTTGAACAAGGATCTCTTTCTCTAACAACCATCTGGTTTTTTCCATTTAAGTAAGTCATCATGGGTGATCCTTTTCATGACATGCCAAAAGAGGGCCATTTGAAAAATGCATGTGTTCTCGGGTGGTGATTCAACCACTGCTCAAAATCATCTCTTAACGGTTACTCATATAATAAACAAATATTGTCTTCCTTCACAATATAATCGTGAAGATGTCAAGATACGTCTCTTTGCTTGTTCCTTAGATGGTGATGCTATGAATTGGTTGAGTAATTGGCCTAAGGATTATATTGATTCTTTGCAAAGTATCGTCAATGCTTTTAAAGATGAATATATTAAACAAGGTGGCTTGCCTTGTGCCCTCAGTACTATGCAAAGGAATGAAAGTGATCTTGTAGAGAACTCAAATATCAACAAGAAATTTCAAGACAATTCTCAAGATGAATCCACTTATACCAGGACAGCACAAATCCATGATAGTGGTGAAGCAGAAACAAGTTGTCAAATCAGTGTTGACAACGATAACCATCATGTTAGCGAATTGATTCAGATGGTTAAGGATATACAACTAAATCAAGCTCAAGTAATCAATAACATGGGGGCCAACCAGACTCAAATCATTGAGAATATGGAACTTAATCAAGAAAAATTAACAGCTGATCACGCTAGGGAAATTGGTTCTATGCAGAGCAAGTTATAGGAATAGAGGAAAAGATAACAATCATGGAATTCAATCACTCCAATCAAATGAATACCATGGAAGAAAGACATGATGAAGAAATTATCATCATGGAATTTGATCACAACAATCAGTTAGCCACCATGCAAGCAAATCATAAGAGAGAGATAAACTATATGCAAAATTGCTTCATGGGCATGAAAGCGAAAAATGATAAAATTATAAGCGACATGGAAGTTGATCAAAAATCTCTTCAAAGTAGATTATTGGCCATAGAGAAGAAACAAGCACCATGTGTTATAAATATGGAAGAAATGGATACCATTGAAAACAGATTAAAGGTAATAGAAGTTAATCATGCTAATCAGATATCCATTATTCAGAAACATATGATTGAAATGGAAGCAAAGCATACTCGAGAAATGAAAACTATGGAGGAAAATCATATCACCTTGCAAGACAGATTCGTGAAAACTGATCTCAATCAAGCGAAATTAATAGTAAGGCATGCCAGAGAAATGAGTTCCATGCATAAGAAGTTAGAAGAAAGGAAATCACATGTACAAAAGTTTCAACCTGATCCAGATGATAGATGGCAGAAAACCAAGGAGATTTCAACAGATCATAACTCTCTCAATCCATTGAAGCAGGTCCCGTCTTGTTGTGAATGTCCTAGGAAAGTGGCTGGTCACATTAATGAAGAAATTGAAAAGGATCTAGAATAGATGCAGAATGAAGAGAGGCATGTCACACATATCTTGAATACTTTGTCTGAAAGTTCACAAGCACAATGTTCCACATCATCAAAAATACAGTCTACCACGAAGAAAACCCTGAAGCGAAAAAGAAAAAGAATAAGGAAGTGCTTTGATACATCTGATGGCCGCGAGAAGATCGATTTTCAGATAAGACAAAGTCCTATCGTATGCAAGATTGCACATGGCACATCTAAAAAGCAGCCTACAGACTTGCCTGAAAGTAGGAAAATGCTCAGTATGCACTATATTGAACACATCTGATGCCACTATAGTGAATTATTCAGTAAATGATCTGCATGTGTAGGCTGTAGTTGTGTTTATTTTCGGTATTTTCTGAATCTAATTTCTGAAAACAACTTGTATAAATTAAATCAAGTAGGAGAAAATAAACCAATATACTGTAGTAGAATTTTCACAAAGACACTTACCCAATTCTGCGACACAATATGATCTAGTATACCAAGTGGTTTGTAATAAAATAATTTAGACAATTAGCTTAAATAATTCCCAAATCACTTTTACAATAGACTCGACTAAAACACTAGGACTCACCTAAGACTTCAGCAATAAATTCCACCCTACCATTGAGGTTAGGTTGGAGGGAAAAATTCTACCAATCATCTGTGTTGAGAAACACAAATGAATCAATGAGACGAAAAACCTCCTAGGATGAAATTCGTCTCCAAAATCATAGGCTTTCCTAGATTGTTACATAATAAAATGGTCGTACTAGCGTCATTTACATTATAATTTTGCAAATGTGTTTACAATGAGATAGAAGAGATTGTTGACGGATGATTATGACTTTGAAAAAGTTCTTTGAAGTCCTCGGATCCTGCTTCCTTGGAATGTTGAAAAAGTGTGTGCAACAAGTGCAATTGAGTAAAGGAGTTTACAAATCATGGAACCAAGTGGACATTTCATAGTGGCAGGGCCTTCCATAATGGGCTTTGGAATGTACAAGTGTCTCCAAGTTCAAGAGGAAGGTTAAACAAGGACCCTATTAGGTGGTTTCAGCCTCCAAGAGGGTGCCATGTCCATAGTACATCCATCAAATGACATGCGGTATTTTAAATAATGAGAATGGAGCAGGGCATTAGGGGAAGGCTCCAAGCCACATGCCACAGTACAAAAGTAGCTAAAACAACGAAAGCCCACAGTTGGGATATGAATGTAAGAGGGAGCAATCATGGTACATGAGTTACCCCGACCATTGCTTTTCCACCCTTCTTCATATGCCTTTTGCCTTTTATTGTTTTTTCTTTTATAATTGCTCGGGGCTCCCGGGGATGATAACATGATGTGTAAGATATAGCAATGGATACCCATTTGAGGTTGGGAAATTCATCGCCCACCAAGGGTTAGGACAATCATTAGTTCCTTAATGATGAAAGGTGTCGATATGAGGGACCCTAACAACCAGGGTGATGACCATAATGATAGGGGTAGGGCTCATGTTTGGCTTTTGCCCACGTGCTAAATTTGTATGTCCCAACTATCTTTCACATTTTATGGTACATTTCCTATTGAGAGTGGTCAAATAATGTTTTTTCTTTTCAGCTTTAGCTGCATCAACCTCTGGGGCATCGTTCCAGGCCCGACCCAAGATGTGGACAAGGGGAGGGGGAGACTAACTCCTTGTGTACCCAATGGACAAATGTGGACCCGGATGAGACATATGGCAAATGGGGTTATAACAAGAAAATGGGAGTGATGTATATGGTGTCAGTAATCTGGACCACACAACCAAAATCGCGGTTTCCTTGTAGTTCCACCCTAAAGCTAGTAGCCAATAAAGAAGATCCCACGGGACCAGGATACAAGGTTAACCATCAAATTGGATAAAGGATACAAGGGTAGAAACCTGTAATATCCCGGATGGGATATTTTAACTAAAAATGCAGAAAAATACTGAACTCCACAATATGCCATAAAATCAACATGCATTTAATAGAAGATTGCCATGTAAAATAAAAACACATAAAATACTGCAATCCAATACCACATAGAACATGAAGAATCTCAGCTTTTATTATAAATAATAACGGGGTTTACATATAGATCTGACCCAGAAAGCGCTGAAATGGAAAACTGGCCAACAATACAATCTGTTGCACTGCTACACAGCGATGGCCTCCAAAACTGAACTGCTGCACTCTCCCTCTGGCAACAGCTACCACTGAATCCACTGAAGCACTTGTTGAAGATCTGAATGATCCTCACTCCAATATCCCTGAAGGTTTGCGAAACTTCTAAATGAAGTCTCCTCAAAGAGAGTTGGGTTTTCATCCAACACTCACAAATCACCCGAGGGTTTTCGTCTTAGGGCTATGGCTGAAGTAGAGAACCACGTCTCAAACCTCATACAAGAAAATGATATGATCCAAAGATATCCCTCAATGGCCTCCTCTCTTTATTTTATAGATCTCTTGGAGCCTTCTAGAGCATTATTTTATTATTATTTTATTCATGGTGCACTTTTCCCTCTTATTAAAATATTTCTTTTTAATGTAGAAAAGTGTAAATTGGCTACCATGTCTCCTCTGGTCACTGAAATTCATGCCCAACCATCCCATCATGTAGGTATCCTCATCCTGGTTCCAATGAGCTATTACACTAAGGTGTTCCATCATGTATTTCTCTTGGAATGCCACCTTGAGCGTAATCAGCTGAGTTAAGCCCACAAATAACTCAAATTTCCGAAAGTTGTCGGAATGCACTGGAACGAAAGCCAAATTGCTCGGATGATGGAATATATCAAGCGAATGCCACCAGACACCATGGAAACTCCTCAAAACTCCTCCAAAAATCCCCTGAGCCTGCTGATAGCACCAATCTGTACCTGTGACCTCTCTGCTCCTAACTCTAGAAGTCCAATCTAACCCTGTCGTAGGTGACACCAAAAAAGGGAATATTACAGACCTTCCGCCCTAAGATTGCTTGCCCTCAATCAATCCAAATATGTGGGCCACCCTGTTGGCGTGATGTAACTGAGACCTAATGCCTGGATCCCATACAAACCCCTGGGTGCAGCTATGCACCTATGTCAAGCCACTCAAAATAGACCCCTCAATGTCGGGATCCCAAACTGATCTCTCCCTGTATCTGTCAACAAACAATCCTCCCAGACCCCAATGCCACCATGGCCAATCATCGCCCAAGTCCCATGGCTCGGACTGCGCACTGCCTCTGGCTATAGATGATGCCCTATGAAGTGAATTCCGCCAACAAGCATCAATGCTACTTGGCTCCTGCTGTGTTGTACCTCTAACTATATAAGTTGCCCCACCAACTGCGTACCAACTCATCACCTCTCTCCAATCCAAGTCTTGACTCAATTCCATGCTAATCCTACTCTCCTGAAATCGGGATGGAGTGCTGAAGAAATGACGACCTGTGCCCCATTGCCAACTGGGATCTGTAACATCTACTATGTCTTAGGGCCCCTGCTCTGTTGTGCTCCCTACGAAGAAAATCATACCATTAAGAGGGTACCAACTCATGATCTCCTGCCAATATATCCTGGAAGAAGAATCCAATGTAGTGTCAACCACATACAGAACATGCCTAGAGAGTTGTCACCAACTCATAATCAACTCATGCTGCTCTGTCCCATCGGCCAATGAGATCTGCCTGTAGAAGAAAGCCCCTCTCTTTATAATGGGCCAAGGCGAGTAAGATATGCTGCAAGCCCCATCGATGTACTCCTGGAGAGTGCTACTCCCTAAAAGTACTGCAACTCTGCTGACTGCATGTGCATCTGCCTATACCTCATCAGTGTGTCGGTCCAACGATGGATGCTCCACCATCTCCAACAGCTCATCCCTCCCCTGATCGGGAATGTAATGCTCCTGCTGTCTGCCAGCCCCCTGCAGAATGATCCCATCAACCTCCAACATCTCCAGAGGATATGGATCTGCAACTGTTGTCACCGTACTTGATGCCTGTGCATCTAACTGCTCCTCCTCAATGGTTGACCCCAAGGTTATCCACATATCCAACATAGACTCAATGTAAGCCTCCATCTAGCTCTCCCTCAAAGGACTACCATGCATGATGTGCATAGTATCCTCCGCTGCTAACTCAGGCTCTGTCATATGCTGCTCTTGTTGAATCGTCACAAGTGACTCATCACCCAGAGTATCTCCCATAGAGTCCCCTAACTGCTCATCCTGCATACTGGAATACAGCTTCGGCCTACTATCATCATTTCTGCATGACTGCTCTCGCTCCCCAGAAGCATCCGCATCTAATCCCATGGACTCACCTGAAGAAGATTCCTCATCCTGGCATACAGAAGGAATGCCCTTCTATTCTGCCTCCGTCGCATCATCTACATCACTCAAGCATGAGTGATCAGGGCCCCAAGGTCCTTTGCAGATGAAGCAAATTCCCTTCCTTCTCAGCTCATTTCTGCTGCCAGATCCACCAAACCGGAGCAGCTTCTCCCTGATCAACTGTCTCCTGAATATCCCAATATTCTGCTCAACTAGCCCTTGGGCTAGCTCATAAGCAGCAGGTGAGACCAACTGATCTCTCCTCCAAATGCTCAACAACCTGGTCTGTTACTCTCGGCCAATGGTCTCATAGTCTCTCATACATGATGACAGGATGGACTGCATATGTGCTATGACGGTGTCAGAATGATGTCTCCTAATGCTGAAGAAGCATTGGAACATATGCAGAACCAAGTCATCACACTCAAGATCAAATATGATGACATACGTCTCGAATGTGGCCATACTCCATAAAATCTCAAGCTTCTTCCCAAAGGGAGAGCCTGCACTGTTGTCCAAATCCTGAAAAGTCTCTACTATCAATCTCATAATCCTCATAACTTCATCACTATATGGAGCTATAGGTGCGGTCAACTTCATGATGTTGCTGATGCATGATGCAACTGGAAGGCTAACCCCCTCACACGGTTCCTCCAAGAATTTGGGTTGTATAAGAGCAAGCATAGCAGGTTTTAGAGCCCAAATCAGTTTCTTCCCTTCTTCTTGGCTTATTTTGGCTAGAAGTTCATTAAGCTCATCGAGTTTGGACAAAACTCTCCATGACATCTTCATGTGTTTCAAATCTGTCCCAAGTGCAAAAATTCTGTGACCAATCCCCAATTCTTCCTACAAATATTTTGGCTGTCCTTTTTGAAGGATGGCATAAATTCCTCTTGAAAAGGGTCTGTTGTTTTGTTTAGTTTCTGGTTGAGTGTCATGGTTCACTGGGGTGCTGTTGTGTTGGTTAAATAGGTGTTTTAAAAACCTCATCATTCAACACCATACAATTTGTCCCCAACAAAATTTCTGAGTTATATGGAATCTGCGTTAGATGAATTTTGTCAAACAGTTTAAGTTCATATTGAGGTAGGTAAAGCTGTTTGTGATTCAGTTATCATGCTGCTATGTTTTTAGGAGCAATACTACAAACATACATTACTCTACTTAAGGATAATTAATAGTGTTAATGAAAAAGATGAACCTGGTATATATGTAGAAGT
Organism: Pinus albicaulis; assembly: GCA_034641835.2. NCBI lineage: Eukaryota > Viridiplantae > Streptophyta > Pinopsida > Pinales > Pinaceae > Pinus > Pinus albicaulis. Next base: position 258,209,096 of record CM076579.1, read on the forward strand.
AGCACCGCCACAGGAATATATAGCATGGTCTACTTGAGTTGATATTCCAGCACTGTTATCAGTAAAGACTCATCCAGTCCAGGAAGGTATAGTAGTTTGACTCCACAAGCTGATAATTTATAAGAGAATCGGTCCAGGACATGATATAGTAGAAATTCTGGGACACAACCCAACTGTGCTTGTCTTGGTGGTGCCTCGCAACCAATTCGATCTCCTCGGAAAGGCTTGATCCTGCTGTAGGTATATTTGTTGTCCCACATCACAAATAATGTGAATTTATGCCTTGTATAACAATTATAGTCAGCTTTTTCCTCCTCTAAAAGGTGTATTCTGCTACAGCCTCATACTGCTGTAATATTCTAGTTCAGAAATGACTTCAAAAATACTACTGTCTCTGTCAGCGGGTACCCTCCAGCACGTTAGCTCAATCTGATTGTGACTTCAGCTACTTGTTCCAGGAGGCTACCACCACTGTATTACGATTACTGTTGGTTGGTCTTGTCTCTAATCACCCAAAAATTTTGTTTACCAACCCAAGAAGCGTGCGAGATTATAGAAATGAAGGTGGTATGTTGACCCACTGTCACTTGGGTTTGGTTCGTGCCCCTGAATTTTAAATGCTCACTCTTCTTACGATGTTGCAGCAATTGAATCTTTGTCTTCAAATTGTGCCATAGCGAACTCTGCCTCCTCCCACGAAATGATGCCACAGTCCCGCAATTCTCGGATAATAGCTCTGTCCACGTATTGAAAATTCCCGATGCTGAAGTGCCACTAGTATATTCAGCTTTTATATGGTCGACTGCTCTATTTTGTCCACCGCCTATGCATAATGGTCGTATTCATTTTCTCTGTCCGCTTTATCATAGATAGTGTGACGATCCTTCGACGGTAGTTTGGCAAATATCACTTTCGGTTCCAATCCCACAGTGTCTGACGCATGCTCAATATTCTCCACCACTGCGGCTACAACAAACACTGAGCCCGTGTACGCATATAAGTCGTCTCCCCCACAATCCTGATGGCGCTATATCTGCCCCTCGAATGTCTCTTATATATGACAGAAACCACCATGTCACGTATAAGTTTCTTTGATGGTCCGAGATAAACATGTGCCCTTCAAATCATTCCAGTAACTTCAGTAGGGTCGTCAAGCCAGTATTTCGTCTCTCGGTCAATGAAAACACCCTCTATCGCGATCCAGCCTTCAGCATTTTTCCCTTAGCTCCACGACTGCCGAAGCCTCCTGTAGATGCCCCTCGCAATGCAGCCATTATTCTGAGTCTGATCTGTAATATTCCCAATTAGCAATGGCTAATTGGAAATATCAATTTTGGTCAATTTTGCCTTATGTAGCTAAATTATAAATAAAAGTGAGTAGAGGGGGACATAACTCACTTTAAAAAAATAAAGTGCACTCCCTAGTAGACACAACGTTGTAACTTAAGTGAGCCAAGGGGGCCAAGAGACCACGTAGAGAGGGGGCCCACGTAGACCACGTGGAGGGACTGCGCAGGTTGAGTTGAGCACGTGGCAAAGAGAGGCTACATTGGAGGAGGTGGGCCTTAGGGGTTGAGAGAGGCCAATGCTATAAAGAGAGGAGAGCCTCCTCATTTTGGTCATTCGATGTTTATGATATTGAGTTGGTCACTTCGACTTCTTGAGCACGCTAGTTGTTTAGCTAGTCTGCAGCACTGTTTAGTGCACTGACTGTCTCTGTTCGGAGATCTCACCCTCAGCTCCAAGGGACTTCGAGTGCCTGCTCGGGTGAGGTTGTCCCATTAGTGTTTTGCAGGAGGATTAATGTTTGGCATTCGTGGAGCAGTGCATCCATAGACTGCGTAGTCTTGAGAGGGAGGACGCAGTCCATTTCTTGGGAGCTCCGGATTGGGCTTCTTTTGGGGGGTTTCGAGCTTGGAGATTGAGCAAGGGGCCAGCCCTTGCCTATTGGAGGATTTTGGCAGAGTTTGAGGCAGCATTTTGATGGATTCCTTTCAGTGTCAGCGCAGAGCCTTGGAGGATAGCGTAGATCCTCAAGGGAGTGATTTTCGAGGGTTGGCTATTTCAGAAACGCTCTCTAGGCTTTTCTGGGTTTGGTGAGTAGAGGAGGATTCCAGAGTTTCAGCTTTTTCCGAGTAGGGGAGCAGCCCCAAATACTCATTTTGGTTCCAGCGGTAGCAGCGACACAACAGTTCTCCGGCAACTTGGACGCAAATCAGAAAGTAGCCATTTCTTTGTCATTCTGAGAGCTTTTCTTCACTTGCCAAGTGCAAGTCTAGGTGCCATCGTTATTATCACCTATTGTACTCATTTCTATTCTCAGTATAATAAAATGGCTTAGCATTCTCTCTGCATTTCTTGAGTATCTGTTACATGTTCTATATATGCTATTGTATGCTTGCACTACTGCTATTTTCCTCTTCGAGCATTCCAGTTACTAGACAACTTGGTGTGTTTTTCCCCATACTCTTAGACAGAGTCTGGAAAGGGCCAGGTAGCCTCCAAATCTCCCCTCTTCTCAGAGATGAAATATCTGGTAAATGCCCTCCCAGTCCATCTCTGGTTGGAGTTTGCTTGTGTTTGAGGGATATCCCTGAAAAGGGATATTACAGTGGTATCAGAGCATAGATCTGGCTCAACCTATGGAGCTAGTTGTCTATGACACCAAGGGAGAAACCCTACATCTGCTACAGAGGTAGGAAGTACAGAGATATTGAGCGTAGGTTGGAGAACACCTACGGAGAGAGGGACTGCGTTCGGGTGGTGGATGCAGAACAGGAGGAGCCTGTGATAGACGCCGAACAGGATGGGCCTATGGTAGACGCAGAGCAGGGAGAGCCAATGGCAGATGATAGCGATGCAAAACAGTTTGGGGAAGCACTCCTCAGATCAGTGCAGGATCTGGTGAGGCAGATCGAGGTGATGGGTCAGAGATTCACTGCTGTGGAGGCTAGACAGTGTGAAACCCCGAGGAGTTTCCAGGTTGGTGAGGGGTCGGGCACATCCCACCATTTGCAGGAGTGGGTTGCCACTCCGCACCAGGCATCACATGCCCCCACTCGTTCCACTATGCCCACTTTTCTAGGTGCAAACACTGGCGCAGGAGCACAGCAGGAGCCAGAGCCTGGCCACATGGGTGATTATTTTGCTGAGTATGGACAGGAATTCAAGGATGCCCCTTCATTCAGAGACTTTGTTCAGCTCCAGCAGGACAGCAGACCCCACGACCATCACAGAGGGCACCAGCATTATCATGATGGAGACACCTAGCGTACAGCGAGCCGATTCCATTTGCCTACATTTGATGGTTCATCAAACAGTTCGGCAAAGTCTTGGGTGGAGAAGCTGGACATATATTTCCGGCTCAACCAGATGGTAGAGACAGAGGCCATCAAGGTGGCTACGCTGCATTTGGATGGAGAGGCCCAGGATTGGTGGTTCCATGGGATGGTGACACTCGGGCATTCGACAATGACCACATATGCCGAGTTCACCCGGAGAATGATAAAGAGGTTTAACCGGAGGGATCCAGAAGAGCACTTTGTTGAGCTAACGAGGCTAAAAACAGACCAGGAGCCCGGAGACATATATTGCAGATTTCTTGAGGCTTTCAGTGATGGTGCCCGATCTATCCATGACACGGATGATATACATGTTCATTGAGGCGTTAGCAGAGCCACTTCGAGGTTTGGTTGGATCCACTAGACCAGCCACACTCCAGGACGCAGTTGGCAGGACCCGGGATTTGCAGGATGCTTTACCCCGGACCAGGACACCTTACCCCCAGAGACAGGCTTTCCAGCCAAAGGGGAAGGATGTGAGGTTTCCGCCTCCTAAGGGGAATCTGGGTAGGGGACAGCTAGATGAGGATGCCAAGAGGGAGTTGAAGAAGAAGAGGTTGTGTTTTACCTGTAGGCTGTCAGGAGCCGTGGGCACCGGGACACAGATGTGCTGCTGGCAAAGCACATTTTATCGAGGCCTTCTCCAAGAGCAGCGGGGAAGAGGATGAGTATGAGGATGGGGAGGCAGGAGACAGTTAGGCAGCGCAGCACCATTTGCCACCTCCACCTCCAGGAGTAGGAGGTGCAACTTTTGTACCCACAAGGGGGACCCTTGCAGCATTGCGGGGAGTACGCAAATATTTGACGCTGCGTGTCCGAGGGACAGTACATGGGCAGTGAGTTTCAGTTTTGGTAGACAGTGGGGCAACCCACAACTTCATCGATGCACAGATGGTTGAGCGGAGAGGCATACCGACAGAGAGCTTCGATGGATTTTCAGTGTTGGTCCCAGGAGATCAGACGATGCAGTGTGCCAGATATGTTCTAGAGCTGGCTGTGACGATGGGTACCTACACAGTGACCAACCACTTTTTTGTGGTCAACATTCCAGATACCAATGTGGTATTGGGTGTACAGTGGTTGATTACTCTAGGGAAGGTCACCACAGTTTGGGAGGCCTTGGAGATGGAGTGGGATGATAAGAAGACCGGGAAGCATGAGAAGATACGTGGGATGCACACTTACCCACCCCAGACTGTTTCAGCTCATCGGATGGAGGCAAACCTCCGGAAGAGAGACATAGAGTGGGCGGTTGAGTTGCGAGCATCAAAGGCAGGGACTACCGGGCAGACAGTTCATCTGGATATACAGGCCATCCTTGACAGGTATGATACGATATTTGGAGAGATACCGCCAGGACAGCCACCAGATCGGGGGTTTGAGCACACTGTTGAGCTAGAGTAGGGCATCCAGGCCATTATTACCACACCCTATAGGCACCCCAAGGCCTATTGGGATGAGATTGAGCGGGCCATCCAGGAGTTGCTAGCTCTTGGACATATTCGGCCTAGCACCAGTCCTTTTGCTTCTTCGATGGTATTGGTGAAGAAGAAGGACGGCACATTGAGAATGTGCATTGATTACAGGGCCCTGAATAAGAAGACCATGAAGAACAGGTACCCCATACCGCGGATTGATGAGTTGATGGATGAGTTGAGAGGAGCACAGTTCTTCTCAAAGATCGATTTGAGATCCGGGTACCACCAGATTCGTGTGAGGGAACAGGACATTCCCAAGACCACTTTCAGGTGCCATTACGGCCAGATTTCTTGGTTATGCCTTTTGGGCTAACCAATTCCCCAGCTACTTTCCAGTCATGCATGAACCATATCTTCCACAGTCGTCTGAGGAAGTTTGTGTTGGTATTTTTCGATGATATACTGATATATAGCAGGACTTGGGAGGAGCATCTCCAGCACATAGAGGCAGTGCTGCATATCTTGGAGGAGCAACAGTTTTATGCTAAGCTCTCCAAGTGAGTTTGGGTTGACAGAGATGTTGTATTTGGGACACATCATAGGAGTGGACGAAGTGAGGGTCCACGAGGAGAAGATCAGGGCCATCAGAGATTGGCCAGAGCCAAGAAACATGACGGAACTTCGAGGATTTGTTCGTATCTGCACATATTACAGGAAGTTCGTCAAGAGTTTCTATCAGCTTGTTGCACCCCTTATAGATTTGACAAAGAAGGGGGCATTCAGTTGGACAGATACAACGCAACGGGCCTTTGACAGGCTCAAGGAGGTTATGAGCAGCTACCCAGTGCTTGCGTTGCCAGATTTTACGCAGCCTTTTGTTTTGGAGTGTGATGCATCGGGAGAGGGGATCGGCGCGATGTTGATGCAGGGAGGCCACCCTATAGCCTATGAGAGCTGAAAGCTCCTTCCTCATGAACGGTTATATGCTATATATGACAAGGAGATGCTGGCCATTATGCATGCATTGGCCAAATTCCGGCAGTACCTGGTGGGTAACAGGTTCAGGGTGAGGATTGATCACAACAGCGTCAAGTTCTTTGTGGAGCAAAAGCAGCTACAAGAGAGGCAGCAGAAGTGGATCAGCAAGATCCAGGCTTATAACTTTGACATTGAGTATGTCAAGGGGAAGAACAACGTGGTAGCCGATGCACTTTCACGCAGACCAACCACGTTGTCTCTGATGAGTTTGGATACAGATTGGAGAGCTCGAATTTTGGTAGAGTACTCCAAGGACAGGTTTGCTTGTGAGGTTTTGGATGGTCAGGGGGCAGATGATAGATATAGGGTGATAGATGAGATCATATATTTCAGAGATAGGATCTTCTTGACTGAGGGTTCCCAGCTCAAGAAGAAGATACTTCAAGCATCACATGATTCACCATTGTCTGGCCATCAGGGGTTTACCAAAACCTTCAGGGCCATCAGAGAGAGGTTTTCATGGAAAGGCCTCAAGGAGGACGTGCTCCAGCACATCAAGGAGTGCGAGGTTTGCCAGCGAAACAAGGGAGAGATGAGCCATCCAGCAGGTTTGTTGCAGCCTCTTCCCATTCCGAAAGGGAAATGGGAGAGCATTTCGATAGACTTCATCACAAGGTTGCCCATGGTGCAGGGCAAGGACTGTATATTCGTCGTCGTTGATCAGCTAACAAAGTATGCACACTTTTTTGCCATATCCGCACACTATTCAGCAGCACAGGTGGCAAAACTGTTCTTCAGAAAAATCTTCAGGTTACATGGTCTTCCCAAGACCATTATCAGTGACAGGGACAGCCGCTTCATGGGTGGATTTTGGCAGGAGCTTTTCCGACTGGTGGGGACAGAGTTGACACTGAATACCAGCTACCACCCACAAATAGACGGACAAACAGAGATAGTTAACAAGTGGCTGGAGGGCTACTTGCGTAACTATGTCAGTGGGCAGCAGAGAGCGTGGCTGAAGTGGCTGCATCTAGATGAGTACTGCTACAACAACACACATCACATGTCCATCGGTATGTCTCCGTTCTATGCTTTGTATGGATGTCATTCTTTATCTTTTGCTGATGTGATATTTGGTGCTAGCAAGGCTCCGAGAGCCAAAGATTGGATCCAAGAGAGTCAGGACATTCTCCGAGCTCTCAAGGATAACATGGCTACAGCGCAGAACCAATAGAAGCTATATGCCGACAGGGGTCGGGTGGAGAGACAGTTTGAGGTAGGGGACTTGGTCTACCTACGTTTGCAGCCATACCGACAGTCGTCACTGAAGCAGAAGGGAGCTAAGAAGCTCAAGCCTAGTTTTTATGGGCCATACAGGGTGATACGCAGGGTTGGACAAGTTGCTTATGAGTTGGAGCTGCCCCAAGGCAGCAAGATTCATAACATTTTCCATGTATCATGCCTGAAGAAGGCATTGGGGCAGAAGGTGACAGTGACAGAGGAGCTACCGCCTACAAATGATGAGGGGCATTTGGTGTTACAGCCTGAGGCCATTATTGATACCAAAGAGAGGCAGTTGCGGAACAGGACAATCTGGGAGTTCTTGGTGAGGTGGAAGAATTTGCCGAATGAGGATGCTACTTGGGAGAGTGAGAAGATCTTGCAGCATCCATCACTACAGTTGCTTGGGGTCAAGCAACATTTTGCCGAGGGAGACTGTAATATTCCCAATTAGCAATGGCTAATTGGAAATATCGATTTTGGTCAATTTTGCCTTATGTAGCTAAATTATAAATAAAAGTGAGTAGAGGGGGACATAACTCACTTTAAAAAAATAAAGTGCACTCCCTAGTAGACACAACGTTGTAACTTAAGTGAGCCAAGGGGACCAAGAGACCACATAGAGAAGGGGCCCACGTAGACCACATGGAGGGGCTACGCAGGTTGAGTTGATCACGTGGCAAAGGGAGGCTACGTTGGAGGAGGTGGGCCTTAGGGGTTGAGATAGGCCAACACTATAAAGAGAGGAGAGCCTCCTCATTTTGGTCATTCGATGTTTATGATATTGAGCTGGTCACTTCGACTTCTTGAGCACGCTGGTTGTTTACCTAGTCTGCAGCACTGTTTAGTGCACCGAGTGTCTCCATTCAGAGATCTCACCCTCAGCCCCAGGGGATTTCAAGTGCCTGCTTGGGTGAGGTTGTACCATCAGTATTTTGCAGGAGGATTGATGTTTGGCATTTGTGGAGGAGCAGTGCATCCATAGACTGCGCAATCTTGAGAGGGAGGACGCAATCCATTTCTTGGGAGCTCCAGATTGGGTTTCTTTTGGGGGTTTCGAGCTTGGAGATTGAGCAAGGGGCCAGCTCTTGGCTATTGGAGGATTTTGGCAGAGTTTGAGGTAGCATTTTGGTGGATTCCTTTCAGTGTTAGCGCAGAGCCTTGGAGGATAGCGTAGATCCTCAAGGGAGTGATTTTCGGGGGTTGGCTATTTCAGAAACGCTCTCTGGGCTTTCCTGGGTTTGGTGAGTAGAGGAGGATTCCAGAGTCCAGATCTCACCCTCTTCTCAGAGGTGAAATATCTGGTAAATGCCCTCCTAGTCCATCTCTGGTTGGAGTTTGCTTGTGTTTGAGGGATATCCCTGAAAAGGGATATTACATGATCTAACTCGTAATCCTTGGTCGATTGTCCTCAATTGCGTGCACAACCCACCTTCAAAATCGACCCACACATGGTGTGGCATCAATCCCACTGTGCTAACGGTTGTTGCCACAAATGTCGTGATGCCCACCTAGCTTAGTCAACGAGTGGACCACCTTCAGATTAGTCTATGGGCTTCGAGACCTTCCCACTTCGCTCTCAGCAAGCAATTTGATTTAGACGTGAAACAAAATTAAACTAATTGATCCCACATCAACAGCTAATTTGTTACTCGTTCCTCCTTTTTGGCAGAACTTTGGCTAATAAAATGTTTGACCTCTTCATACTAAGCATACTTTTTTCCAAACCTTTAGGAAAGGAAATTATTTTGCAACAAAGTGTGACCGTGAAAGGTTTGGCACTCTCAAAATTAAATCCTCAAACACTTGCAATAAAATTTGCTCTGACAATAGAATAAACCCTTGAACTTGGCCTTCTCAAATCAATCTCACGGCTGAGCCAAGATCAGTGCTCTGATACCACTGTAATATCCCGAATAGGATATTTTAACTAAAAATGCAGAAAAATACTAAACTCCACATTATGCCATAAAATCAACATGCATTTAACAGAAGATTGCCATGTAAAATAAAAACACATAAAATACTGCAATCCAATACCACATAGAACAGGAAGAATCTCAGCTTTTATTATAAATAATAGCAGGGTTTACATACAGATTTGACCCAGAAAAAGCTGAGATGGAAAACTGGCCAACAATACAATCTACTGCACTGCTACACGGCGATGGTCTCCAAAACTGAACTGTTGCACTCTCCCTCGGGCAACAGCAACCACTGAATCCACTGAAGCACCTATTGAAGATCTGAATGATCCTCACTCCAATATCCCTGAAGCTCTGCGAAACTTCTAAATGAAGTCTCCTCAAATAGAGTTGGGTTTTCGTCCAACACTCACAAATCACCCGAGGGTTTCCGTCTTGGGGCTACGGCTGAAGTAGAGAACCACGTCTCAAACCTCTCATACAAGAAAATGATATGATCCAAAGATATCCCTCAATGGCCTCCTCTCTTTCTTTTATAGATCTCTTGGAGCCTTCTAGAGCATTATTTTATTATTATTTTATTCATGGTGCACTTTTCCCTCTTATTAAAATATTCCTTTTTAATGCAGAAAAGAGTAAATCGGCTACCATGTCTCCTCTGGTCACTGAAACTCATGCCCAACCGTCCCATCATGTAGGTATCCTCGTTCCAGTTCCAATGAGCTATTACACTAAGGTGTTCCATCATGTATTCCTCCTGGAATGCCACCTTGAGCGTAATCAGCTGAGTTAAGCCCACAAATAACTCAAATTTCCGAAAGTTTTCGGAATGCACTGGAACGAAAGCCAAACTGCTCGGATGATGGAATATATCAAGTGAATGCCACCAGACACCATGGAAACTCCTCAAAACTCCTCCAAAAAGCCCTTGAGCCCGCTGATAGCACTAATCTGTACCTGTGACCTGTCTGCTCCTAACTTTGGAAGTCCAACCTAACCTTGTCGTAGGTGACACCAAAAAAGGGAATATTACAAAACCAAAACTACTCTTTCTTATGAATCACCCACTAATCCATGCTCGAAAGTGTCCATGATAAGTAAACAAAAATACCCTACTACACAATGAAATGCCATACCTTCAGGTTCAACGCACCTTCAAATATATGATCATAACAGATGGGCGATGGAGCATATGGCTAGCTCAGGTGGCAGAGATAGTGTCACATTAAGCTATCTGGTCACTGCAAGGTGTGGTTGTTGGATGCCGGCTAAGGAGAAAACTTTTCCACTATGGATACTACACACGGGTGGTGGGTAACATATGGCTCCAACTGGGACATGATGTCTCAGAATAGTGTACAAATGTACTCGAACAAGGAGGTCATCAAAACACCAACAATCTCTCTGGACCGCATACCTATTACCTGCACATATCAAAGCCCAAGCACATGGGACAAGATGTTTTTGTCGTGTCTTATGATCACCCTTGTATAATATTAGGCCATAAAATCAACAGGAAATAAATTTTACTCTAAATGCATTTAATCTATAAGCAGATATTCTAGCATGATAATATCGTATGATGTTAGTTCCAATGAGAAAAATCGGCATGCATTACATCCTACCCTAACATGCATATGTGTAATATTCCTAAATGGAAATACTAAATGGAAATAGAAGCATGCACTATGAACAAGTAAATTTAGCACACACCCACAAATTACAATTCTGCACAAGGAAAAATAAGTGGAAGCTGAGTCATTTTATTAATTCTGAATAAAATTGGGTACAAAATGAGTGGAACAATGCCGCCCGAGCTTGTTATAGCAAGCAATGACAAACCCAGGTGGGAGTAATATTCCCACAAATTGCAATGACTCAACCCAGGAAATCTCTACGCTGCCCTGGAAAATCTAGACGTCGTTGTTGAAGGGAAATGGATGCATTGGCCTCAAATGTGCTAAGAAAATTTTGAAATTTTAGCTGCCACCTCTCCTCAATAAGCCCAACTAAACCCAGAAATATCTCATAGACCCAAGTGGTGGAAATGCTCCTAGAGTGAACTGCATCCTTCTCCAATAATTTATATTCCTTGTTGCTAACTGGAATACTCATTTTTGCTAGAAATATTGCCCAGAAAATTCTGCAAAATTTACACTGGACTCTCACCATACCCACAAAAACCCATAAGTGTTTGGGCAAATTTGACCGACCACCCAGGACCCCCAAATTTAAGCTTACTCCTCGGAAGTGGCTGCCAAATAACTCTATTGTTTTGGGGCACCAAAACTCCTTCAAGAATTCTACAAAATTACGAGCAGACTCCTTGATGTTAGTCCAACAAAACCCAAAAATGTTTTGGGTTAATTCCAATCTCGGGGAATTACCCAAATTTGGTGTTATGCCCTCTACTTGTTCTACATCCCCCTCAAGCTACTGCTGCAAATTTGGCCTTGTTTCCAACCTTGAATAGTTGTAGAATTTTCTCCAAATTACTCCCGGAAGGTAAGAGGGAAATCCCTTCCTCAACCTTGCACAACCCATCTAGCAACAGCTCCACGAAATTCTGCCCAACAAAAGACTGAGAAGGCCCTAGGTATGTTGAATTTGGTTCTCACTGGAGCAGAAATCTCTAGCTTTGAAACTCTCCACAAAATCTGGTCCAATATCAAGGGACTTTCTCCTAAATTCTCCAGCTAAATTGTCCCTTGAAGACCCCTCAACCACGCAAATCGATTTTTTCCACTGCATCCTCCTAGAAGGTCGAACTAGCTGAAGTATGGTTGGAAATAACCCACAATCTCCAAGAATCTCCTCTCCAATAAGCTCTAAAATTTTCTCCTAGGGTGGCACTCTAAGTCCACCGAAGAAAGAGTTGATATTTCCGCCTAGAAATCTCCTTGTGACAAGCAACACTAATAGTCTTGGCTAAGCAGCTCAAGAGTACTCTAAACCAGAAATTCAATTTGTCAAAAGCCCCCAAAATGATGCCTCCTATTTATCGTGGTTACCCGCTTTCTCTCCTTGTGGGTCCTTCCAATTCGACTTCCTTCTCCCTAGCTCGATTTTCCTAAGGGGTTTGAATTCCCCTTTTTGGGTGACCCCACATCCCACTACCAATTTAATCTTTCCTTTTCTCTAATGTTGGTGGGCTCCATCTCTCCAAAAATTAAGTGGGGACTCCCTCCACCCACTTTTCCTAAGTTTACATGCCAAAATATTTCCCAACACCCAATTGCAAAAATAGAAATTCATCTTATATTTAATTGGGGACATTACAATATGATACAAGGTCAAGTATCAAAAAAGGGGTGATTTGACTCAATTTGCTAGTCGTGGTCAAAGTTCATCATCAAGTTTGGTAATGTAACAGTAATCTTCACTGACCTTCCCGTGAATCTTGAGAGGTGTAGGGTTTTTATCTACCAGTACCACATCCCCAACCTTGTATTCCTTTTTGGGCTTCCATTTCTTGTTTTGCTTGTGATTTGTCCTCTTAAGGATATGAACCTCTTGAGAAGGTAGAATAAGGGATGGTTCCTCGGTCTCAGGAATCTCGTAATAAGCTGGGTCCTAGTTTTACCATGTGAGTAGGGTACATAGGTTCTTTATAAAGAGTAAAACCTGAGTTCCATCAGATTGTGGAATGGTGACATAAGATAAGTCCATTTGGAGTTGACCACACACAATACACCCCATTTTCTAGACAATAACATTCCCCGTACATCAGGAATATATATGACCACAATAGTAATGTTCCCTCTTTGAAATTCCTGTTATTAGAGTCTTATAGAGTTTTCCAGCATGACCTTCCATCAAACAGTTTAATGAGACACTGTTGTAGGTGGTATTTTGTTTGAATTTTGATTCAATGGTTATTCAATGTCCAACAAATACTCAAAGATATTTAAAGCAGCATCTTCACTTCCAAAATTAAACAACAAGAGAAAACACCACTAAGCCAAGAAATAAGCCACAATAAATTCAGTCCTCAGTGATACATTGCTTCAGAAATTGAACAGTGGTTTTCCAAGCGATCACAATCACATTTTGCATTAATAAACCACAGTACAAATTTTCAGAGAACAAAAGAACCTGGTATAAAAGATGTCCCAAGAGGCTATGCCAAAAAGTTGGCTTCAGCATACAAACACGGTATTTTGAATCAGCTACAGGAAAGCATAAGAGATCTGCTTGTAAACTTGTTCACTAACAGCAGGTAGTTCTCTTCCTCTTCCAACTTATAGTCTCCACCATTATTTAATGACACGTCCAGCTCATATAAGGAAGTCTGGCTTACACACATTGACTGAAACTCATGCTACTTAGGCTGATGTATACACACAGAAATGAGTGTATTAACCTCTATGTCTAGCACAAAGAAGCCCACGTGTTCTCTAAATCTGATATTAACTTTCACTGATGGCGTCTTGTGCAACTCAGCCAGGCAAGACTTTAACTCCACCCTTGAGAAGCACACTCATCCAGCAATAATTAGAAGGGAATTGCAGCCCACTCACAAAGGTAAACTCGGCCCTTTATGGCCAGAATTGTTATTTCGGCATATGTTCTATGCCATTTCAGATTAGGTGTAATATCCCCAACGGGAAATAAACAGTAATACACAGAAAAACAACAAGCAGCTATATAGAATAAAATGCCGGAGCCAGAATATGGAACAAATACACATAAAATGCCAGAACACTAAGCCATTTTATTAATCTGATTCAGATTAGGTGTAATATCCCCAACGGGAAATAAACAGTAATACACAGAAAAACAACAAGCAGCTATATAGAATAAAATGCCGGAGCCAGAATATGGAACAAATACACATAAAATGCCAGAACACTAAGCCATTTTATTAATCTGAGAATACATGTATATGGGTACAAAGATAATCAGAATGAGTGCACCTATCCTTGCTCTAGGCAAGTGGAGACCCTCTCAGAATAAGGAATGGCTGCAACAGAGACTGCGTCCTAGCCGACTGGAGAAAACTGCCGTAGAAAACTGCTGCTGCAATGTACTGGAACTAGGGGCTGATCCCCACACCGGAATGAGCTGAAAACTGGAAGGCTAGCTGAACTTAACCCCCCGAACAAAACCCAGAAATTTTGAAGCAAATGCTCCACCTCCGAAAATCCACCAAATAACCCTCCTCAGTGAAAACGTTGTCTCTCCCAGGAACAGCGCAGAAGCTCAAGAAACACGCTGAGAAAAGGGGCTGAATCCTCCTGCAAAACCTCCGGATGAAATAGCAATCTCCTCAAGGCTGGAAAACGCTGAAACCACTGCCAAATCACCACACAACAACGCTGCTCAACAATGACTGCGTCCTCCCTAACTGTAACTGCGTCCTCTCTCCTAGACTGCGCAGTCACTCAAGGGGCAGCTCCTCTGCAAAACGTCCACCAGAAATCCACTGCAAATCACCAATTGAAACTGAAGGAAAAACCTTGCTCGAGCAGGCACTTGAAGTCCCCCGGAGCCAAGGGCGAGATCTCCGACCAGAGACACTCAGTTTGCACTAAACAGTGCTGCAGACCGACTAAACAACCGGCATGCTGAAGTAGACAGAAGTCTAGCTCTCAATATCAATATCATATCAACAATGCCCAAATGGAGTGAAACCCCCGCCTTTTATAGTGCTAGCTCCCCTCAAAACCCCAACCCCAATCGCGTCCTTGAGTCGCACCAAGGCAAAGCACGGAGCCCAGCGCAGGCCTTCTCTCATGTGTGGGTGGGACCCCAAGGCTTTCCTTTAAGTTACAACGTTACTCTACTAGGAAGCACTTTATTTTATTAAAGTGAGTTGACCCCCTCTTTCTCACTTTTATTTATTAATTTAACTATATGCGGCAAAACTATACAAAAATGAAATATTCCAATCAGCGGTGCTAATTAGGAATATTACAGTCTCCCCCGGCAAAACGTTGCTTGTCCTCAAGCAACTGAAGTGATGGATGCTGTAAAATCTGCTCGCTCTCCCAAGTGGCATCCTCATCCGGCAAAAATTGCTTGTCTTCAAGCAACGCTTGAACAAGCCTACTCTCTCGCTGATGCTCCCCACCAATACTGCAAAATGTGCCTGGGTCCCACTGAAACCTCTCTGCCTCCTGCATCACCCTGATACGAAGGTATATCTCAATGCCAGGATCCCAAACTGGCCTCTCACAGTACCAGTCGACCAATAATCCCCCCGGATCCCATCGCCACCATGGCCAATAATCGCCCAAGTCCCACGGCTCGGACTGTGCACTGCCTCTGGCTGTGACTAATGCTCTAAGAGGTGGAGACCACCAATAAGCATCAATGCTCCTGGGCTCCTGCTGCGTTGTACCTGTAGCTGCATATGCTACCCCTCCAACTGCATACCAACTCATCACCTCTCTCCAATCCAAGTTGTGACTCAATCCCATGCTGATCCTGCTCTCCTGAAATCGGGATGGAGTGCTGAAGAAATGATGTCCTGTGCCGCCCTGCCAGCTGGAATCTATAACCTCTGTTATGTCCAAGGGCCCCTGCTCGACTGTGCTCCCTACGAAGAATACCGTACCATCTAGAGGGTACCAACTCATGATCTCCCGCCAATCCATCCTAGAAGAAGAATCTGATGTAGCAACAACAACGGTATATGGAACATGCCTGAAATGTTGCCGCCAGCTTGTAATCAACTCCCACTGCTCTACCCTGTCTGTCAATGGAAGTTGCCTGTAGAAGGAAGCCCCTCTCTCTATAATGGGCAAAAGTGGGCAAGGTATGCTGCAAGCTCCATTGATGTACTCCTGGAGAGTGCTACCCACTAAAAACGCTGCAGCTCTGCTGACTGTGAGTACATCTATCTGTGCCTCATCCCAGTGTCGACCCAAAGATGGATGCTCCAACATATCCAACAGCTCCTGCTGTCTACTAGCCCCCTGCATAACAATCCCATCAACCTCCAACACCTCCAGAGGATATGGATCTGTAACGGCTGTCACCGTACTCGATGTCAATGCAGCTGACTGCTCCTCCCCAATGGCTGACCCCGCGGTTAGCTGCATATCCACCACAGACTCGATGTGAGTGCCCATCTGGCTCTCTCTCAAAGGAATATCATGCCCGATGTGAGTAGTGTCCTCCTCTGTCGACTCAGGCTCCATCACCTGCTGCTCTAGCTGAAGTGTCACAAGTGACTCTTCACCCAGAGTATCTCTCGCAGAGTCCCATGACTGCTCACCCTGGACACTAGTATATAGCTCCGATCTACTGTCACCATCCATGCATGACTGCCCTCGCTCCCCAGAAGCGACCTCAACTGATCCTATGGACTCATGTGAAAAGGAGCCCTCACCCTGGCATACAGAAGGAATGCCCTCCTGTTCTACCTCCGCCATCTCATCTGCATCGAACATGCCATCCACCCTCTCGACAAAGTATCGATACAGTGTCTGGAGCCCAGACACATACTGGGATACTACCTCTGCTGTACCTCGTATCCTCTGCTCATGCATGATCTCGACATGCCCTGAGGGAAAAATGATGCATGTCTCCCTCATGACCCGCTCCCCAAGTGTAGGCTCAGTGATGACTGATGCACCACCTCTGCCAAGGATCATCTCATCCCCCAACCTGTGGCTGTCAACTAGCACACCAGCCCAGTGCCACTGCTGAGAAGTCTCTCGCCTAGTGTGCTGAGGGCCATCCAAATGTCGTGGGTGTGCCTCACGGACCCTGCTGCTCATGCCCAAAGTGCCAAAGGACAACAACAAAATCAGTTGTGCCCATGAGTGATGTAGAAGAGTGTCGGAGGTGTGAATCCCCATAGATACCATCAAGTATCGCTCTGTCTCCTCATCGATCCTGGGTGAACGACTCCCAAAGGTAAGCCCGATGTCCCTGTCCATGAGTCTCCCTGGAAGCAATGCTCTAAGACCCTGCTGTGCAGCACCGTATGCCCTCGCATACCGCTGATCATCCATATACTCCTCAACATGCCACTGCACACTGAGGCATACCCCTATATACTGCTGGATACCATGTACTACTGCTGTAGCACCCTATACCATCCCGTGCCCTGACTGTGTCCAGGCATCGGTCACTCTCTACATGCTCTCAATGTGATGTAGGGTACTCCTATTCCACAATGCAGTCCCACACACTACGGTACACCACCATGTAGCTCCATGTCTACCGGCAATCCACCGCTCAATGCTAGAGGCTCCCACACATCCCTGGATGTGATGACCTAGAGCTGTGCCCCTACATGTCGGACTACCACCAATCGGTAACATCGTCTCCACCGTCGTATCACTATATCGGCCGACGAAAGGATCATCACTCCAAATCCTCCTCAAGGGGTCCGAGAAGTGAATCTCCCTGTGTGTCAGTAGTGTTACCACCACTGCTCGGCTCTGCTGCATCCTCTGTGCCCCACACAAAGGTGAAGAATCCCTGGCCCCATCCAAGGTGCCATCTGGTGGCCTGCCAATGCCACCTCCTCCGACAAGCTCCTGCCAAGGTGTGCTGACCACCCCGTGATCCCGTGTATGGGTGTCATGCCAAGACAACCTAGGGAGTCTACCCATAAACTGGTTGGCCACTGGAGCTGACCGAAACTGCACATGCTCTACTACTAGGCCAACTGTACTCCCCAAGACATAGTCAGCCGATCTGCCTGGGAAACGATAGGTGATCCCACCTGGATCCCAATGCCAATCTGGGGTTCCTGTACTCCCCATGCATAGAAAATCCTGCTGAGCTACACTCGGATCTATCACCATCTCCATAGCCCGCTCCACCGAGTACCAACTCAAAATCTCTCTCCATCCAACCTCAACATGTGGATGATGTACCCTCTACAACTCTGATCGTCTCATATCGCTATCCAAGTCAACGTATGAGATCTGACTAGGTGACTCTGCCTCTCTCTCTCCAATGGGAAGAGATGACCCAACAACACTGCTAGTCCCATCCATGCATACCTGAAGGGGAATGATCTGACGCTCCAACGTGCCCTCTGGTTGTACCATCAGGGAATCCAGCTGTTCCCCAATGCGGACCAACTTGGCCGCCGACTTGGCACAAGTCACTCTCATACCCTCCAGCTCCTGGTCCTGCAACAAAATGGCCTCCCGTACTGACGTGGCCTTCTCTCTCAAAACTCGAAGGTCTGTCCGAAGCCGATGATACCACTGTCTGCGACCATCATCCAATAACGCTGTACTTGCTAGTGCCTCATCGAAGGTGGATACATCTTCTGACACTGCACCCATCTGTGTGCCGCTACCACCCGAAGACTCGGACGCGACTCCGGTCATCACCTCAATGGATGGCTCTACTGGGGTAGGCTCTACCTTCTCCACTACCACATCAACCGACATGGCCAAGGAGGTCTCCAATGAGGGTGAACCCTGTGTCACACTAGGTGTAACCTCAGACTCCCTGCAATCCTGTGTGTCCTCATCCTCCAAGTGCGAGGTAACCATTTTAATGGTTTCCCTCTCCGATACTCGATCAAGCTGGAAAGAGGTATCCAACTTCTCCACCCAAGATTTTGCCGAACCGTTTGATGAGCCATCAAACGTGGGCAAATGAAATCTGCTAGTTGCGCGGTGGTCATCACGGTGGTGCCTGTGCCCCTGGTGATGATCACGGAATCTAATGCCATACTGGACCTGGAGATAGTCTCTGAAGGGGAGAGAATCCATGAACGCCTGTCCGTAAGCCTGGTACTCTGCAAAAAAGCCAGCCATCCGACCCGGATCTATCTCTCGCTGTACTGCTGTCCCTATGTCTTCATCCAGAAAAGTGGGCATGGTAGGGCGTGTGGGTGTATGTGATGTCATATGCTGAGTGGCATCATGTTCCCGCAAATGGCGGGATGTGCCTGATCCCTCACCAATCCGAAATCCCCTTAGGGTTTCCCGCTGCCTAACCTCCAGCGCAGTGAGTCTCTGTGACACTTCCTGTATGTATTGGAATGCCTTTCTAAATCTCCTCTCATCATCATCACTTGCCATCAGCTCTTTCTGCTATGTGTCTACAGGCTCCTCAGAAACTGCACGGCTGCTGCAAAACCATACTGCTGCTTAACTTCGACCTCCGATTTACCCACTGAAAACTACTCAGAAAATTCCCGGAATTTGGGAAAGTGATCCTTGCCCAAAACCCAGAAAAACCCAGAAAACGTTTCTTCTAATTCCAAACTTCAAAATTTGACCCTTTATATTTTGGCCCTTTTTCCAATTGCGTTTTTGGTACTGCAACTACTATTGCTCTCCAAAATTCAGTGCTCAAAAATTCCAGAAAACCTCTGTACGATCTCTTTCCCGATGTCATAGACCACAGGCTGAGCCAGAATTATGCTTTGATACCACTGTAATATCCCCAACGGGAAATAACCAGTAATACACATAAATACAACAAACAGATATATAGAACAAAATGCCGGAACCAGAATATGGAACAAATACACATAAAATGCCAGAACACTAAGCCATTTTATTAATCTGAGAATACATGCATATGGGTACAAAGATAATCAGAATGAGTGCACCTATCCTTGCCCTAGGCAAGTGGAGACCCTCTCAGAATAAGAAATGGGTGCAATAGAGACTGCGTCCTAGCTGGCTGGAGAAACTGCCGTAGAAAACTGCTGCTGCAATGCACTGGAACTAGGGGCTGATCCCCTCTCTGGAATGAGCTGAAAACTGGAAGGCTAGCTGATCTCAACCCTCCGGACAAAACCCAGAAATCGTGAAGCAAATGCTCCACCTCCGAAAATGCACCAAATAAACCCTCTCCAGAGAAAACGCTCGTTTTTCCTGCAAGAATAAATGCGTGCTTCAAGAAACGCCGGGAAAAAGGGGTCGAATCTATCCGCAAAATCCTCCGATGAAATAGCACCCTCAAGGCCGGAACGCCGCACCGATCGCTATCACTACACAACAACTTCGTTTTCAACAATAATCGCGTCCTTCCCTAATCAAATCGCGTCTTTCCTAGATCGTTGCAAATACTCAAGGGGCATTCTCTGCAAAACGTCCACCAGAAAACTGCTGCAAATCACCACCGAAACTGAAGGAAAAACCTTGCTCGAGCAGGCACTCGAAGTCCCCCGGAGCCAAGGGTGAGATCTCCGACCGGAGACACTCAGTTCGCACTAAACAGTGCTGCAAACCGACTAAACAACCGGCGTGCTGAAGTAGACAGAAGTCTAGCTCTCAATATCAATATCATATCAACAATGCCAAATGGAGTGAAACCCCCACCTTTTATAGTGCTAGCTCCCTCAAAACCCTAACTGCGTCCTTGAGTTCCTCTTTGACCTGCGCAGTTACCTTAGGAGCCTACGTGAGGCCTCTCTCATGTGTGGGTGGACCCCCAAGGCTTTCCCCTTTAAGTTACAACATTCATCTACTAGGAAGCACTTTATTTTATTAAAGTGAGTTGACCCCCTTTTTCTCACTTTCTTTATTAATTTAACTATGGTCGGCAAAACTATACAAAAATCAAATATTCCAATTAGCGGTGCTAATTAGGAATATTACATTAGGGCACAATACTGAAGAAGATAGAACATACTAATTGATCGATAGAAGACAAGCCAAAACAGAGATAAGAAATGGTGGCGTTACAGCAATCAGCAGGATGCTTCTACCAGCAAAGTTCTAATAGGTCAATTAGCCCAAGCGTGTCACACATAACCTAACAACCCAAACAAAAGAATAGTCCATATATATATATATCACAAGCCCAAATGCTTATCCACAGAGAGAGAATTCCTCCACAACAATGTGTCTCAAATGAACTCTAGTCTCTCCAATATATAGGAACATATTTGGGGGTGTGGACACGTCCTTTAAGACATTTAAGTTCATATTTTATTCTGTGCCGAATTTGTACACATAAGTGGAATAAATTCAAAGTACATGTTCTGCTCATCCGATCGAGATGATCTTTAGATCAATCTTACACCTCTTCGAAAGAGGAATCCAATAAAAATATTGTGACCGTCTTCTAAGCAGCACAACCCGGAGTTTGGACCTAGTTGTCCAATTTTAACACTCCCTCTCAACTAGGGAGAACTCCGTCCACAAGTGCAATCCAAACATCGTGCGTCATCCTGCTGTAACTTGCTTTGCTGGCCTCTTTATTTCAAAACAGAAGTGGGTCAGTCACAAAGACATCATACCCGGCTGACAAATTCAGCCTAGAGGTCAAAACCTCTAACGAACTCACAAAGAGTCTCCAACCAACCAGAAGTTGGTTCATCTAACCCGAAGTCAGGCGGAGGTCCGAGACCTCACAAGACTTTATCCTAGATCAAGTGGTTGGACCATGTCATCCTAGATAGAGAGTACGGCAATCTCTGATGCGTCCATCAGTCTTTGCTACTAGTCTCTAGCTTTTCCCACCTCATTGGCCAAATGAGAGGTACTTCCCATGAGCCCTAAACTCAATGGGTAGGATGCATACGGAGCACAGATAATGAGATGTGAACCAACTCAATAATCACACCTGGGGGTCCAAGCACACCAACAAGGTTCGCGTTTCCAGTTTCGTGGTTGCTCATAGCTCCGAGAAGCCGTCCCCAACCCCTGCAGCCCTGTGAGCTCATCGTCCAACAGACCTCAAAATACGGCTGCTCCACGATACTCAACATTGTCGTTTGTCAGTTAGGAACATGACCTTCCCCAAGGGTATTGTGAGAATATCCGCAACCTGCTCATCAGTTCCTATATGATCGAGCTCATTTATTACCACCGGTACTACATCCCGCGAGTGGTACCAGCCATCATCATGCTTGGATCGTTCGTGGAACACAGGATTCTATGACAAACGAATCCCCCTCTAGTTATCACAAAGGATAACGGTGGCATCTGGCACATGCTCGAACAACTCACTAAAGAGCTTTCACAAGCAAGTGACTTCGCAACAGGCCATACATGTTACAATGTATTCGGCCTCAGCGGTGCTCAAGGCTACCAACTTTAGTTTCCTGCTCGAAGCAGATCTACATGTGAAGTAGCATCCAAATGTGCTCTTGCGATCCACCACATTGCCAGCCTAATCGACATCAGTACATCCATGGAGTGTCATACTCTCGGCAGTGTATCTCAGCCCATGGTCTATCGTGCCTCAGAGATATCTCAAGAGTTTCTTGGCACCAACCCGGTGAATGTTATGATCAACCAAGTGTTGACTCAAAGTTTTCACTGCACAACATACGTCCGGATGGATGTTCTGTAAGAACATCAAGGTCCCTATGAGTTGACGATACTCAGTAGGACAGGCCCAACAACGCTGCTACTCAACTTCTTAAAGTTGAGTTCCATGGACTTACAATCCATCATACCAGAAACTTCATAATGTATTTTCTTTGAGAAAGGAAAATCTCGCCAGGTCTCTGCTAGAACTTCAGGCCTAGACATTCGTCCTAGGTCCTTCATCTCGAACTCAGCAGCGAGCTCCCTCTTGCACTGATGAATGAGAGGGTCAGCACCTGTCAGGAAGAGGTCATCCACATACAGCACCAGAATGAGAGGTTTTTCCTTGACAACCTTGAAGTAAAGGTTCGGATCAGCATTACTTTGAGTGAATCCCAGCTTCATCAAGTAGCTATCTATCCTCTTGTACCAATCTTTGGGTGCTTGCTTCAACCCATAGAGGGCTTTCTTCAACCTGCAGACATGGGTGTCCCGATCCTGGACTTTCAACCCCAGAGGTTGCTCCACATATATCTCTTCCTTTATCGCACCATGTAGAAATGCAGTCTTCACATCATCTGATGAAGACTCCATCCTTGCGTAGCAGCAAGGGCTATAATAGATCGAATGGTGGTGTATCGGGCCACAGGTGAAAATATGTCATCATAATCTATGCCTTCCTTTTGAGAGAAGCCACAGGCAATGAATCTTGCCTTGAGCTTTTCAACACTTCCATCAGATCCATGCTTGATCTTGTAGAGCCATTTCGAGGTGACAACTGCTTTGTCCTATGGTCTTGGAACCACATCCCAGACATCATTCTTCATAATGGACTCATACTCTTTGTGCATAGCATCCTTCCAGACTTGATGCTTTACGACTTCCTCAAAGTATCCAAGCTCAGATTATACAATAGTACTCATGGATGCTAGATACCTTGGTATTTATATGGCTTCTTGGTTTTCCTTCGTAATTTCCCCCTCTGAAGCCATATGTCCCTGAGCCATGAGGATCTTCTTTCGTTCAAAAAAGGTACCCGCTCAGGAGCATATACAGATATATTCTCCCTCTTAATGCCAGCTTCTCTTTTGAGAAAAATAAAAAACATCTATTTTAAATGAGGGCATCTCAAACACCAGCTTGGAAGGGAGTTTTATTCTCCCATAGTCAAAACCATCCAGGACAACAGTGTTTTGCTAAAGACTTCCAGCAACATGTCTGAAAGCTGCAGAAACACATTTTACCATTACGCTCCAATGTGGGACTGCTACTGTCACATGCTTACTGCTACATAGGTGTATATTTATGTCACTGTCCAACAGGGAGAATATATCAACAAGCCTCAACGTGTGTTAGAAGTCTTGTTATTCTGAGGAGGTCTGTTGTAGCTTCCTCAACCAGCCCTCTTTACTGCGACCCATAGAACTAGGAATCCAAACATGATTCCTTCTCTCATAATTCTGCACTTGAGAGCTTCATCTACTACATCTGACATCTCATCCAGCACTGCTTCTTATTTACAGATCTGCCCAAGACTTCAGATCTCAGTTCTGCGATTTTTCTGCTAGATTTCACAGATCTAGGAACCGATCATACAGATGTTAAAACACAAAATTTACCCTTCTTCATGTCAGTCCATGCAGATCCAGCACAGTCATAATGGTACCCCTACTCATCAACGTTCCAGCCCCAATCATCCAATAGGATAAAACTGGACAAGGCACTTTTTAAGGTTACTACCCATAGATTAAGTCCAGGTATATGCTGGTTCACAACCACTGTCACTAGACAACAGTATCATAATACTGTTCAATGAGGCACTGCACTGCCCCTCAAGTCATCAATATATGTTACATGTGTTCCTTTGTTCATCAAAGTGACCTGAATCTTCAAGACAATCCAGAGTTTTGAATGAAAATCTTATAGATGACTTATATAGAAATGAATTTTGCTGATGATAATCAATAATTTGCAGGCCCTGATATATACATGTAGCGAAGAAATCAATTGCAGAAGTGACTGTTTTATCAAACATATCAGAAAACTGTATATGATAATTATTTTCCAGGGACTGTCCAAAAGGGATGCTTAGTAATTCAAGGCTTTACTGAGTTTTTGTATACAGCTGTAAATTTTTGTTAGGGCATTAGCAGGCTGCACCATTCACTATCCAGTGATTGGACAGTCTTCAGCATACATATTTAATAAAAGCACATACGGTGCACCATCGGCTGGGTCCAACTCAAAAAGGCGGTTTGCCACCAATTCTCCTAGGTCTATATTAGCATGAATTTTGCAGGCACCAAGCAAAGAACCCCAGATGGTAGCATCAGGCTTTATTGGCATATTTTCAATAAAATCTTGTGCCTCATACAAGTACCCAGCTCGGCCTAGAAGGTCGACCATGCAGGCATAGTGTGTCGTCGAAGGTGTTATGTGATAATATTGAGACATGAGGTCAAAGTATTTCCATCCATCATCAACTAAGCCAACATGACTACATGCAGACAGAATTCCAATAAAGGTTACAGAATCAGGGTTTGTCCCAGAGTTCTGCATTTGTTCAAAGAGTTGGAGGGCTTCATCGGCATAACCATGCATAGCATATGCTAAGATCATCACAGTCCATGAGACCACATTATGTCTAGGAATGTTTCTAAATGATTTGCATGCATTCAAAATGCCACCTACAGGCCTGCGACTTAGACATGAAGGTTTTCTTGCCCAGAAAACAATCTTCCAATACAGACTATCGTAGCTTCAGCTACCTTTAGACAGAACATAAAATGAGCATTAAAACGACATAGAGCAGATCCAAACTTACCTTTGGGCAGACATTAACTGCTGTTGATAGCCTTTAATCTGCATTTTAGTGTTGTCTTGTGCAACACCTTAACACTGTTGTACATAACCCATATCCACACTTCTTCCATACTTCTACACGTGATTATTTCACAGAGGCATCGTAATCTATAATGCACGTTAAAAAAAAAAACTTCGGAGACGGTGCCCAGAAGTCGGGATCTCATGACGCGTCCACTTGTAACTATGTTACCTCACCGCTGTCGCGCCCAATGCTGCCCGAGGCATCACCGCTGTACGCGTTGATAAAAAAAAATATCATCTATGCTTCCGCGTTAATTATTATTGCGATGATTTTGTCGATGGCAGCCTCTTCAATTTTGTCGGCGTCCAACCTTTGCATTCAGGCTTGTGACATTTATGAATTTTAACTGATTCACTCTAGACGTCGTCTCTTCCTTTTGAGATTCTGAAAGAATTCATCGACGTCTGCTCATGTAAGAGCCCTGGTATCATCGAAAGATCCTAGGAAAAACTGCAGCTCATCGAATGATTCCACTTATTAGATTTAGTTGAGCTATTGTACGCCCAGAACTTCTTTCTAAAGGGCAGCGACACCCTACAGTTGCAGCGGCAACCTTAATTCAGATTGCGGCTTTCTTAACCACGATATCGGGCTTCCCAGGGTCCGCACCATTCAAAACAGCATCAACAATTCCATACGCAAAACATCACGTGAGGTTGAGCTAAGAAATTTCACGTGGTGTATGAATTTTAAAATGGATATGAAAAGGGAAATCGTCTCCCCTTCGCATAAAAGTGTCTGAATATTTCCACGTTGAGTTATCGGTGTGTTATATTTCAAAGATCCCTGTATGCTTTAATAATCCATTTAACGTAATGCTTCACACAATCCAACTGAGCGAATATTTCAGTTCGTGG
Source organism: Pinus albicaulis (assembly GCA_034641835.2). Lineage (NCBI taxonomy): Eukaryota > Viridiplantae > Streptophyta > Pinopsida > Pinales > Pinaceae > Pinus > Pinus albicaulis. The sequence goes on from CM076579.1 coordinate 258,234,976, forward strand.
AAATTCGTTGAAATCAGTCACTGAATTCACTACAGAATGACAACACTTCCAGCGGCTTCTGGATTATTATCAACAAAAAAAAAAAAAATTTGCCAATCCGATCCACTGCCGTGAACCTTAATCCACAATTCCTCCAAGGCAGTATTACGCCTATTCATGACAATAAACTGGAAACGTGGCTGTGTCTTCCTCTTGACGACGAAGAGCGATCCCTCGACATCTTTATGACTCCATTAGCTTTGCTCGGTATTGAATCTGTAACATGAGCGGCTGTAAAGAGAATGTCTTCAACACAGGGATCGATCTGCTTAAGCATCGTGAGGTTGAGGAGCTTGGTGGTCTGCTGGTCCAGCTATGGCATCAGTTTCCCGTTCTGCGACATAGGAATTCCTTGTTATTATCTAGCCCTTCGGAATGCCAGACTCCCTTACTGTATCAGGCTGATGGCTTTTCTCATAAACGCCTTCGGGTGCTAATCGGAAATCCTTCCTGAAGTTTGAGAAACCCATTTTCTCTTCAGTGATTGCAACAAATTAGGGCTTGTCTTAACCTCGCTCTGATTCAATGTTATTTCAGCATATGTTCTATGCCATTTCATATTAGGGCACAATACTGAAGAAGATAGAACATACTAATAGATCGATAGAAGACAAGCCGAAACAGAGATAAGAAATGGTGGCGTTACGGTGATCAGCAGGATGCTTCTACCAACAAAGTCTCCAATAGGTCATTCAACCAAGCGTGTCACACATAACCCAGAACAACCCAAACAAAAGAACAGTCCATATATGTCACAGCTCCAACGCTATCCAGAGAGAGAATTCCTCCACAACAATGTGTCCAATATATAGGAATCTTTGGGGGTGTGTGACACGTCCTTTAAGACATTTAAGTCTATATTTTATTCCAAGCCGACCTAGCACATAAGTGGAATAAATTCAAAGTACATGTTCTGCTCATCCGATCGAGATGATCTTTAGATCAATCTTACACCTCTCCGAAAGAGGAATCCAATAAGAATATTTGGATCGTCATCTGAGCAGTACAACCCGAAGTTTGGACCTAGTTGTCCAATTTTAACAAGAATCCAACCCAAGAATTGTACAGTGGCTTGACCTCTGAAAAGTACATAAAACTCGACCCACTAGCCTCACAGCTAGACATGCTAGCAACATTGTACCCGACCTTAGTCGTGCTATGGACCTGTCATCCAAGATATCATGGCAGATCTCATATTAAGGCAGCATCCAAATGTGCTCATCAATACTAATCCCAAACATCATCAGTTCATTCATGCAGCTACATATCATGGGAGAAATATCTCAACCTTTAAAAGTAGAATGTTTCATGCAGATATTTCAAAGGATTTTTGGTGGAAATTCTGAATGAAGCAGCTCAATCATGAATTTAATCATGTTCTATATGTTGAGATTTTGAGGTAGCATCGGGTGTGCTCTAGCCCTGAAATTTTGTGGAGGAGCTAAGACACACGAGACCTCCAAAACCTAGAAAGCATTTGGAGAATTTCATCTAGTGTTGAAGTTATTCTAATAATAATTTTTTTTAATGAGAACCCTAAGTTTAACGTAGGGAATTAGAAAAATTAAAGTGAATTAATTAAACACATGTGATGAAATGTTCTAAGTGATGTAGACCAAGCAGTATTTTAATCTAAGCTATCGATTAGAGATTAGATCACGACCGTTCGTTTTCCAACGAATAAAATATAAGAGAAAGGCTTGGGGTCTGTTGGAGACACACACATTGGCAGAGCACTGAAGCTAAGTCGAATTGTTGGGGCAAGGTTTGCTGAGAAATTCAGAACGAGTTTGAAGTGCAGTGAGTGGCAAAGATCAGCAAGGGATGATCTGAATTCAAGGCAGAGGGGCAGTGAGTAACAGTCAGCGCAAAGCCAGCGTGGAGGACGCAGCTCAGGCAGCACCACGTAGAGACTACGTAGAGGCTGCGTAAGCCCAACCAAGGTGACGCAGACCCAGCCAAGCAGCGCAGCACCAGCAGAGGTGATCCAGGCCTAGCCAAGGCAACGCAGAGGCAGCGCAACACTAGTTAGGGTGATGCAGTGGGGACACTGGCCAGTGAGGGCGTAGAGGCTGCAGAGGAAACACTGAGGGTTCCAATGGGCTAGAAGGGGCTCGTGATCTATAAATATTGTTTGATGGTGTGATACAGTCATATCTTCTGTCTCCAAGTGAAAGGTACAAACTACCGTGTAATTTCTCTGAAGGGCCAACCATGTCTAGTGCCCAAAATGTTGTATTCAAATTCTGCATAATAATAAAAACCCTCTAGAGCTGTTGCATCGATTTTCCCGCATTGGGTTTTTCTGGAGACATTTTCCGAAAAATCGTGTAATCATGTAGATGTGTATGCTACAGTTAGTGTCTACTTTAATGTTTTTCTAAATACTTTAGTAAAATAGCTTGTTAATGTTAATTAATCAGGTAGGTGAAGCAGATCTAGATACTGCAGTAGGGTTTCAGTTTTGAAACTTTCACACTATACACATCATATACAGATGGATGTTCAAAATGGAACATCAACGCTTCAATCAACTATCAGATGTGATGTCATGTTCAACAATATTTGAACTTTAAATCAGAATGTCCGAGGATTTACATTTTCATTACACAAAGAAGATCATCATGATCAAAATATTCAATACCAGGTGCACCATTTCATCATACAAAACATAAATCATGCATGAGCCATTTACGAAGGAGACATTCTCAAAATACCATAGGGCTTACCTTGCCATCCAATGTTATAGCTGAAACATAACATTAAAACAATATACCATGCATACCTTATATTATTAAATACATGTGCACCTTCACATAGTCAACTTGTCACCTTTTTCATTGGGTGCCTCTTTACCTCTTCCAGATCTAGCCATCTTTCCTGTATTTCAAAAATTCCCCAAGAGGGATTCACTTATCACATCTCATCAAGAAAGTTAGAATCATCCAGGTACTCAAAATATACATGCAGGAGTTATACGCAATGATCAAACAATAATTATAATTGTCAAATTCATACAAAGAAACATCAAGTCTAGGAGAACTTATCACATCAGTGAGAGGTGATCCTCTCCCTTTTGAACCAGCCTTCAAAAGCCATCCATAGACCACGTAGCAGTGTTGTCTTCAATGAAACAGGTCATTTGTCAAATCAATCCCAAGTGCTTCTAAGACCATTCTACGGTTTCATACATCAAGCCATAAACAAGGTTTCTCTCAAACCCTCACGATCAAACCCTTATCACTAACTACCTAGGGTTTTCTTCATACCCGAGTCTTCTTTTTCGGTCTCTACCATCCTCTTCTTGCTTCTATCAAAACTTTCTCCATGGGGCTGATCTCCATGGCTTTTCTTTAGCCCAACTCTGAAACCATATTAAATTTTTCATAGGGATACATTGTTCTTTGCTTTGATAGTTGCATTTCTTCAATAACATGATAGGTTCACGCCATATCATTATATCATTATTTAGATCTACATTATTAACCATCAACATATGCAACTATGTAGAAAGAACAATAACATCATCATCCATGCAGCGAAACATAAAGAAACAAATGGAAGAAAAGCATGCACACATATAGGTTCCAGGATTGGTCCGAGATCAGGGAAAAACCCACTATGGGGAAACCCTTGCAAATTCTTCTTCTTAGATCGTCATCAAATGTTTGAGCAAACAAGAGTACAATGATCCATTTATCCATATCTTCATAATGTAGTAAAACCACTAGCACGTGCATAATGAAACTTAAACATATCTCTGCTAAAGGAACCTGATTCTAAGAGCTGTAATGCACTATAACTGTTTGAAGCATACTGGATAACACAACTGTCACTGAGTGGAAACTTCAGAGAACTGAAGATACATCTTTGTGGACCTGATCTACAATGGAAATATACTGAACAGAGCTACAAATCTGTAGTTCTACAACATCAAGAAACTCAAATCCAATATATCACTGAAGCCAAGTGATATCAACTGCCAAATCCTAGATCTGAAACCAGGATGATATCAAAGACTGATCGCAAACATCTATTGTTGAGCAACTAATGTCTAGAAGAACTGCACAAGCAATTGAAGATTACCTAACTCAGATCTACTCAAAAAAACCCCTTAGCTGTGGCCTCAACAGGTTGTGTTTGCGGCTAAATCTCTCTTCGTCACTGGCATGACACACTATGCTCGTGGCTCTGCTCCAGATCAGCCTGATCTAGCCTCAGGGCCTTGCCCGCAACCTTAACAAGCTATGCCCGTGGCTATAGCAGCTCGGCCGCTACCTTGCCATGTTGTGCCTGCGGCTCTGGCCCAATTTCACCAGTTTTGTGCTTATTGCTATGGACCAAAAGCCCTAGATCAAAGCGAGCCTCTTTCCTATGATTCCTAGCGGGTTCTTTAGGAAGGGACTGCTTAGGAGGAGACTCTTTCTTGTTGGGTTCTTCTGAGATTGTGGAAGGGTCTTTATCATTCTTTCATGAATATTGAATCCTTTTAAATCTCCCAACTATCATCAGCACTAAGGATTGGCTCATCCTTCCCTCCTTTGATGGCTGCTTCACTAATGCCTAACAAAATGTTGAAGGCGTGGGAATCCACAATATCAACTCATTCCTCAGCCTCTTTATCTTCACTTTCATCTTCATGACTTTGTTCACTTTCAGAGGATGACTCTTGTTTCGTAGCATTAGTTGGTGCTAATGTGTTAGGAACTTGATTTTATGAGCAATAACCCACTGTCACCTCAACTAAAGCTCCCTGATCTTTACGGACTTTCACCGATGGGACCAACTAAATTTACTTCTTCTATATCAAAATTACATTATAGAATTATTTCAGATTTCTTCATGAAATATTGAAGCAAATTACTGAAGCAACCTATACTTAATTACCTATGATTCTGAAACAAGGAAACTGAGCAAAGAAAAATATACACATAGGACACTGTTATTTTTGGACGAAAGTCCCCGAAAAAACCCAATGCGAGAAAACCGGTGCAGCAGATCTGAGGGTTTTATTTTATTAAGCAGTCGCAAATTCTGAATACATCTTTGAATACCACAAGAGTTATTCATTACCGAGAGAGAAATACTAGCAGAAATATTGTGAGTTTTACCACAGTCAATCACTAGAAAATACGACTGATTCAGACACTGGCTGAGATGCCCCTGGAGGTCCCTACACTGCCTCTATGCAGTGACTGCGTAGGCACTGCGTCACCCAAGCAATAGATCAATCAGTCTCTCGGTCTCACACCCCGGCTCCCAGCGTCTAAAACTGATCTGACAGCAAAATCTCAGAAACCCTCTTGGCCTCTACGCAACCGCTGCGTAGCTCTGCGTGGCTCTGCGCCAGCCTCTATAGCTTTGCTAGATCTCTCTCTGTCTCTCTTTGTTGATGATTCTCTGGCTAAGAAAATCACTCTCTCCAGAAGCTATCTCTGCCCCTCTTTGTGCTATAACCACTTAGATCAATTTCTCGTCTTGAGCACTGCTCACTTCAGAAATTTCGATCTCTAGATTCACTCAGTGTATCTTTCCAAATGACCCTTAAGCCTTCATTCATATCCTTCTCGTTGATACTTCAACGACCGAGATTAGATCTCCAATCAATGGCTAAGATTATAACTTGACTTGATCCGTGTTCTGTAGAAGATTCAGAGTTTGTTTTATTAATACCCTTTAATTATTTAATTTTCCTAAGTTTAAACTTGGGGTCACATTAAAATAATTAATTATTTTAATAAAACACATTATGAGTGGAATTTTCACAAACGATTTTTGGGTTCTTTCTTATACATGTGCCTAAGCCTCTCCACAAAGTTTGAGACTTAGAGCATTTCCGATGCTACCAAAAATCAACACTCCCTCTTAGCGAGGAAAGTGCTCTAACAACATGTCTACTTGACATTGCTCTGACCCTGAAGGTGTCCACTAAGCATTGTGTTGTTGTTGTAACTGTATTGCTGCCCTTGACACTACCACTGCCAATTTTACATCCATACTATAGCTCCCTCTCAAGTGCTTCATCTACCATGCTGCTAGCACTGCCACTGCTAACACTACATCTGTACTGCATCTCAGTTGCTAAGAAAAGCAACTGAAACCACCCAAAAATTTAACAAGCGTTTAGTGGATGCACCTCAGTGCTGAAGATCTCACTGCTACTAGTCCCATGTTGCCCTCTGAAGCCACAACGTTGTTGAAGCTACTGAATTGTGCCTCTACGTACCGTTGCCTCTCTGCTCTGCGCTGCTCAGATTCTGGCATTGCTAACCACTGCATCTGTCGCTCCATCACTCCTAGGCTCCCACTGAAAACTCCTCCATCCCACTACTATTGATCATGGGCTCCCATAGAAAGGTGATGATCCATGAGGTGGGTTCCTCAAGGATCCTGCCCAACTGAAGTTCAAGGTGAACTCATTAGGGGAATTTTGAGGTCTGAAATGGGCCTCCTAAGGAAATTATAAAATAAGATTAGATTACATCATCAAATTTTAGAGGGAAAAAAGAAAAAAACTATTTTTTCAACTCGTATTTTCAACTTATCTCCTCATTGATTTACTCAAATTTCAAGAGGCAACACTCGTTGAATGCAAAATTGGAGTAAAAAAGCAAAATGATTAAAAAATATTAAAATAATAAAACTACTTTTTCAACTCGTATTTTCAAGTTATCTCCCTAAGGTTTTACTCAAATTTCGAGCAGGAGTACTTATTGGATGCAAACTTTAATTCCTCATCCAAGGAGTACCCATGTTGCATACTTTCGATGGACCCTGCTATACAAAAAATGAAAAATACATGAAAAAACATGATATCCAAGGAGTACCCATGTTGCATACTTTCGATGGACCCTGCTACACAAAAAATGAAAAATACATGAACAAACATGATTTCTCTGTAGCAGGGTCCATCGAAAGTATGCAACATGGGTACTCCTTGGATGAGGAATTAAAGTTTGCATCCAATAAGTACTTCTGCTCAAGATTTGAGTAAAACCTTAGGGAGATAACTTGAAAATGCGAGTTGAAAAAGTAGTTTTATTATTTTAATATTTTTTAATCATTTTGCTTTTTTACTCCAAAAATGGTGAATCATCCCCCATGGTTGAAATCATCCTCATCTTGAATCCTATTGGTTCTTATAAAGTTTATTTTGGTTGTACATTTTTCTTAGGAGGCCCATTTTAGACTTCAAAATTCCCCTAATGATAGTTCCATGTCACCCCATCTCCCTCCTGGAGATGCGTGGGCACTCATGGCATACTCATCCTCCTCGATCTTCGTGGCTGCCACCTTTGGATCGTGCTTCTCATCCTTGTCCTTTTTCTTCAAAGGACAATGTGATTTGTAGTGGCCCATCTCACCACATATAAAACACTTCACCTTGGAGAGTCCTTCTTGCGTCTCAATTGCCCTTGCTACCCCTTCGATGCGAGGGCTGCATTCTTCTCCTCCTCTGAATTCTTCGATATCCTCCCACTACTACTGTCAAGTTTACACTTGACCAAATCTCTTCTCAGGTCCTGCTCCTCATAAAGCGCTGCCCACATCGCCTCCCAACTTGGAATTTTTGCCCTGCCCAAGATACTTTGGACAAAAACTTGCCACTCCTTAGCAATGTTATCGAAACCGAACCAGTTATCAAACCGGAAAACCTTGTGGACTGGGAACCAGTCGGAACCGGAAAAAAAAGGTTTACCAAAAACACATAAAATATTCATATTTTAAAGAAAAACCAGATATATTCATGTACATCCATATTAATCCAAACCATTTAAACACAAATATGCAAAAGTTTTCATTTATATAGGTGCAGATAGCCAAAATAGCACTTAGTGCAAAACATCGTTGAACCAAAAATGTAACAAACATCAAGAAGCAGGTTCTAAAATGCCTTTAAAGACCAAAATAACATGCTAGATCATAGTATTATACTACAACCTACAATACTACATGCTACATACGATTAAATCATCAATCATCATCAGAATCATCATCCTACTCATCCTCATCTGAAGAATGAGTAGCATGAGCATCCAAGTCTGCAATGGGATTAGTGCTTGATTCCCCTATCCCTAAAGCTACTACTAGTGCTTCTAATGTATTTGCCTCTTCATCCTGTGGAGGTGGGTCCAAGTCCAACCAAGAAAGGTCTTCATTGTCAAATGCTGGTGCTTGACTCTCCACAAACCATTCTAATGTTGGATCAAATTCATCCAAGACAACGTTGCTTGTTTTAGGGGTTTTATTCAGCAATTGATTGCGCCTCAGCCTAAGGTTGTATTGAACAAAAAACATGTCATTCAACTGTTTTTGCTCCAAACGGTTCCTCTTCTTGGTGTGTATGCGCTCAAACACACTCCAATTCCGCTTACACCCTGAAGCACTACATGTGTGGCTCAAAATTCGAATTGCAAATTTTTGTAATTGAGGGCATTCACTACCAAATTGTTGCCATCAATAGGCTGCGAAAAGGGTGGAAGGAAAAAAAGTATTAGAAAATGACTTTGAAAGTTGAAACTTAGACTCAACAATTTGCAAATTTTAGAAGTTCTTACTTGGGGGAATCTTTGCTCTATTTCTTATAGCCATAGAAATTCCAAAGGTACCAATACTCACCGACCTTCATCGTGAATCCTTACAGGTGTAGGGTTTTTATCTACTAGTGCCACATCCCCAACCTTGTATTCCTTTTTGGGCTTCCATTTCTTGTTTTTCTTGTGATTGGGCCTCATAAGGATATGAACCTATTGAGTAGGAAGAATAAGGGATGGTTCCTCGATCGCTGGAATCTTGTAATATGGGATGGGTCCTAGTTTTACCACATGAGTAGGGTACATAGGTTCTTTATAAAGGGTAAAGGGAGTTCCATCAAATTGTGGAATGGTGACATCAGATAAGTCCATTTGGAGTTGACCACCCACAATAGCACCCCATTTTCTAGACAAAAGCATTCCCCATACATCGGGATATCTATGACCGCAATATCCATGAGCAGTGATATATCGGGGTTCATAGCTAAGGAAACCTTTATATCCTTTATGAAGCCTTCTACTTTGATAGGTTGGGAATTGAAACCACAGACCACCTTATATTTTCGGGTAATGCTAAGATTTAGTTGCTTCATGACTTTTAAAGGCATGATTTTTGTGGAAGACCCTGAATCCAACATACAATTATACAAGAGGTCATTGATAGCTAAGGTGAGGAGGAATGGCTCATGTCTCGAGTTTGAATTGGAAAGGGGAATGTTTTTTAATGTTATTCATGTGTCATTGTCTTCTTCAAACCCAAAGGATTTTTTGGCTTGCCGTTGTTGTCGTGGGAGTTTCACAATCTCTTTTAAGGGAACTTGTACAATCATTTTTCCTATAGCAGCATCTAGGTCAATATCAAGTTCAATCTCCTTACCCTTGGGCTTGTTTTAGGGCTCTCCCTTTGGTGGATTCCCTTGAGAATATTCTTTCTTACGAGATTCTTTTCTAGGCGGTTCTTTAGGAGGAGATTCTTTAGGAAGGGACTGCTTAGGAGGGGACTCTTTCTTCTTGGGTTCCTTTGAGATTGTGGAAGGCTCTTTACCATTCTTTCATGAATATTGAATCCCTTTAAATCTCCCAGCTATCATCAGCACTAAGGATTGACTCATCCTTCGCTTCTTTGATGGCTGCTTCAATAATGCCTAACAAAATGTTGAAGGCGCGGGAACCCACAATATCAGCTTGCTTCTCAGCCTCTTTATCTTCGCTTTCATCTTCATGACTTTGTTCACTTTCAGAGGATGACTCTTGTTCCATAACATTAGTTGGTGCCAATGTGTTAGGAAATTGAGATGATCTTTGCTTGCCTTCATCATTTGTCTTTCTATTAAAAGGTTTATTTCTAGGATTGAAGCTTGATTTTTGAGTCATTTCTAAGGTGGTGAACTTATCCATGTAAAGCTTGTCCCTCGAGTTCGTTTCCTCAGATAGCTTATCAACCTTCTTTAGGAGAACTAAAAGTGTTTCTTCGTTCTGGTCTTGGGTTTGCTTTGGGTTCATCCACATCAATTTTGGAAATTCTCAAGCTTTGCTCAAATTCCACAACTATTTCTTTGGCCTCAACTAGCCTATTAGGTTTCTTATCTCTCAATGCATATGTCATATGACCACCCACAACCTTAACAATTTTATCAGATATGTTATCATTAGGGGGTCTCAAATGGTCAGGGATATCCCTAGCTATCCTATTAATTTTTTGCATGAGTTCTTTGATGTAGTCCTATCCCTTCCTTATTTGGTAAAACTTTTCCATGTTGAAACTCCTTTGGGCATCGAAAGATCATCTTTTCATGAAAAAATATTCAAATTGGTCAGATTTTTCTATGCATCCCTGAGGGAGACTAAGGTACCATTCCCTATCTTGTCCTTCAAAAGATAAGGCAAATAGCATCATGATCCTACTTGCGTCGAATACTAACCTAGGAGAGATTGCCCAATAGAAATCTTCAACATGATCGCGAGCACTCTTGGTGGCATCACCTTTAAACTTGGGTAACCAATCATTGTATTTTTCGGGTAAAAGCTCAAGATTGTTATTCAAATTCAATGGCCCATAGACACTAGCCTCAAGATTGGTCTTGATTTTTGTTGGTGCTAGAACTTGTTGCCATCTTCGGGGTGAGATCACCAACCTCTTCAAATTCAGGGAGAAGGCTAGTTATAACAGGTGATGGAGCTCGTTCTCCCCTGCTTGCAACAACCCTAGTCAAAGGAGGAATGTTGTTGCCTTCAAGCAAACTAGGGGATTGAACAATAAATGGAGTCTCCAGAGGAATACTTGAAATGTCATTTATGAATCAATTCCTCAATGATTCACTAGGGAGGTAGACTTGCTTCTTCCCTGACAACGACGTCCAAAATATTATCGCTCAAACTAGCAGGGGTCCTAGGAGGGGTTCTTATAGAGAAGCTATTAGGTCAAATGGAAACAATGGAGCAATAGTCCACTGTCACCTTAGCTAAATATCCCTGCTCTTTACGAACTTTCACCGATGGGATGAGTCTTGATATTAAGGAAATCCTTTTGAGAAATATATCAATGGGTGAAGGTAGTGATTCCAAGAGCCTATTCAAAGAAGAGACTCTAATCATAGGTGTTTCTTATTTTAGAAGCAAGATGAATGGCTCTCCAAGAAGGGCTAGAAGGAGATGTAGACCTAGGGTTGAGGAGTATTTCTTGATAAGATGTGCCCTAGACCAAAGAATCCTAAAGGAATAGGGTTTCTAAGCAATTCTTGTGAAATTGGAGTGACAATGTTGCGAGTAACAAAGAAGCCCCAGTGGACCCAAACGAGGTCAAGGGTTTGGGATGAAACTTCATACAAAGGGGCTTGACCAAGTGAGGGAAGAGAAGAAGGATCAAGAGATCACGCAACCAAAATCGGGGTTTCCCGTGTAGTGCCACCCCTAAAGGTAGTAGTCAATAAAGGAGATCCCACGAGACGAGGATACAAGGTTAACCATCAAATTGGATAAAGGATACAAGAGTATAAACCAAGCCCACTCTTTCCGTTGAATCCCCCACTAATCCATGCCCGAAAGTGTCCATAATAAGTAAACAAAAATACCCAACTACACAATGAAACTCCATACCTTCGGTATCGGAAGGCCCACATTCAAATATACAATCATAACAGATGGGCGATGGAGCATATGGCTAGCTCAGGTGGCAGGGATATTGTCACATCAACCTATCTGATGGATGCAAGGTGGGGTTATTGGATGTCGACTGAGGATCATATTGGAGAAAAAATTTCTCCTATGGATACTACCCACGAGTGGTGCGTAACATCTGACTCCAACTAGGACATGATGTCTCAGAAGAGTGCATGAACATTCCCGAACAGGGAGGTCATGAGAACACCAACAATCTCTTGGAAGCATACATGAAAACTGTGTTGAGATTTTTGAGTGTTGGGGTAGCATCGGATGTGCTCTAGCTCCCAAACTTTGTGGAGGGACTAGAGTACATGAAATCTCTAAGACCCAGAAAGAGATTTGAGAAATTCCATCCGTTTTAAGAGAAAATTAATCAATTAATCTTTTTAATTAAGGACCCTAAGTCTAACTTAGGAAAATTGAAAGATTAAAGGTAATTAATTTAAACATGTGATGGAAATGACTTAAGTCACACGGATCAAGCTTTCTTTTAATCTTATTCGTCTATTCAAGATTAGATCACGGTCGTTGGTTTCCCAATGAGAAAAATATTAAGAAAAGGCTTGGGGTCAGTTGGAGAATGTACACAGTGGCAGAGTACTGAGACTAAGCTGGAATTCTAAAGCGTGGTTTGCTAAGAATTTCCAGAAGTGTTTCAGATGCAATGAGGGGTAGTATTGGCAAGAGGGATGATCTGATCCCATGCCAAGAGCCAGTAAGAGGCAGAGAAGCAATGCAGAGGGAGCAATAGCTACGCAACGCAGAGGCCTTCAGTGCTATGCAGGCCCAACTAGCGCAACACAGGGACAACGTAACCCAGTCTGGGGTTACGTAGGCCTCTCCTGAGCAGCGCAGAGGCACACGCAGGCTAGTAGAGCTGACGCAGAGGGCTTCAGAGCAGCGCTGGGTTTTTTAGAGACAGAAAAGGGCTGAGTTCTATAAATCCTGTTTGAAGGTGTGAATCAGTCAGTTTTATGTTTCTGTAACAGAGGTATTGCTGCAAATTTTGTATTTCTTTGTCGGGTTAACCAGTAAGGTGCCCATATTTTTTGTACTCATATTCTACTTAATAATAAAAACCCTCCAGCAGCCAGAAGACCGGTTTTCTCGCATTTGGTTTTTCCAGGAACTGTTGTCCAAAAAAATCCTGTGTCACTTTTTCCTTGTGCATGTATTCAATTTAGATCTATATCTATGTAGACCGTTAATGTGTTTACTTCGATGTTAATGCTGAAATTTCAGATTAATAACTTGATTAAGTAGAAGTATAACCAGATTTAACAATAGTGTTTCTGCAGAAGTAACATTCATAAATTTTCACATGGTATCAGAGCGATTACAGATCTACTTGGATCACCAACAAGAAGACTGAAGAATCCTTGCTGCAGAAAGCAGCAACAGCCGCAGAAATTCGGACCAGAAAGGACGCGTAGCAGCAGAGGGAAGCAGAGCCACGCAAAGGCCAAACTGACGTAGTCTCCACACAGGCCCACGTACTTACTGCGCAGAGGCTAGGCATGGTGACAGTCCTGAAGTTGTTGTTGATTCAAAGTGTCGAAAGCAGTGCTGCAGAGCTTCAGTAGTTGCTAGTGGGGTTAAATTTCTGAAGGTGCATAAATTAGCTCGAGCACTAGTTGACAAAGAGCAGGAGGAGAACAACTTCTCAGAAGATTTCCAACCAAATAAATCTACAGATCAATCAGTGGATCAAAGAGAGCTGATTCGTTGTGATTTGGCAGACTTCCAAGAGAGGAAGTCAGTTGTCAGAGGGAGTTGAGGGGGTGCCTTTCTCGCCAAGGACTCTAGATCCAAGTCTCTAGTATAGAGAGAAGGATTCGTTCCGACAGATTTTTTGAGAAGATGGCACCTCAAGGACTACATCATTAGGATAGGTTGGGTGACATATCCAACTTTGTAGTCTGGAAGGCCAGAATCCCGGTAGTCATGGAGGCATACGGTCTGAGGGAGCATGCAGAGAAAGTCCTGGCCACACCGACCAAAGAGGATCTCCTAGCGAAGCATGAAGAAGCAGAGGCACATGCCAAGCGCTTCATAATGAACGGGGTCAAAGATCATGTAGTTCCACACATAACTGACAAGAAGACGGCTCATGAGATGTGGGTGGCTCTGACCACACTATATGAAGGAAAATTTGTCCAGAGGAAGATGCTTCTGGAGAACCAGTTGAGGTTATTCATGATGACCAAGGGAGAGGAGATCGAGCCTTTTCAGTGCAGACTTCAAGCGATCCGGGATCAGCTGACTGACATGGGGATGAAGGTGGAGGACGATGTTATGGTGAGGACGGCCCTAAATGCTGTCACAGAGGACTGGGAAAATTTTGCCCAAAGTCTCTTGAGCAGAGCAGACCTTCCCAACTAGTACAATATGTGGGTGATCCTCCGACATGAAGAAATCTGTCGGACCACCAAGAAACAGTTCATCACCTGGTCGAGATAAGTAAAGAAGGAAGAAGAGGAAGATGCAACCTTGGCATCAAAGACGTAGCAAGGGAGAAAGAAGCAGGGTCTGTCAAAGATCAAGTGTTTCTAGTGCGGCAAACTAGGACATTTCACCAGCTATTGTCCTAAGAAGAAGAAGGACAAGGAAGCTTCTAGCTCCAAGGCTGCTATGGAAGAATATGGCTCCGAAGATGACATAGCCATGATGGCTTAGGAACCACTAAAGTGGGGCGACATGGATTTGTAGAGCAGCTACAGAGTGGTGGTGGGATCCTTGAGTAGCCCAACTCTTGGATCACATTCGTGCTACGGGAGCCTCAAGACAGTAGCGGGACAAGTGGAACAGTTGGTGTAGAGAATCACAGTGAAGCAGAAGGCAGAGTTGGACATTGTATAGGGAGCAGATGCAGCAGCAGCGTAGCAGCGCAGCGCAGAGGGGTTGATGTGACTTCAGCAGCGCAGTGCAAGCTGACTTATGCAGAGTGGAGCTACAGCAGGGTAGACGCTTCAGGAGGGCAGCGCAACGTAGGGGACTTTAGCAGCGCAGAGAAGGCCTTCTTATGTAGTGCAGAGCTGTAGTTGTGTAGCAGTCTCCAAATGACAACAAAGATCAGTAGCCTATAGAGCTTCAGTGATGAGGATGCAGCTCAACTGACTTGTCTGTCAAATATTGGGCAGGAGTTTCAGTTGTTTCTCTCAGCGATTGAGTTGCAGTGTAGTAGTTGGAAGCACGATGCAACAGATTGAGAGGGAGCTGCAGTACAGATGTGGCAGTGGCGGTGGCAGCATCATGGGCAACAGTACGTGAGAGCAGCAGGAGCGTTGTGATGAAGGGCAGCAGGCCAAGCATCAGTTTAGAGACCCACACCAAAGATCAGTACAGAACTTCGGGGTGAAGTAGTGTTGTGCTAGAGCACATTCCTCGCTAAGAGGGAATTGTTGAGATTTTTGAGTGTTGGGGTAGCATCGGATGTGCTCTAGCTCCCAAACTTTGTGGAGGGACTAGATAACATGAGATCTCCAAGACCTAGAAAGGGATTTGAGAAATTCCATCTGGTTTAAGAGAAAATTAGTTAATTAATCTTTTTAATTAAGGACCTTAAGTCTAACTTACGAAAATTAAAAGATTAAAGATAATTAATTTAAATATGTGATGGAAATGACTTAAGTCACACGGATCAAGCTTTCTTTTAATCTTAGCCGTTGATTCAAGATTAGATCACGGTCATTGGTTTCCCAACGAGAAAAGTATAAAGGAAAGGCTTGGGGTTAGTTGGAGAACACACACAGTGGTAGAGCACTGAGACTAAGATGGAAATCTACGTCGTGGTTTGCTAAGAATTTCCAGAAGTGTTTCAGCTACAGCGAGGGGTAGTATTGGAAAGAGGGATGATCTGATCCTAGGCCAAGAGTCAGCAAGAGCCAGAGAAGCAGCAGTCAGAGCAACGCAGAGGGAGCAACAATTGTGCAACGAAGAGGGCTTCAGTGCTACGCAGGCCTAGCTAGGGCAACAAAAGGACAACATAACCCAGTCTACGGTTACGCAAGCCTCTCCTGAGCAACACGGAGGCACACGCAGGCTAGCAGAGCTGACGTAGAGGGCTTCAGAGCAGCGCTAGGGTTTCTGAAGACAAAAAAGGGTTGATTTCTATAAATCCCATTTGAAGGTGTGAATCAGTCAGTTTTCTATCTCCAGAACAGAGGTATTGCTACAGATTTTGTATTTCTCTGTCGAGTTAACCAGTAAGCTACCCAAATTTGCTATACTCAAATTATACTTAATAATAAAAACCCTCCAGCAGCCAGAAGACCGGTTTTCCCGCATTGGGTTTTTCCGAGGACAGTTGTCTAGAAAATCCCATGTCACTTTGTCATTGTTCATGTATTCAGTTTAGATTTGTATTTGTGTAGACTGTTAATCTAAGTCACCTAACAAGGGGATTCGGGATTCGATGGACACGGGGATTCGAGAATCGGATTCGAGACACGGTGACCCCCGAAACAGGACACTTCCAGATACGTTATATATTATTTTATTAAAATATATATATATATATATATATATATATTAAAAATAAGATATTTTTTATACAAATTCATTGATTCAAACATAGATTTAAGATCTTAGATACTCATACATGATACATTGATAGTAGATACATCATACAATTGTCAATCATACAAATTACAATTTACAAATTTACTCAAAAAGACAAGATAGTAAGATACTGTAGTTTTCTCATTAAGTCATCAAAATCAAAATGTGTTACATAAGTACACTGCCAATGGCAAATAAAAATAGAAAATACAAAACAACTGTAGTCTACAAGTCTACAAGACTACAAGCCTGAATCCTTAATGAGTCTGAGTCAATGAGTCATCAACCCTCATCATCATAATCAGCATCATTGTCCTCATCCTGATCATCATGCTCACCACTGCTCTCCTCTGCTGCATCCTCCTCCTCTATCATCTTTGCATCTGCTGGTGTGGAGGATGACACCTCTACAGTATCGGCATCATCAAATGTGACAGGCTCTAGCACTGGCGCATTAAGATCCAAGTTGGCCAATGCCAACTCAACACTGTTTTCTAGACCTATATCATCAGGAAAGACATCCCACATCTTTGTATTTCCCTTCAACCAATCCTCCCTCTGCCTGTAGATGAGACGAAGGTTGGTGTGCACATACAACATTATCTCTACCCTGGACTGCTCAAACTTGCTCTTTTTCACACTATACAAATTCACATATGTGCTCCAATTCCTCTCGCAACAAGAGGATGAAGTCACTTGAGAGAGGAGCCTCATGGCTAACTGCTGTAGAGGGGGGCTTGTTTCCCCATGAGTTGCCCACCAAGAATAGGGATTCTTAGCCCCCCTATCTCGAATCACACCATAGCCTGCAAATTGCCGAGTGCCAGTGGAAAACTCTGCAAAGGCATCCTCCACCTCATCAAGGGATGCCCTATCCTGAAAAATCCTCCTGAATGCATCTTTCATCCCCTGTGAGATTTCACCATCCATGTGAGGAGGGAATCTGCAGGAAGCTCCACCATTCAGCCACTCATGGCTGTAGTATTTTGGGTTCAAGGAGTGAGCCAAACAATGTAAAGGTGTGCAATTCTCGTCCCATCTGCTGACAAGAATATCCTATATGCTAGTGAAGAAGGCCTCTAGTGATGTCTCATACTCTAGGCACTGACTCTATAAAACAATGGTCCTCACAGACTCAATCATGGAATCCCATCCCCCATAAACCTCTCCTAGGATGGGTTGGTCTGTATCTAAAAATCGAAGCAAGGAAATGATAGGCTCCATGATCTAAATAACTAGATCTACGTTCTCCCACCAGATATCATCCAACATTGTGTGCTTCACTTTCTTTGAGGCTGCTTGATCCGTCTTTCTCCAAAAAGACCAAAACCCTGAAATAACCATGGCCCCAAGAGTGGTCTTGACCTCCCTCAACCTCTTCAACATGATGAATGAAGAGGCAAACCGTGTATCTGCAATCTTCAACAATGATAGATTGTTGTACTCCTTGTAGATAGTGAGGGCATTTGTATGGTTTTGTACAAAGTTGCGGATATGTCGTGCATCCTCAATAATGGCTCCAATCCAAAGCACATCAGAGGCAATAGATTTCAGTGCTAAGTTTAATGAATGGACAATGCAAGATGTCCAAAATATTTGTGGATATTTTGCTTCCACAATCATGTCAGCAACCTTGCAAATAGGTGCATTATATGTAATGATTTGCACAGAAGAATCGACACCTACATCTTCAATAATTTTAATAAATAACTCACCCATATATTGTGCATCCTTGTACTTTCCAAGTGCATCCACTGATTTCAAGAAAACTGGACCATTAAAGGATGACACCATGAAGTTGATGAGTGGGTGGCATGTTGGATCTTTCCATCCATTAGAAACAATGCTAACCCTAGATGTTGCCCATGCTGATTTAATAGGCTCAAGCATTTTGTTCACCTCTTTCTTTTCCTTTGTCAACAATGTAGTTCTGAGCTTTTCTGACCCAGGAGGCACATACCCTGATGGAGCCCCATGACTAAGAGCTCGACAAATCTCAATAAATCGAGGTGATCATGCAACATTAAAGGATATGAAGTTCTGATAGAAAAAAACTGCAATGGTGAGATCAAGCTCTACCCTCTTCTCTTTTTGAAAAATCTTGTCCATTGGACCAACTACATTTGCCTTCCCCTTTGCTAATTGTCCGCTACTAAAACTCTCAAAAAGGAACTTCTTGTTGTTTTTCCTTAAGAATGGAAGGGGATCATCATTTTTGTTTTTTTTTATTTTGATGCCACAGTTGTCGCACCAACAAATTTCTCTTTCTCCAATTCATTCCTCTGTGGCGATTCAACTGTTGAACAAGCTTGAATGCCACAATGGGTATTTGGGGTCATGAGTTTGTTTTCCCTGCACATTTGAACCTGTTGTTGCAGACCCTGATCCAGGTGGATATTGGTGGCCACCCGCCTATTCCACTTGGGGCCCACCATTTTCTCTTTCAGTTTTTCAGTTTCAGCACAACTTACTATTTTTAGCAATTTTTCGGGTCCTGAACTTTCGGAGCCGTTTTGAGTCCCTAAATGACGTTCCTTGGGCATTGTTTGTTCGGCAAACCTGATTTGCTTCAATAGTTGTAGTCCTCGGATTGATCTTTCTAACGATGTATCATACGCGTCAAACAGAAATCGTATGCCAAAGTTACGTCCTCGGGAAGTTGAAACACCAATTTACCCAAACAGGGCCCATAGTTTTGGCACTTCATCTCCTAGGGTTAGTTTTTTGGACGTTTAGAGTTCTCCATTGTTTCTCAATAATAAATAGGCCCTCGAGCCTCATTGTAACACAGTTTAGAGGTCTGTATCCGCCACATCTCTTCTCAGAGATTCGCTACCAGCACCCTAGCTAGTTTATTTCCATTCTGTCTGTAAGCAAATTTCAGTTCTTTGACATTAATGAAACGAAGTGTTATTTCCACTGCGTCTTTGTATTTATGGTTATATGTGTATTTTGTTGCATTCCTGCATAAATCCGGATCAGTGGTATCAGAGCAGTCTGCTTTTTCTCGATCCTTCTTTGCATGTCCCCAACAAGGTCGGGGTATAAGGAGTTAGGGCTCAATCTGGTGGAACCTTTGCAAGATCAGCCTCGCAAACCGCGACAGATGCCCATGGAGGACGAAAAGAAAGATGAGGTAGCAGGAGATCCTATCAAAATATTGCTCGAGGAGGCCCTCGAAAAACAAAGGAACGCGATGATGGATAACTTTGCCCAGATCCTTCAACGACTGCCCACCGGCGGCGCATCTGCATCCAACAGCCACTCTGGAGGCGCAACTCCCTTTAAAGTACAAGTAAACTTTGACATCCCCATATTTGAGGGTCAAATAGATGCAGATGCCGTAGATAGATGGTTGAATCTATTAGAAGGATATTTATCGGTTCATGACTTTTCCGACTAGGAGAAGATTATTTTTGCACTCCTCAAAGCTACCCCCCATGTCAAGGACTAGTGGGAAACCTACTGTGAGAAAAAGGACGAGACAGAACCCTCTCTGGTCTCAGCCGTACCCACTTGGAATTCTTTCAGAGATGCCATCAAGGAACAATACTATCCGGTGGGGAGCTATGAGGACAAGTACATACAATGGAACACGCTACGGCAACAAAGGGATCAAGATGTGCATGAGCTGACAAATCTGTTCCATACCCTGTGCACAAAGTTGGGTATCAAAGATTCAGAGAAACATTTGGTGTTAAAGTATCGCAGTTGTCTGCACAAATACATTCAGAAGGAAATGGAGTTCCTTGACATCCCCTCACTTGGTACGACATATTGGTATGCTGCCAAGATTGAGCAGAAATTCAAACAGAAGAAGCGAGACTTTGGATCTGCAAATCAAAAGCAAGGGAAAAGTGCCCCCAAACCGCAAACCAAAGGACAAATCCAAGGCATGGCGGCCCAAGACAACCTGCCAAAGCCACAAGCAAAGAACAACACTGTGAAGCCAAAGAAGGACATGGGAAAGTGGTGTGAGTTCCATAAGAGCTCCACTCACAATGCAAATGAGTGTCGGGCCAAGCAGTCGCTGGTGGCCGAGATGAGGGCTTCTAAATCAGATGCATGCTTCGACTCTGAATCAGAAGCTGACAAGGGGAATGACAAAGGGAAGCAGATTATTGATGCAGAGCCCAACGCCACTATTGCCACTACGAAGATCCAGAAGTACAAACCAGAAGATCCAGAGGAGGCAGAGCGTCTCTTCCACTCCCAGATGTGGGTAAAGGGTTCCCCGCTATAGTTCATTGTCGACAATGGGAGCCAAAAGAACCTCATTTCAGCAGATGTCGTGAAGCAAGCGTGTTTGTTGACCACAAACAAGACCCACAACCATACACCATCGTGCGGGGCTTCACCAAGGACAGATTCCGTGTCACCAAATAGTTGCCGCCTTCCCTATAGCATCAAGCCTTCACGGTGAGGTATTAAAGACATTGCTCCTATTGATGTTTCTGATGTATTATTAGGCCAACCATACTTGTGAAAGCGACATGCTGTGTATGAGTCTCGGCCTCGCGCTGTTATTGTTACTTTAGGAAATAAGTTGTACAGGATACCAGAGGCATGGTTGCTTGGAAGCGGGGAGCAAAAGCGGGAGCACCATTTTCAAAAGCTCCCGGTCCGAAGCGTTTCGGGGAGCGTTTTTTTTTAAATATATATATATTATATTTTGATGCATATATGTCAACAAAAGCATGCAAAATGATGAATTAGACAAAAAAAACATAAAAACATAGATTGAATCATATAACATCAACATCTAGAAGTTATAATCTTCATCAACCACGCCCACAAGTTGGAAACATACAACATATTGACTCTTGAGTCTCGCGAATCATCAATCTGAAGATTTCAAGCTTTCAAAATTCAATATATAACATTTATCATCATTGATATATATCATTTATCATCATTGATTCATTGATTTCAAAATTCAATATATAACATTTATCATCATTGATTCATTGATCACCTTATAACTTTCATGAAGCATCATATTCGTAATTCATAATGACTTATAAACTTATAAATGCCAACTTCAAAGTTTCACCTTTCAAATTCAAACTTCAAACTTAAATTGTCATTAAATATGAAAGAGTCAAGTTTCAACTATTCAACAGTTATAAAAGATAAAAACTACTAGAAAATAGAAAACACTAGTAAACAACAAATCTGTTTTATCTATTGGCTGGCCCCTTGCCACGCCCACGAGAAATGTCTAATTTGTGAGAACCACAAGGCAATGGTGGTCTTCTAGTACTCTCAGGAGTACCACATCCACGACCATGACTAGAAGGCGGAGGGCAACGTGAGGATGTAGGTGGAGGCTGAATCTGCAAAGGAACAATAGTTGGATATCGTGTAATATCCCCAACGGGAAATAGACAGTAATACACAGAAATACAAACATGCAACTATATAGAACAAAATGCCGAAACTAGAATATGGAGCAAGTACACATAAAATACCAGAACGCTAAGCCATTTTATTAATCTGAGAATACATATATGGGTACAAGAGATAATCAGAATAAATGCACCTATCCTTGCTCAAGGCAAGTGAAGAACCCTCTCAGAAAAACAGGTAATGGCTGCTACAAGAAACTGCATCCTAGCTGCTGGAAGAAACTGTCGTAAACTGCTACTGCTGGAATGAACTGAAGCTAGGGGCTGATCCTCTTGCCAGAATGAGCTGAAAATCGGCAGATCACCTGAACTCACCACCCCGGACAAAACCCAGAAACCATATACAAAATGGACCACCTCCGAAAATCGCCCCCAGAAACCACCCTCCTAGAAAAAGGCTGTCCCTCCAGGACCAGCGCAGACACCAACTGAAATAGACTGAAATGGGGCCAAAACTCCTCAGGAAACTCACCAAATGATAAACGCTGAACCTCCACACCGGAATAGGCCTGAATCTCCTGCAGAAATCTCTACCACTGAACAGCTCCAACTCAAACTGCGTCCTCCCTCCAAGGACTGCGCAGTCACCCAATGAAGCTCAGTTCCTCAACAAAACTCCCCAACAAAACACCTGCAAATCTCCTGCTAAAGACTGAAGAAAAACCTTACCCGAGCAGGCACTCGAAGTCCCCCGGGGCCAAGGGTGAGATCTCCGACCGGAGACACTCAGTCGCACTAAACAGTGCTGCAGACCGACTAAACAGCCAGCGTGCTCAAGTAGACAGAAGTCTAGCTCAATATCATCAACAATATCAATAATGCCCAAATGAGGAGGCTCCTCCACCTTTAATAGCATTGGTTTCTCTCCAAAACCAACGTCCTCTCTCTCATTGGCTCCTCCACGTGGTGTGTGGCCCCCCTTGGCTCCCCCCTTAAGTTACAACGTTGCATCTACTAGGGAAACACTTTATTTTATTTAAGTGAGTTAGACCCCTTTTCTCACTTTTATTTATTAATAAACTATAGTCGACAAAACTATACAAAAATCAAATATTCCAATTAGCGGTGCTAATTAGGAATATTACATATCGAGCACTACACTGGCACCCGCACTGCTACTGGATGGTGGGACTAGCCCTGTGTGTGGTGGTGGCATGGCTGTTGATACTTCATCATCATCCCTCAAAAGTTCTGCTTCCAATTCTTCCATATGTACAGTGTCGTCCTCCAGATTATCATCCTCTGGGTTGTTGTCCCAGACTTTATGTGATTGACCCTCATATGCCCGATCACAGTAATGACTCAACAACCTCAAGTTGTAATGCACATAAACCAAGCTTTCAGCTCAGTTTTCATTCAGCCTGTTTCTTCTCACATTATGTATGAAGTTGTAGGTGCTCCAACACCTCTCTGCAGAAGAAGTATTCACAACTTGTGAGAGAACTTTGTTTGCCAACTTTGGCAAAAGTCCCATGCCGCCATATGGTTCCCACCATGTGAGAGCATCAAATTTGTCTCTGTCTTCCATTGCATGGAAAGAACCAAAGTTACCAGTGCAACTAAAGTATCTGCCTAATTCAAGGTGCAATCTAGCACACTCCTCCCTGTCGGGGACCAACTTGTCTAATGCCTTAATGTACCCCTCTTGTACCTCTGGATCTGTGTGAGGCTTGATCCTAACCCCACCTCCAGGTGCAGGTTGGCCCAACCAAGATGGAGAGTAGTATTTTGGCATAAGGATAAATGACAAGGCATGTAGTGGAACATTGAGTTTATTCCATCATGCACACAAACAGTCGTAAATCATTGCATACAAGTTGGGATCATTATACTTAACATCTTTTATTTGGCCCAACATGCTATCCATCTGCTCATAAACCTCCCCAATCACTGGTTTATCTGTATCTGAAAAACGAATCATGTGATAAATGGGCTTGGTGAAGTTCAAAATTTCCCTCACATGTGCCCAAAACAAAGGGTCAAGGGCGGTCTCCTCCACATGTTCAAAACCTTGCCTGTCAATTATTGTCGTTGCCTTGTCCTTTAATACCTGCCAGTATGGGCTTGATACCATTGCAGCCAATGACTCTCTTACCTTCAAAAAGCGCCTGAAGGTGAGGTAATAGCTAGCAAATCTAGTCTTTGGTATTTTCAACAACTCCAATTTGGAGTGAGTACGGAAAAGCCCATGGGTATTGCTATGATTTGTAATAAATTTTATAATTTTTTTACCTCTCTTGTACAAATCACCAAGCCATTTGAATTGAGGTTGTTTGTTTTTAATGATATCATGCATCAAAAGGTTCATTGTGTGAACCAAACACCCCGACCAAAATATGTTGGGGTATTTATCCTCAATAATTGCTCCTGTTGTCTTACAGTTAGTAGCATTATCAGTGATGACTTGGATGACATTGTATGGCCCAGTATTTTCAATTATTTCAAGTAATGGTTATGCAATGTTAGTGCCGGTCTTGAATTTGTCTGAATAATCATATGCTGAAAGGAATATTGCACCACTAACCGACACAGCCAGAACACTTATCAATGGCTTTCTTTTTACATTGGTCCATCCATCAGATACAATCGACACCCCATGCTCATTCCAATAATTTGTCATTCTAGCCAAAGAATTGTTTATTTTAGCTCTTTCATGATCAAGTCCCACGGTTCTGGCCTTGTCATACCCAGGGCTCCTGTATCCTTTGGGGGCATCATTAATGACAGAAACCATTTCATGCCAATAAGGTGAGCAAAGAACATTGAATGGCACCCCACATGCATATAGAAACCGGAAATTTTTTGAATCCACATCATTCCTAAACCCTTCGTCAAGGAAATCGGATATTGTTCTATGCCTTAAGGAGATGTTTGGTCTAGGTGTGCCTCCATATCCACTGCCATGGGTGGAAGTTGATGGACTTATTTGTCCATGATGTGATGGACCTGATGGTGTATAAGAATCAATGAAACCCCTAGACCTTTTAGATCTCTGTAGGGCAGCCTCTTCTTCCTTTCTATATTTCTCTCTCTGTGTTGCTGGCACACTACACAAATTTTGATTCCTAGATTTTTGTCTCCATCCCCTGGCATTTTCCCACAAAGGTGCCTTTTGGCACGAGTATATGAACTTGTGTATTCTTTATTGCAATGGGGGCAAAGAAATTTAGTGGTTCAACCACCTTTCCCTCCTTCCTGCCTCTAAACATATTTCCACAAAATTGTTTTGCAGTAACCAAAGAGATAGTGGGAGGCGGTGGTACCTCTGGTCAAGGTTGCGGGGAAGCTTCTCCCCCCGCCCGATCCCGCTCCCAAAACGCGCTTTATTCGGGAGCTCTTTGGGAGCGCTCGGAAGCGCGCTCCGAAACGCTCCTACCTTTGGTCAAGGTTGTGGGAAGCTTCTCCCCCCCTCGATCCGCTCCCAAAACGCGCTTTATTCGGGAGCTCTTTGGGACGCGCTCCCTTCGGAACAAGAACCGCGAATTTACGAACAGAACCAAATTTAAACGAAACTAGGAGCTCGAACTCGGGCCAAAACTCGAACACTTCTTCATTAATATTTGCATATGGAGTTTTACACAAATCGGATTACGGTATCTCTTTTCGGAGCTAGGCTTGCATGGCATTTACCGATTCTGACAACTCATTGAATGAGCGTGCTCACAGAGCTTTACGGCCCGGACTCTAACTCGAGCTTACAAAACAAAACACACTCAATCTAATGACCTCGCCACTTTAGATTCTTCTTAGTGCCGAGCACACACACGCTAGCCAAGTCACTAACGACTCGGAGACTTTGAGACTTAGTCGTCGTGATGAGCGAGGTTTCGCGCGGATGCGGAAAGGAAACAAAGCTCAGACTCAATATACAGACTCAGACTCTCAGACTCCGAATGCCAAATGACCACGCAATGCTAGTATTTATCATATCCTAGCAGGTCATCCGGTCATTTGGATATGATAAATACTAGCATTGCGTGGTCATTTGGCATTCGGAGTAGAGTCGTCTAGTCCGAGCTTTGTTTCCTCTCTACATGGCGACCTCGCGATCTGCCATCACGGCGACTAAGTCTCAAAGTCAGTTGACTGGCTATGCGTCTTGTGCTCGGCACTAAGAATCTAAAGTGGCGAGGTCATTAGATTGAGTCGTGTTTTGTTTTGTAAGCTCGAAGTTTGGCCGAAGCCTCGGTGAGCACGCTCATTCATGAGTTGTCAGCAAATACGCATCTAGCTCGAAAGAGATCCTGAATCGATTTTTGGTGTAAAACTCCATATGCAAATATTAATGAAGAAGTGTTCTGAGTTTTGGCCTGAGTTCTGAGCTCCTAGTTCTGGTTCTGTAAATTTGGTTCTTGTTCTGTAATCTGTTTTCGGGAGCGCGCTCCCAAAGAGCTCCCGAATAAAGCGCGTTTTGGGAGCGGGATCGAGGGGGGGGAGAAGCTTCCCCACAACCTTGACCAAAGGTAGGGAGCGTTTTCGGGAGCGCGCTTCCGAGCGCTCCCAAAGAGCTCCCGAATAAAGCGCGTTTTGGGAGCGGGATCGGGGGGGGAGAAGCTTCCCCGCAACCTTGACCAAAGGTAGGGAGCGTTTTCGGGAGCGCGCTTCCGAGCGCTCCCAAATAAAGCGCGTTTTGGGAGCGGGATCGGGGGGGGGGGGGGAGAAGCTTCCCCGCAACCTTGACCAGAGGTACCACCGCCTCCCACTATCTCTTTGGTTACTGCAAAACAATGTAGTAATCTCATTTCCCAAACCAGGAAATTTGTTTTCCTGATGATCTAGACATGGTTTCTCTGCACGACAAAAACAAATGGACAAAGTTGTGGAGGAGTACGGGGACATCTTCACCTCACCCACAGGGGTGCCTCTACACTGTCAGGTTAAGCACCCCATTGACCTGACCCCAGGTGCACCGCTACCCAATGGACCAATCTATAAGCGCTCTGGTCTAGAGAACGATGAAATCAAGAGGCAGATTCAAGAGTTGCTGCAGAAAGGTCACATCCGGCCAAGTTCATCGCCCTGTGGGAGCCCGATCGTGTTGGTACAGAAGAAGGATGGGACTTGGAGACTCCGTATTGACTATTGAGTGTTGAACAAGATCCCTGTCCAGAGTAGGTACCCGATCCCACGAATTGATGACCTTCTGGACCAACTCAAAGCGGAAAAATATTTCAGCAAGATTGACTTGAAGTCTAGGTATCACCAAGTACCAATCGAACCCTCTAATGTGTGGAAGACTACCTTCAAAGCGAAGGAGGGCCTTTTCGAATGGCTCGTCATGCCTTTTGGGTTGACGAATGCTCCCGCAACCTTCATGAGGATGATGGATGACATCTTGCGTCCATTCACCGACTCATTTGTAGTGGTGTATTTGGATGACATTCTGATCTTCAACCAAACTTGGGAAGAGCACCTCCACCACATTCGAGTAGTCCTCCAAACACTATGGCAACACAAGTTGTGCCAATTTGGAGAAGTGCACTTTTGGCATGACCGAGGTTCAATATTTGGGATACATTATTGATGAAAGGGGGGTGCATGTGGATCCAGCCAAGATCCAAGTCATTCAGGATTGGCCAGCCCCAACCACTCTAATAGAGCTTCACAACTTTCTGGATCTTACTAATTTCTACCGCAAGTTCGTGTTGGGATTCTCTCATATCACTTGGCCCTTGAGTCAAGTCACGAAGGGAGGAGCAAAAGAAAATTTCTGTTTGTTGGAATCTCAACAAAAGGCGTTCATAGAATTGAAACATCACCTCTGTTCTGCCCCAGTGCTCGCATTACCAGACTTGCAACAACCATTTGAGATCGAGACAGATACCTCTGACTATGCTATTGGGCAGTTCTTACTCAACAAGGGCATCCAGTGGCATATCACAGTGAGACATTGTCTAACATAGTTCGCAAGTATCCCACTTATGACAAAGAAATGTATTCCATTGTGCAGGCTTGTCGACAATGGAAGCATTACATTTTGGGGAAGGAAACAATCATCCACACAAACCACCGACCCCTGTAGTTCATACAGACATAAGGGAAGTTGCAGAATGATCGCCATCAGAAGTGGTCCACATATTTACAACAATTTCATTTGAACATCAAGTACAAGAAGGGTAGCACCAATAATGTTGTCGACTGCCTCAGCCGACCACCGATCGTGGCCATAAGCACAGTTCTCAACTCTTGTGGGCACGAGACTTCTGATTGGTCGCTTCTCTACAAGAGCAATCCAGAATTCAGCCACACATACAAGGCACTCTTGGGGGGTATGCAAGTTCCAAATTTTCACCTCCAAGATGCACTGTTATGTCACCTGGGGCACATTTGTGTTCCTTCAAGCGAGCGTGCCAAGATGATATGGGAAGCGCACTACAGTCGAGTCACTGGGCACTTTGGGGTCGAGAAAACAGTGGCAATACTACAGAAGTATCTATATTAGATGAACCTTCGACAAGATGTCAGGAAGTACATCAGATCCTGCACTGCTTGCGCCATTGCCAAACCGACCATCAAGAAGCAAGGGCTCTATACTCCACTACCTACCCCTAGTCGACCTTGGGAATCCATCTCCATGGATTACATGTCAAGCCTTCCTTCTACTAAGCATGGAAACCACTGTGTTTTCGTGGTCGTCGACAGATTCTCGAAGATGGCCATTATGGTGGCCTGCAAGAAGAATATCACAGCAGAAGCCACTGCTAAACTCTTCTTTGAACGAGTGTGGGTTCACTTTGGGATCCCATAGTTTATCATATCAGATCGCAACATCAAGTTCCTCAGCACATTTTGGTTCAGCCTCTGGTCAATGTTGGACACCAAGCTCACCAATTCCACAGCTTTCCATCCCCAAACTGATGGCCAGATAGAGATTGTCAACAAGATGATTGTACACATTCTGTGCATGTACAATTCAAAGCATCCACGCACATGGGATGAGAGTCTCGCCTATGTACAACACAGTTATAATCGAGCTCTCCACAGCTCAACTGACCACAGCCCCTTTCAGGTGGGCTTGGGATTCTAGCCACTATGCCCCATTGACGTAGCCAGGCCATTTGCGGCTACTCCAGCCGATTCAGCTCATGTCCAGTCTGAAGCTAACAAAGCGAACAACTTCATCGAGCGAATTCAGCACATCCGCCAACAGGTTCATGACATATTGGATGGAGCCAATGCTACGTACAAGCAACGACATGATCAACATTGGGTGCCACACAACTTCCAGGTGGGCGACAAAGTGTGGCTACATTTGTAGAAGGAGCGCCTCACTGGAGCCCACCGCAAGCTTCGCCCGCTCCGATATGGGTCGTACACCATCACTAAGGTTGTAGGGAACAATGCCTTCGAGTTCAGTATTCCACCATTCCTTGGTCTGCACCCAGTATTCAATGTAGACCGCCTTTGTCCCTACTTCCCACCTCTACTGGACACCTCTGACATTGCAGAAGAACTCACACCAAAAGAGTTAAACCCAAACTGCATGGAATAGGCCACCACAGATTGTATCATGGACATGCAAATCAAGAACACTCGCCAATAGAAGATCCAACTATATCGGGTTGTCAAAGTTGGCCAACTCCTGCACCAAGGCAAGTGGTTCACCAGGGACCAAGTTCAGCAAAAGTTTCCTCATCTCATGGAGGAACTCAACGCAATGGGGACCATTGCTTCCTAAGGGTGGAGAAATGATCCAGGTGGATATTGTTGGCCACTCGCTTATTCCACTTGGGGCCTCACCATTGCCTCTTTCAGTTTTTCAGTTTCGGCACAACTTACTATTTTTAGCAGTTTTTCGTGTCCTGAACTTCCGAAGCCGTTTTGAGGCCCTAAACAACGTTTTTTGGGCATCGTTTGTTCGACAAATATGATTCCAAAACAGAATCAATATTTTCGGCAACAGTTGTAGTCCTCGGATAGATCTTTCTAACGATGTATCATACACATCAAACAGAGATCGTATCCCAAAGTTACATCCCTGGGAAGTTGAAACACCAATTTACCCAAACGGGGCCCATATTTTTGGTGCTTCATCTCCTAGGGTTAGGTTTTTGGACATTTAGAGTTTTCCATTGTTTCTCAATAATAAATAGGCCCTCAAGCCTCATTGTAACATAGTTCAGAGGCCTGTAGCCGCCACATCTCTTCTCAGAGATTCGCTACCAGCACCCTAGCTAGTTTATTTCCATTTTGTCTGTAAGCAAATTTCAGTTCTTTGACATTAATGAAATGAAGTGTTATTTCCGCTGCATCTTTGTATTTATGGTTATATGTGTATTCTGTTGCGTTCCTGCATAAATCCAGATCAGCCCCACTTCCAATAAATGGAATACTTGCAGACCCTGATGAAATAGGGACAGGAGGGGCATCTCCAATGGGGACATTCTTCCCTTTTCTTTGCCCCTGTCTTGCTACCCTTGATTGAGCCATTAATACTGTAAAAAATAAACGAAAATGACCAAATATATAAAACATATGCACATGCAAAAACTAACAACAAACTAAATGCAAAAACATATAGGGACAATGCACTTACCGGATGCTCAAATCTCTTTGAAAAAATTCCCTTTCTCCTTGCTAACCCTTGCTCCTTGCTCACTTCACAAACAAATAATTGTGAGAAAGAATGGTCAAAATCCGAGTTTTATAACTCAAAAATCGCACTTTTTCGCTGGTTGAATCCGACTGTACTAGATTCGATCGTGTCCACACAGGGCACGATTGGGATTCGACGTGTTCTGTACAGACATGATCGAATCCTGTGAAATGGGTACGAATCCGTACGTATTGTAACCGATACGTTGGATTCGGGACACGTGGGCCCCACCCAACGAATCCGGTTTCTTAGCTACTAATGTGTTTACTTCGATGTTAATGCTGAAATTTCAGATTAATAACTTGATTAAGTAGGAGAAGTATAACCAGATTTAACAGTAGGGTTTCTGCATAACTAACCCATGTCTTATAAAAACCCAATGCAAAAAAATCGGTGCAACAGAACTGAGATTTTTATTTTATTAAGTAGTAGGAATTTTTTAATACATCTTTGAATACCACAAGGGTTATTCAGTTACATAGAGAAATATTGGCAGAAAGATTGTGATTTTTACCACACTCAATCACTGGAAAATTTGGCTGATCCGGAATGCCCTTGGAGGTCCTTGCACTGCCTCTGCACAGTGACTGCGTAAGCACTATGTTACCCAAGCAATAAATCGATCTACCTTCCGGAATCTCAGATCTCAGCCTCCCTGTCTCACACCCTGCTCTCAGCGTCTGAAACTGATCTAACAGCCAAATATCGGAAACCCTCTTGGCCTCTGCGCAACCTCTGCGTAGCCCTACATGGCTCTGCGTTGGATCTACGTCAACCTCTCTGGCTCTGTGCTAGCTCTGCTGGATCTCTATCTGCCTCTCTCTGTTGATGATTCTCCGGCTGAGAAAATCACTCTCTCTCCGGAAGGTATCTCTGCCCCTCTCTGCGCTGGAATCACTTAGATCTATTTCTTGTTTTGATCACTGCTCACTTCAGAAATTTCGATCTCTAGATTCAATCGGTGTATCTTTCCAAATGACCCTAAAGCCTTCCTTTAAAGCCTTCTCATTAAGACTTCAACGACCGAGATTAGATCTCCAATCAACGGCTAAGATTATAACTTGACTTAATTCATGTTCTCTAGAAGGTTCACACTCTGTTTTATTAATACCTTTTAATTATTTAATTTTCCTAAGTTAAAACTTAGGGTCACATTAAAATAATTAATTATTTTAATAAAACAAATTATGAGTGAAATTTTCACAAACGATTTTTGGGTTCTTTGGAATACATGTGCCTAATCCTCTTCACAAGGTTTGGGACTTAGAGCACTTCTAATGCTACGAAAAATAAACATGGACCGCATGCCTGTTGCCTGCACATATCAAAGACTAGCACATGGGGCAACATGTTTTTGTCTTGTCTTATGATCACCCATTCTTAATATTAGGGCATAAAATCAAAAAGAAATAAATTTTACTCTAAATGCAATTTAATCTAAATGCAGATATTCTAGCATGATAATATCATATGATGTTAGTTCTAATGAGAAAAATCGACATGCAATGCATCCTATCCTAACATGCATGCGTAATATTCCTAAATGTAAATATTAAGTGTAAATATAAGCATGCACTATGAACAAGTAAATTTAACACACATCCACAAATTACAATACGGCACAAGGAAAAAGAAGTGGAAGTTGAGTCATTTTATTAATTATGGATAAAATTGGGTACAAAATGTGTGGAACAATGGCACATGAGCTTTCTATAGCAAGCAATGACAAACCCAGGTGAGAGTAAGATGCCCACAAACTGCAATGACTCAACCCAGGAAATCTCTGCGCTGCCCTGGAAAATTTGGACATAGTTGTTGAAGGGAAATGGATGCACTATCCTCAAATGTGCTCAGAAAATTCTAAAATTTTAGCTGCCACCTCTCCTCAATAAGCCCAACCAAATCCTGGAATATCTCACAGACCCAAGTGGTGAAAATGGTCCTAGAGTGAACTGTGTCCTCCAATAATTTTTGTTGCTGGTTGCGGAATGGAATACTGATTTTTGCTAGAAATACTACCTAGAAAATTCTGCGAAATTAACCCCAGACTCCTCTCACCAAACTCACAAAAATCAAGAAGGGTTTGTGCAAATTTTACCGACCACCCTAGACCCCAAATTTAAGCTCACTCCTCCTAATTGGCTGCCAAATAACTCTGTTGTTTTGGGGCACCAAAACTCTTCCAAAAATTCTACAAAATTAAGAGCAGAGTCCTTGATGCTAGTACAACAAAACCCATAAATTTTTTTGGTCTAAATCCAATCTTGTGGAATTACCCAAATTTGGTGCTATGCCCCGTCTACTGGTTATGCATCCTCCTCACGCTACTGCTGAAAATTCGGCCCTGTTCCACCCTTGAATGGTTGTAGAATTCTCTGCAAATTACTCCCGGAAGCTAAGAGGGAAATCCCTTCCTCAAACTTGCACAACCAATCTAGCAACAACTCCACAAAATTCTGCCCAACAAAAGACTGAGCAGGCCCTAGGAATGTTGAATTTGGTTCTCACCGGAACATCAATATCCACCTTGGAAACTCTCCAAAAAATCTGGTCCAATATCAAGGGACTTATCAAGGGACTTTCTCCTAAATTCTCGAGTTGAATTCTCCCTTGAAGACCCCTCAACCAAGAAAATCAATTTTTGGTACTGTGTCCTCCTGGAAGTTCAAACTGGCTTAAGTATGGCTGGAAATAACCCAAAATCTCCAACAATCGTCTCTCCAATAACCTCTAAAATTCTCTCCTAGGGTGGCACTCTAAGTCCACCAAAGAAAGAGCTGATATTTCCGCCCGAAAATCTCCTTGTACCAAGCAACACTGGTAGTCTTGGCTAAGCAGCTCAAGAGTACTCTAAATCAGAAATTCAATTTGTCAAAACCTCCCAAAATGATGCCTCCTCTTAATCTTGGTTGCCCCCTTTCACTCCTT
This sequence comes from Pinus albicaulis, assembly GCA_034641835.2. Classification (NCBI taxonomy): domain Eukaryota; kingdom Viridiplantae; phylum Streptophyta; class Pinopsida; order Pinales; family Pinaceae; genus Pinus; species Pinus albicaulis. The sequence continues at coordinate 258,268,203 of CM076579.1, forward strand.
GTTTGTTCCACCGATTTGACTTCCTTCTCCCTAGCTCGATTTTCCTAAGGGGTTTGAATTCCCCTTTTTGGGTGACCCCACATCCAACTACCAATTTAATCTTTCCTTTTCTCTAAGGTTGGTGGGCTCCATCTCTTCAAAATTTAAGTGGGGACTCCCTCCACCCACTTTTCCTAAGTTTACATGCCAAAATATTTCCCAACACCGAATTGCAAAAATATAAATTCATCTTAGCAAAACTAATTTAATTGGGGACATTACAATATGATACAAGTTTAAGTATCAAAAAAAGGGATGATTCAGACTCAATTTCACTGGTTGTGGCCAAAGTTCATCATCAAGTTTGGTAATGTAACCCATGTCTTATAAAAACCCAATGCGAGAAAATCAGTGCAACAGATCTGATGTTTTTATTTTATTAAGTAGTAGGAATTTCTGAATACATCATTGAATACCACAAGGGTTATTCAGTTACATAGAGAAATATTGGCAGAAAGATTGTCAATTTTACCACACTAAATCACTGGAAAATTTGGTTGATCCGGAATGCTCCTCGAGGTCCTTGCACTGCCTCTACGCAGCGACTGTGTAGGAACTGTGTTACGCAAGCAATAGATCGATCTGCCTTTCGGAATCTCAGATCTCAACCTCCCAGTCTCACACCCTGCTCTCAGCTTCTGAAACTGATCTGACAGCAAAATATCGGAAACCCTCTTGGCCTCTGCGCAACCTCTGCGTAGCCTTGCATGGCTCTGCGTTGGATCTGTGTCAACCTCTCTGGGTCTGTGCTAGCTCTGCTGGATCTCTATCTGCCTCTCTCTGTTGATGATTCTCCGGCTGAGAAAATCACTCTCTCTCCGGAAGGTATCTCTGCCCCTCTCTGCGTTGGAATCACTTAGATCGATTTCTTGTCTTGATCACTGCTCACTTCAGAAATTTCGATCTCTAGATTGACTCGGTGTATCTTTCCAAATGACCCTAAAGCCTTCTCATTGAGACTTCAACGACCGAGATTAGATCTCCAATCAACGGGTAAAATTATAACTTGACTTAATTCATGTTCTCTAGAAGATTGACACTCTGTTTTATTAATACCTTTTAATTATTTAATTTTCCTAAGTTAAAACTTAGGGTCACATTAAAATAATTAATTATTTTAATAAAACACGTTATGAGTGGAATTTTCACAAACGATTTTTGGGTTCTTTGGAATACATGTGCCTAATCCTTTCCACAAAGTTTGGGACTTAGAGCACTTCTAATGCTACAAAAAATCAACATGGACCGCATACCTGTTGCCTGCACATATCAAAGACTAGCACATGGGGCAACATGTTTTTGTCTTATCTTATGATCACCCATTCTTAATATTAGGCCATAAAATCAACAAGAAATAAATTTTACTCTAAATGCAATTTAATCTAAATGCAGATATTCTAGCATGATAATATCATATGATGTTAGTTCTAATGAGAAAAATCGGCATGCAATGCATCCTACCCTAACATGCATGCGTAATATTCCTAAATGTAAATATTAAGTGTAAATATAAGCATGCACTATGAACAACAAGTAAATTTAACACACATCCACAAATTACAATACGGCACAAGGAAAAAGAAGTGGAAGTTGAGTCATTTTATTAATTATGGATAAAATTGGGTACAAAATGTGTGGAACAATGGCACATGAGCTTTCTATAGCAAGCAATGACAAACCCAGGTGAGAGTAAGATGCCCACAAACTGCAATGACTCAACCCAGGAAATCTTTGTGTTGCCTTGGAAAATTTGGACATCGTTGTTGAAGGGAAATGGATGCACTCTATCCTCAAATGTGGTCAAAAAATTCTGAAATTTTAGCTGCCACCTCTCCTCAATAAGCCCAACCAAATGCAGGGATATCTCACAGACCTAAGTGGTGAAAATGGTCTTAGAGTGAACTGCGTCCTCCAATAATTTTTGTTGCTGGCCGCTGACTGGAATATTGATTTTTGCTAGAAACACTGCCCAGAAAATTCTATGAAATTAACCCCGGACTCCTCTCACCAAACTCACAAAAATCAAGAAGGGTTTGTGCAAATTTTACCTACGACCCTAGACCCCAAATTTAAGCTAACTCCTCCTAATTGGCAGCCAAATAACTCTGTTGTTTTGGGGCACCAAAACTCTTCCAAAAATTCTACAAAATTAAGAGCAGAGTCCTTGATGCTAGTACAACAAAACCCATAAATGTTTTGGGATAAATCCGATCTTGTGGAATTACCCAAATTTGGTGCTATGACCCCTCTACTGGTGATGCATCATCCTCAAGCTACTGCAGAAAATTTGGCCCTGTTCCACCCTTGAGTGGTTGTAGAATTCTCTGCAAATTACTCCCAGAAGCTAAGAGGGAAATCCCTTCCTCAAACTTGCACAACCGAACTAGCAACAACTCCACGAAATTCTACCCAACAAAAGACTGAGTAGGCCCTAGGAATGTTGAATTTGGTTCTCACCAGAACATCAATATCCACCTCGGAAACTCTCCAAAAAATCTTGTCCAATATCAGGGGACTTTCTCCTAAATTCTCGAGTTGAATTGTCCCTTGAAGACCCCTCAACCAAGAAAATTGATTTGTGGTACTGTGTCCTCTTGGAAGTTCGAACTGGACTAAGTATGGCTGGAAATAACCCAAAATCTCAAACAATCGTCTCTCCAATAACCTCTAAAATTCTCTCCTAGCGTGGCACTCTAAGTCCACCAAAGAAAGAGCTGATATTTCCACCCGAAAATCTCCTTGTACCAAGCAACACTGGTAGTCTTGGCTAAGCAGCTCAAGAGTACTCTAAATCAAAAATTCAATTTGTCAAAACCCCCCAAAATGATGCCTCCTCTTTATTTTGGGTGCCCCCTTTCTGTCCTTGTTTGTTCCACCGATTCGACTTCCTTCTCCCTAGCTCGATTTTCCTAAGGGGTTCGAATTCCCCTTTTTGGGTGACCCCACATCCAACTACCAATTTAATCTTTCCTTTTCTCTAAGGTTGGTGGGCTCCATCTCTTCAAAAATTAAGTGGGGACTCCCTCCACCCACTTTTCCTAAGTTTACGTGCCAAAATATTTCCCAACACTGAATTGCAAAAATATAAATTCATCTTAGCAAAATTAATTTAATTGGGGACATTACAATATGATACAAGTTTAAGTATCAAAAAAAGGGATGATTTGACTCAATTTCACTGGTTGTGGCCAAAGTTCATCATCAAGTTTGGTAATGTAACCTGTGTCTTATAAAAACTTAGTGCGAGAAAATCGGTGCAACAGATCTGAGGTTTTTATTTTATTAAGTAGTAGGAATTTCTGAATACATCTTTGAATACCACAAGGGTTATTCAGTCACATAGAGAAATATTGGCAGAAATATTGTGATTTTTACCACTCAATCACTGGCAAAATTTGGCTTATCCGGAATGCCCCTGGAGGTCCTTGCACTGCCTCTGCGCAATGACTGCGTAGGTACTGTGTTACCCAAGCAGTAGATCGATCTGCCTTCCGGAATCTCAGATCTCAGCCTCCCGGTCTCAGACCCTGCTCTTAGCTTCTGAAATTGATCTGACAGCAAAATATCAGAAACCCTCTTGGCCTTTGCGCAACCTCTGCGTAGCCCTGCATGGCTCTACACTGGATCTGCGTCAACCTCTATGGCTCTGTGCTAGCTCTGCTGGATCTCTATCTACCTCTCTTTGCTGATGATTCTCCGACTGAGAAAATCACTCTCTCTCCGGAAGGTATCTCTACCCCTCTCTGTGCTGGAATCACTTAGATCGATTTCTTGTCTTGATCACTGCTCACTTCAGAAATTTTGATCTCTAGATTCACTCAATGTATCCTTTCAAATGACTCTAAAGCCTTCCTTTAAAGCCTTCTCATTGAGACTTCAACGACCGAGATTAGGTCTCCAATCAACGGCTAAGATTATAACTTGACTTAATTCATGTTCTCTAGAAGATTCACACTCTGTTTTATTAATACCTTTTAATTATTTAATTTTCCTAAGTTAAAACTTAGGTTCACATTAAAATAATTAATTATTTTAATCAAACACATTATGAGTGGAATTTTCACAAACGATTTTTGGGTTCTTTGGAATACATGTGCCTAATCCTCTCCACAAAGTTTGGGACCTAGAGCACTTCTAATGCTACAAAAAATCAACATGGACCGCATACCTGAGGCCTGCACATATCAAAGACTAGCAGATGGGGCAACATGTTTTTGTCTTGTCTTATGATCACCCATTCTTAATATTAGGCCATAAAATCAACAAGAAGCTAGTCTTACCTAGCTGGCTTAATTGTTGTCAGGGGTGCTGCAGAGACATTGTGATGTTAGCTCATTTATAGGAATCACATGCAATGCATCCCATGCAAATAAGTGCAAGTGTTAATATTTGAATGTAAACATATAATGGTGAAGGCACAAAGAATGGTCAGGTAATGAACACCCACAAATTACATCTACGTCAAAGAAAAACAAGTGAAGTTGTTGCAAAGCACTTTAGGACAAATTGGGTACAAAATGAGTGGAACAATGGCACATGAGCTTTCTATAGCAAGCAATGACAAACCCTGGTGAGAGTAAGATGCCCACAAACTGCAATGACTCAACCCAGGAAATCTCTGCGCCGCCCTGGAAAATTTGGACGTCGTTGTTGAAGGGAAATGGATGCACTATCCTCAAATGTGCTCATAAAATTCTGAAATTTTCGCTGCCACCTCTCCTCAATAAGCCCAACCAAATCCAGGAATATCTCACAGGCCCAAGTGGTGAAAATGGTCCTAGAGTGAACTGCGTCCTCCAATAATTTTTGTTGCTGGCTGCTGACTGGAATACCGATTTTCGCTAGAAATATTGCCCAGAAAATTCTGCGAAATTAACCCCAGACCCCTCTCACCAAACTCACAAAAATCAAGAAGGGTTTGTGCAAATTTTACCAACCACCCTAGACCCCAAATTTAAGCTCACTCTTCCTAATTGGCTGCCAAATAACTCTGTTGTTTTGGGGCACCAAAACTCTTCCAAAAATTCTACAAAATTAAGAGCAGAGTCCTTGATGCTAGTACAACAAAACCCATAAATGTTTTGGGCTAAATCCAATCTTGTGGAATTACCCAAATTTGGTGTTATGCCCCCTCTACTGGTTATGCATCCTCCTCAAGCTACTGCTGAAAATTTGGCCCTATTCCACCCTTGAATGGTTGTAGACTTCTCTGCAAATTACTCTCGGAAGCTAAGAGGGAAATCCCTTCCTCAAACTTGCACAACTGATCTAGCAACAACTACACGAAATTCTGCCCAACAAAAGACTGAGCAGGCCCTAGGAATGTTGAATTTGGTTCTCACTGGAACATCAATATCCACCTCGGAAACTCTCCAAAAAATCTAGTCCAATATCAAGGGACTTTCTCCTGAATTCTCGAGTTGAATTGTCCCTTGAAGACCCCTCAACCAAGAAAATCGATTTCTGGTACTGTGTCCTCCTGGAAGTTCGAACTGGCTCAAGTATGGCTGGAAATAACCCAAAATATCCAACAATCGTCTCTCCATTAACCTCTAAAATTCTCTCCTAGGGTGGCACTCTAAGTCCACCAAAGAAAGAGCTGATATTTCCGCCCAAAAATCTCCTTGTACCAAGCAACATTGGTAGTCTTGGCTAAGCAGCTCAAGAGTACTCTAAATCAGAAATTCAATTTGTCAAAACCCCCCAAAATGATGCCTCCTCTTTATCTTGGTTGCCCCTTTCTCTCCTTGTTTGTTCCACCGATTCGACTTCCTTCTCCCTAGCTCGATTTTCCTAAGGGCTTCAAATTCCCCTTTTTGGGTGACCCCACATCCAACTACCAATTTAATCTTTCCTTTTCTCTAAGGTTGGTGGGCTCCATCTCTTCAAAATTTAAGTGGTGACTCCCTCCACCCACTTTTCCTAAGTTTACATTCCAAAATATTTCCCAACACCGAATTGCAAAAATATAAATTCATCTTAGAAAAATCAATTTAATTGGGGACATTACAATATGATACAAGTTTAAGTATCAAAAAAAGGGATGATTTGACTCAATTTGACTGGTTGTGGCCAAATTTCATCATCAAGTTTGGTAATGTAACAGTAATCTTCACCGACCTTCCTATGAATCCTTATAGGTGTAGGGTTTTTATCTACCAATACCACATCCCCAACCTTGTATTCCTTTTTGGGCTTCCATTCCTTGTTTTTCTTGTGATTGGGCCTCATAAGGATATGAACCTATTGAGTAGGAAGAATAAGGGATGGTTCCTCGGTCGCAGGAATCTTGTAATATGGGATGGGTCCTAGTTTTGTTGAAAAGTGTAACTAGGTCGATCTTCATGATGACTATGTAATTATGTACTTATGTAAAGAAGAAGTCAATAATAATAAAATGTATTTTTGGTTTACTTGCTTCATGGGTTTCATGATCAAGATTTTTAGTATAGGTCTATAGACTTCTTATTGATGTCTATTAGGAACATAAGTGTAATTAAAAGTCATGTAAATGGTGTGTTTAGTCTGAAGAATATCCTCCAAGACATTGCAAAAGAACGGCCTTCAAGGTTGCCCATATTCAACGTTGAAGATAAGCCTATTTGTTGTAATGAAGTCGGCTTACAAACAGTGTTGAAGTCGGCCTACATGATGGCTGAAAGGTCAGCTTAAAATCTGGCTGGAACAACTATTTATACCCCTACATATGCTGCGGTGAAGAGACAGATTTCTACGGATTTGTCTGAGGTTGTACAACAGTTAAAAAGGAATGCCGATTCAAGAGTATAAATTGCGGAAGGAATAGTGCAGATTCAAGGAAAAAGCGAAGACTGAAGGTCTGAAGGTCCGAAAATCTGAAGGTAAATCCGAAGTAAAAATTTGAAGTGTTGTATGTAACCCCGAAGTGCTGAAGGCAAATTCGAAGTGCTGAAAGTAAAATGCTAAATGCTGAAGGCAAGTGAAGTGCTGAAGTGCAAATCTGAAGTGTAATGTAAGGAAGGTAAATCCTACAATAAAAGTATTACTTCTGCGTAAATATTTGTGTCCTATGCATTTTGATAATTGACTTGATGAAAGATTAACTAAGAGAATACATAAGCTACACAAGCTAGCTCACAAGTAATTATCAAGAAGAGAATTTGTATTAACTGTAACCCCTCCAAATTCTCAACAAGTTTTACCACATGAGTAGGGTACATAGGTTCTTTATAAAGAGTAAAGGGAGTTCCATCAAATTGTGGAATGGTGACATCAGATAAGTCCATTTGGAGTTGACCACCCACAATAGCACCCCATTTTCTACACAAAATCATTCCCTATACATCGGGATATCTATGACCACAATATCCATGAGCAGTGATATATCGGGGTTCATAGCTAAGGAAACCATTATATCCTTTATGAAGCCTTCTACTTTGATAGGTTGGGAATTGAAACCATAGACCACCTTATATTTTCGAGTAATGCTAGGATTTAGTTGCTTCATGACTTTTAAAGGCATGATATTTGTGGAAGCCCCTGAATCCAACATACAATTATACAAGAGAAGGTCATTGATAGCTAAGGTGAGGAGGAATGGCTCATGTCCTGAGTTTGAATTGGAAAGGGGAATGTTTTTTAATGTTATTCGTGTGTCATTTTCTTCTTCAAACCCAAAGGATTTTTTGGCTTGCCATCATTGTCATGGGAGTTTCACAATCTATTTTAAGGGAAGTTGTACAGTCATTTTTCCTATAGCAGCATCTAGGTCAATATCAAGTTCAATCTCCTTACCCTTGGGCTTGTTTTTGGCCTCTCCCTTTGGAGGATTCCCTTTAGAATATTCTTTCTTACAGGATTCTTTCCTAGGCGGTTCTTTAGGAGGAGGTTCTTTAGGAAGGGACTACTTAGGAGGAGACTCTTTCTTGTTGGGTTCCTTTGAGATTGTGGAAGGATATTTACCATTCTTTCATGAATATTGAATCCCTTTAAATCTCCCAACTATCATCAGCACTAAGGATTGACTCATCCTTCCCTTTTGTGATGGTTGCTTCACTAATGCCAATTAAAATGTTGAAGGCGTGGGAATCCACAATATCAAATTGCTTCTCAGCCTCTTTATCTTCGCTTTCATCTTCATGACTTTGTTCACTTTCAAAGGATGACTCTTGTTCCGTAGCATTAGTTGCCAATGTGTTAGGAACTTGAGATGAGCTTTGCTTGCCTTCATCATTTGTCTTTCTATTAAAAGGTTTCTTTTTAGGATTGAAGCTTGATTTTTGAGTCGTTTCTAAGGTGGTGAACTTATTCATGTAAAGCTTGTCCCTCGAGTTCGTTTCCTCGGATAGCTTATCAACCTTCTTTAGGAGAACTAAAACTGTTTCCTCGTTTTGGTCTTTGGGTTTACTTTTGGTTCATCCACATCCATTTTGGAAATTCTCATGTTTTGCTCAAATTCCACAACTATTTCTTTGGCCTCAACCAACCTATTAGGTTTTTTATCTCTCAATGCATATGTCAGATGACCACCCACAACCTTAACAAATTTATCAAATATGTTAGCATTAGGGGGTCTCAAATGGTTAGGGATATCCCTAGCTATCCTATTAATTTTTTGGATGAATTCTTTGATGTATTCCCTTCCCTTCCTTATTTGGTAAAACTTTTCAATGTTGAAAGTCCTTTGGGCATCGAAAGATCATCTTTTCATGAAAAAATATTCAAATTGGTCAAATTTTTCTATGCATCTCGGAGGGAGACTAAGGTACCATTCCCTATATTGTCCTTCAAAAGATAAGGCAAATAGCATCATGATCCTACCTGCGTCGAATACTAACCTAGGAGAGATTTCTCGATAGAAGTCTTCAACATGATTGCGAGCACTCTTGGTGGCATCACCTTTAAACTTGGGTAACCAATCATTGTATTTTTCGAGTAAAAGCTCAGGATTATCACTCAAATTCAATGGCCCAAAGACACTAGCCAAATGCCTTTTACTTTGTGGGATCTTATGTTGGTCTTGATTTTCGTTGGTGCTAGAATTTGTTGCCATCTTCGAGGTGAGATCACCAACCTCTTCAAATTCAGGGAGAAGTCTAGTTATAACAGGTGATGGATTTTGTTCTCCCCTACTTGCAACAACCCTAGTCAAAGGAGGAAAGTTGTCGCCTTCAAGAAAACTAGGGGATTAAACAATAAATGGAGTCGCCGGAGGAATACTTGAAATGTCATTTATGAATCAATTTCTCAGTGATTCACTAGGGAGGTAGACCTGCTTCTTCGCTAACAACGACGTCCAAAATATTATCGCTCAAACTAGCAAGGGTCCTAGGAGGGGTTCTTATAGAGAAACTATTAGGTCAAATGAGAAAAATGGAGCAATAGCCCACTGTCACCTCAACTAAATATCCCTACTCTTTACGGACTTTCACCGATGGGAGGAGTCCCGATATTAAGGAAATCCTTTTGAGAAATATATCAATGGGTGAAGGTAGTGATTCTAGGAGCCTATTCAAAGGAGAGACTCTAATGATAGGGGTTTCTTGTTTTAGAAGCAAGATGAATGGCTCTCCAAGAAGGGCTAGAAGGAGATGTAGACCTAGGGTTGAGGAGTATTTCTTGATAAGATGTTCCCTAGACCAAAGAATCCAAAAGGAATAGGGTTTCTAAGCAATTCTTGTGAAATTGGAGTGATAATGTTGCGGGACCACAAAGAAGCCCCAGTGGACCCAAATGAGGTCAAGGGTTTGGGATGAAACTTCATACAAAGGGACTTGACCAAGTGAGGGAAGAGAAGAAGGATCAAGAGACCGTGCAACCAAAATCGGGGTTGCCCATGTAGTGCCACCCCTAAAGGTAGTAGCCAATAAAGGAGATCCCACGGGACGAGGATACAAGGTTAACCATCAAATTGGATAAAGGATACAAGAGTACAAACCAAGACCACTCTTTCCGTTGAATCCCCCACTAATCCATGCCCGAAAGTGTCCATGATAAGTAAACAAAAATACCCAACTACACAATGAAACTCCATACCTTCGGTATCGAAAAGCCCACATTCAAATATACAATCACAACAGATGGGCGATGGAGCATATGGCTAGCTCAGGTGGCAAGGATAGTGTCACATCAAGTTGACAATGCAAAAACATAGACATGATGTGGGTAACATCTGGCTCCAACTGGGACATGATGTCTCATAAGAGTGCATGAACGTTCCCGAACAGGGAGGTCATGAGAACAACAATCTCTTGGAAGCATACATGTTACCTGTGTTGAGATTTTTGAATGTTGGGGTAGCATCAGATGTGCTCTAGCTCGCAAACTTTGTGGAGGGACTAGAGTACATGAGATCTCTAAGCCCCAGAAAGCGATTTAAGAAATTCCATTCGGTAAAAGAGAAAACTAATTAATGAAAAAACATAGACATGATGTGGGTAACATCTGGCTCCAACTGGGACATGATGTCTCAGAAGAGTGCATGAACGTTCCCGAACAGGGAGGTCATGAGAACACCAACAATCTCTTGGAAGCATACGTGTTACCTGTGTTGAGATTTTTGAGTGTTGGGGTAGCATCAGATGTGCTCTAGCTCCCAAACTTTGTGGAGGGACTAGAGTACATGAGATCTCTAAGACCCAGATAGAGATTTGAGAAATTCCATCCAGTTTAAGAGGAAATTAATTAATTAATATTTTTAATTAAGGACCCTAAGTCTAACTTAGGAAAATTGAAAGATTAAAGGTAATTAATTTAAACATGTGATGGAAATGATTTAAGTCACACAGATCAAGCTTTCTTTTAATCTTAGCGATCTATTCAAGATTAGATCACGGTCGTTGGTTTCCCAACGAGAAAAGTATAAAGGAAAGGCTTGGGGTCAGTTGGAGAACACACACAGTGGCAGAGTATTGAGACTAAGCTGGAATTCTAGGGCGTGGTTTGCTAATAATTTCTAGAAGTGTTTCAGATGCAGGGAGGGATAGTATTGGCAAGAGTAATGATCTGATCCCATGCCAAGAGTCAGTAAGAGGCAGAGAAGCAGCGCAAAGGGAGCAACAACTGTGCAACGTAGAGGGCTTCAATGCTACGCAGGCCCAACTAGCACAGCACAGGGACAGCGTAACCCAGTCTGAGGTTACGCAGGCCTCTCCTGAGCAGCGCAGAGGCACACACAGGCTAGCAAAGCTGACGCAGAGGGCTTTAGAGCAGTGCTGGGGTTTCTGAAGACAGAAAAGTACTGAGTTCTATAAATCTCGTTTGAGGGTGTGAATCAGTGAGTTTTATGTCTCCGGAACAGAGGTATTGCTACAATTTTTGTATTTCTCTGACGGGTTAACCAGTAAGGTGCCCAGATTTGTTGTACTCAGATTCTACTTAATAAAAAAAACCCTCCAGCAGCCAGAAGATCGGTTTTCCCGCATTTGGTTTTTCCGGGGACAGTTGCCCAAAAAAATCCTGTGTCACTTTGTCATTGTGCATGTATTCAGTTTAGATCTGTATCTATGTAGACTGTTAATGTGTTTACTTTGATGTTAATGCTGAAATTTCAGATTAATAACTTGATTAAGTAGGAGAAGTATAAACATATTTAATAGTAGGGTTTTTGCAGAAGTAATATTCATAAATTTTCACATAGTATCAGAGCGATTACAGATCTACTTGGATCACCAGCAAGAAGCCTGAAGAATCCTTGCTGCAGAAAGTAGCAACAGTCGCAGAAACTCGGACTAGAAAGGACAGCGTAGCAGCAGAGGGAAGCAGAGCCACGCAGAGGCCAGACTGACACAGTCTCCACGCAGGCCCACGTATTTACTGCGCATAGGCAGTGCAGAAGCCAGCTAGGGTGACACAGTCCTAAAGTTGTCGTTGATTCAGTGTGTCGAAAGTAGTGCTGCAGAGCTTCAATAGTTGCTAGTGGGGTTAAATTTTTGAAGGTGCAGAAATTAACCTGAGCACTAGTTGACAAAGAGTGGGAGGAGAACAACTTCTTAGAAGATTTTCAGCCAAATAAATCTACAGATCGATCAGTGGATCGAAGAGAGCTGATTCGTTGTGATTTGGCGAACTTCTAAGAGAGGAAGTCAGTTGTCAGCAGGAGTAGAGGGTGCCTTTCTCACCAAGGACTCTAGATCCGAATCTCTAGCATAAAGAGAAGGATTTGTTCCAACATATTTGTTGAGCAGATGGCACCTCAAGGACTACGTGATTAGGATAGGTTGGACAACCTATCCAACTTTGCAGTCTGGAAGGCTAGAATCCTGGTGGTCATGGAGGCATACGGTCTGAGGGAGCATGCAGAGAAAGTCCTGGCCATGCCGACCAATGTGGATCTCCTAGCAAAGCATGAAGAAGCAGTGGCACATGCCAAGTGCTTCATAATGGACGAGGTCAAAGATCATGTAGTTCCACACATAACGTACAAGAAGACGGTTCATGAGATGTGGGTGGCTTTGACCACACTATATGAAGGAAAATCCGTCCAGAGGAAGATGTTTCTGGAGAACCAGTTGAGGTTATTCATGATGACCAAGGGGGAGGAGATCGAGCCTTTTATTTCTAGACTTCAAGCGATCCGAGATCAGCTGACTGACATGGGGGTGAAGGTGGAGGACGATGTTATGGTGAGGACGGCTCTAAATGTTGTCATAGAGGACTGGGAAACTTTTGTCCAAAGTCTCTTGGGCAGAGCAGACCTTCCCAACTGGGAAAATATGTGGGTGATCCTCCGAGAAGAAGAAATCCGTCGGATCACCAAGAGACAGTTCATCACCTGGTCATGCAAAGTAAAGAAGGAAGAAGAGGAAGATGCAGCCTTGGCATCAAAGGCGCAGCAAGGGAGAAAGAAGCGGGATCTGTCAAAGATCAAGTGTTTAGTGTGGCAAACTAGGACATTTCACCAGCAATTGTCTTAAGAAGAAGAAGGACAAGGAAGCTTCTAGCTCCAAGGCTATTGTGGCGAACTATGGCTCCGAAGATTACGTAGTCATGAGCGCTCATGAACCACGAAAGTGGGGCGACATGGATCTGTAGAGCAGCTACAGAGTGGTGGTGGGATCCTTGAGTAGCCCAACTCTTAGATCACATCCGTGCTAAGGGAGCCTTAAGACAGTAGCAGGACAAGTGGAGCAGTTGGTGCAGAGAATAATAGTGAAGCAGAGGGCAGAGTTGGACGTTGAATAGGGAGCACCACAGTGTAGATGCAGCAGCAGCGTAGCAGCGCATCGCAGAGGGGATGATGTGACTTCAGCAGCGCAATGCAGGCTGACTTACACAGAGCAGAGCTGCAACAACGTAGAGGCTTCAGGATGACAGCGCAGCATAGGGGACTTCAGCGCAGGGGCTGATGTGACTTCAGCAGCGCAGAGAAGGCCTTCTTATGTAGTGCAGAGTTGTAGTTGTGAAACAGTCTCCAAATGACAGCAAAGATCAGTAGCCTATGGAGCTTCAGTGATGAGGATGCAGCCCAACTGGCTTGTGTATCAAAGATTGGGCAGGAGTTTAATTTGTTTCTCTCAACAACTGAGTTGCAGTGTAGCAGTTGGAAGCACGATGCAACAGATTGAGAGGGAGCTACAGTACAGATGTGGCAGTGGTGACGGCAGCAGTATGGGAGAGCAGCAGGAGCGTTGTGATGAAGGGTAGCACGCCAAGCATCAGTGCAGAGACCCACACCAGAGATCAGTACAGAACTTCGCGGTGAAGTAATGTTGTGCTAGAGCACATTCCTCGCTAAGAGGGAGTGTTGAGATTTTTGAGTGTTGGGGTGGCATCGGATGTGCTTTAGCTCCCAAACTTTGTGGAGGGACTAGAGTACATGAGATCTCCAAGACCTAGAAGGGGATTTGAGAAATTCCATCCGGTTTAAGAGAAAATTGATTAATTAATCTTTTTAATTAAGGACCCTAAGTCTAACTTACGAAAATTAGAAGATTGAAGGTAATTAATTTAAACATGTGATGGAAATGACTTAAGTCACACGGATCAAACTTTCTTTTAATCTTAGCCGTCGATTCAAGATTAGATCACGGACGTTGGTTTCCCAACGAGAAAAGTATAAAGGAAAGGCTTGGGGTCAGTTGGAGAACAGACACAGTGGCAGAGCACTGAGACTAAGCTAGAATTCTAGGGCATGGTTTGCTAAGAATTTCCAGAAGTGTTTCAACTACAGCAAGGGGTAGTATTGGAAAGAGGGATGATCTGATCCCAGGCCAAGAGTCAACAAGAGTCAGAGAAGCAGCAGTCAGAGCAACGCAGAGGGCTTCAATGCTACGCAGGCCTAGCTAGGGCAGCGCAAGGAGAACATAACCCAATCTGGGGTTACGCAGGCCTCTCCTGAGCAATGCAGAGGCGCACGCAAGCTAGCAGAGCTGACGCAGAGGACTTCAGAGCAGCGCTGGGGTTTCTGAAGACAAAAAAGGGTTGATTTCTGTAAATCCCATTTGAGGGTGTGAATCAGTCAGTTTTCTATCTCCGGAACAGAGGTATTGCTACAGATTTTGTATTTCTCTGTCGAGTTAACCAGTAAGGTGCCCAGATTCGCTATACTCAGATTATACTTAATAATAAAAGCCCTCCAGTAGCCAGAAGACCGGTTTTCCCGCATTGGGTTTTCCCGGGGACAATTGTCCAGAAAAGCCTGTGTGTCACTTTGTCATTGTGCATGTATTTAGTTTAGATCTGTATTTTGTAGACTGTTAATGTAAGTCACCTGACACGGGGATTCGGGATTCGATGGACACGAGGATTCGAGAATCGGATTCGGGACATGGTGACCCACGGAATAGGACACGTCCGAATACATTATATATTATTTTATTAAAAAATATATATATATATTAAAAATTAGATATTTTTTACACAAATTCATACAAGTTCATTGATTCAAACCTAGATTTAAGATCTTAGATACTCATACATGATACATTGATAGTAGATACATCATACAATTGTCAATCATACATATTACAATTTACAAATTTACTCAGAAAGACAAGATAGTAAGATATTGTAGTTTTCTCATTAAATCATCAAAATCAAAATGTGTTACATAAGTACATTGCCAATGGCAAATAGAAATAGAAAATACAAAACAACTACAGTCTACAAGCCTAAAGCCTCAATGAGTCAGAGTCAATGAGTCATCAATCCTCATCATCATAATCATCATCGCTGTCCATCCTGATCATCATGCTCACCACTGTTCTCCTCTGCTACATCCTCCTCCTCTTTCATCTTTGCATCTGCTGGTGTGGAGGATGACGCCTCTACTATATCGCCATCATCAAATGTGATAGGCTCTAGCACTGGCGCATTGAGATCCAAGTTGGCCAATGCCAACTCAACACTGTTGTCCAGACCAATATCATCAGGAAAGACATCCCACGTCTTTGTCTTTCCCTTCAACCAATCCTCCTTCTACCTATAGATGAGACGAAGGTTGGTGTGCACATACACCATTGTCTCTGCCCTGGACTGTTCAAGCTTGCTCTTCTTCACATTATACAAATTCCCTTATGTGCTCCAATTCCTCTCACAACAAGAGGATGAAGTCACCTAAGAGAGGAGCCATGGCTAACTGTTGTACAGGAGGGCTTTTTTCCCCATGAGTTGCCCACCAAGAATAGGGCTTCTTAGCCCCCTTGTCTTGAATCACATCACAGCCTGCAAATCGCCCAGTGCCAGTGGAAAACTCTGCAAAGGCATCCTCCACCTCATCAAGGGATGCCCTCTCCTGAAAAATCCTCTTGAATGCGTCTTTCCTCCTCTGTGAGATTTCACCATCCATGTGAGGAGGGAATCTGCGAGAAGGTCCACTATTCAGCCACTCATGGTTGTAGTATTTTGGGTTCAAGGAGTGAGCCAAATAATGTAAAGGTGTGTAATTCTTGTCCCATCTGCTGACAAGAATATCCTATATGCTGGTGAAGAAGGCCTCTGGTGATGTCTCATACTCTGGGCACTGACTCTGTAAAAAAATGGTCCTCACAGACTCAATCATGGAATCCCATCCTTGATAAACCTCTCCTAGGATGCGTTGGTCTGTATCTGCTAATCGAAGCAAGGAAATGATAGGCTCCATGATCTGAATAACTAGATCTACCTTCTCCTACCAGATATCATCCAACACTGTGTCCTTCACTTTCTTTGAGGCTGCTTGATCCGTCTTTCTCCAAAAAGACCAAAACTCTGAAATAACCATGGCCCCAAGAGAGGTCTTGACCTCCCTCAACATATTCAACATGATGAATGAAGAGGCAAACCGTGTATCCGCAATCTTCAACAATGATAGATTGGTGTACTCCTTTTAGATAGTGAGGGCATTGTTATGGTTTGGTACAAAGTTGCAGATATGTCGTGCATCCTCAATAATGGCTCCAATCCAAAGCACATCAGAGGCAATAGATTTCAGTGCCAAGTTCAATGAATGGACAATGCAAGGTGTCCAAAATATTTGTGGATATTTTGCTTCCACAATCATGCCAACAGCCTTGCAAACAGGTGCATTATTTGTAATGATTTGCACACAAGAATCGACACCTACATCTTCAGTGATTTTAATAAATAACTCACTCATATATTGTGCATCCTTGTACTGTCCAAGTGCATCCACTGATCTCAAGAAAACTGGACCATTCAAGGATGACACCATGAAATTCATGAGTGGGTGGTGTGCTGGATCTGTCCATCCATCAGAAACAATGGTAACCCCAGATGTTGCCCATGTTGATTTAATAGGCTCAAGCATTTTGTCCACCTCTTTCTTTGCCTTTGTCAACAATGTGGTTCTCAGCTTCTCTGACCCAGGAGGCACATACCCTGATGGAGCCCCATGACTAAGAGCTCGACACATCTCAATAAATAGAGGCGGCCGTGCAACATTAAAGGATATGAAGTTCTGATAGAAAAAAAATGCAATGGTGAGATCAAGCTCTTCCCTCTTCTCTTTTTGAAAAATCTTGTCGATTGGACCAACTACAGTTGCCTTTCTCTTTGTTGATTGTCCCCTACTAAAACTATCAAAAGGGAACTTGTTGCTGCTTTTCCTTAAGAATGGAAGGGGATCATCATTATTGTTTTCTTTTTTTTTATGCCACAGTTGATGCACCAACAAATCGATATTTCTCCAATTCATTCCTTTGTGGCGATTCAACTACTGAACAAGCTTGAATGCCACAACCTGGAAAAGCCAACAAATGAGCTTTCACACAGAAATATGTGCTAGTGAAATGGGAGTTGCAAAAATTGCATTTCCATGAACAATTGCCTCCTCGCTTTGCCTTGTTGCCTGGCCCTGCCTCTCTTGTCACATATTTCCACAATGGGTATTTGGTGTCATGAGTTTGTTTTCCCTGCACATTTGAAGTTGTTGTTGCAGCCCCACTTCCAATAGATGGAATACTTGCAGACCCTGATGAAATAGGGACAGGAGGGGCATCTCCAATGGGGACATTCTTCCCCTTTCTTTGCCCCTATCTTGCTGCCCTTGATTGAGCCATGAATACTATAAAAAATAAACAAAAATGACCAAATATATAAAACATATGCACATGCAAACACTAACAACAAACTAAATGCAAAAACATAGAGGGACAGTGCACTTACCGAATGCTCGAATCTCTTTGAAAAAACTCCCTTTCTCCTTGCTAGCCCTTGCTCCTTGCTCACTTCACAAACAAATAACTGTGAGAAAGAATGGTCGAAATCCGTGACACGACACAGGACACGATCGGGATTCTATGTGTCCTATACGAACACAATCGAATCCTGTGAAATGGGTACGAATCTGTACATATCATATCCAATACGTAGGATTTGGGACACGTGGGCCCCACCCAACAAATCTTGTTTCTTAGCTGTTAATGTGTTTACTTCGATGTTAATGCTGAAATTTCAGATTAATAACTTGATTAAGTAGGAGAAGTATAACCATATTTAACATTAGGGTTTCTGCATAAGTAATATTCAGAAATTTTTACAACCTACACATATCAAAGACCAGGCACATGGGGCAGCGTGTTTTTGTCGTGTCTTATACTAACCCATGCTTAATATTAGGCCATAAAATCAACATGAAATAAATTTCTCTAAATGTAGATATTCTAGCATGATAATATCATATGATGTTAGTTCTAATGAGAAAGATCGGCATGCAATGCATCCCACCCTAACATGCATATGGGGGCACAAAATATCCTCATGGGTTTCCAAATGGATCGAACAAGCTTTTATCCCATCTGTAAGGTTTGGAACAACGTTGCATGAAGCGGGGATGAAGCAAGGATGTTTTTTGGAAGTGGGGACGCGGAAGCGTCATTTTCCAAAAATTTAGGAAGCGAAGCATTTCGGAAGCGTCTATTGTATATATATATATATATATATATATATATATATATATATATTTGCATTTATATTCAAAACAACAATCCCAAATACCATATTAGTTGTAGAAGACATTGAAACATGCATATTTTTACATAAATCAAGATAGATATGACATCCATGATTCCATTGTACATCAATAATTAATTATTCGAGCATCAAGAATCTAGAATCTAGATTCTAGGTCCTAGCAATTACAAAAATACATCAAATAATTATGCATGATAAAACATTTAAGCATACTATAAAACATAAATGATAAACATAAAACATTTAAGCATACTATAAATTTTAAAACATAAAACATTTAAAAATTAAGCATACTATAAAACATAAATGATAAACATAAAACATTCAACCATATTATAAAACATCAAGCATATTATAAGTGAGCAACTGTCAACATTAGTCATGTCCAAAATTCAAATAATAATGTTTACAAAATTGGCCATTTGGCCACCACCAAGACAAAAAAGTTCAAATTCACAACAAGCCTACAAGTCTAATGATAATCTATGACAAAAGCAGTAAAGTGTGAACACTGAAAATATCTACTCATCTCTCCTCCTTCCACCGTGAAGAGTACGTGACGGTGCGCCTCCATGTGGTGGCAATGAAGAAGATGGTGGTTGTGGAAGCTATGGCAATGGCATTGTAACTGATGAAGACGAAGCCCCTGTTGTTGGTGTTGAACCATGGAACCTAGGAAGCAAGGGACCAGTGGAGGGTGGCATGTCAAGTCGATCATCATCATCATGGGTAAGAGCATCCTCTAATTGCTCTAATCGCAACACTCCATCCTCCAAATTGATCTCCTCTGGATACCTGTCCCAAACCTTAAGGTCTCTGTTATTCTTTGCATATTCACAGTAATGGGACAACAATCTCAAGTTGTAATGAACATAAACCAAGCTCTCTTCCCGGTCTAAACTCAACCTGTTCCTTTTAACACTGTGGATGAAAGAATAAGAGCTCCAACACCTCTCTGTAGAAGAAGTGTTTACCACCTATGATAGCACCCGCAGTGCCAAAGTCTATAGAAGTGGAGTAGCACCTCCATGCATGTTCCACCACTCAATAGAAGAAAAACTCTCTCAAGCTCTAATAGCATGCATGCTCCCAAATGGACCAGTGGAAAGTTTATAGTTGCTCAACTGTTTTCGTACCAAGTGTGCCTCCTCCTCATCAGGGACTAATTTATCTAGTGCATCCATATATTTGATTAGGACCTCTGGATCTAGGTGTGGTTTTCTCTTGCTCGCCCCCCCGGGTGTTGTTGTAGAAAGCCATGATGGACTATAATATTTAGGTGTCAATACATATGCTAATGCATGCAATGGAATATTTAGCATATCCCATCGTTTTACCACATCTTCAGAATATATTTGTACAAGGTGGTATCTCTAGGCTCAACAATGTCTTTAATCTGCCCCAACATGTTATCCATTTGCTCATACACTTCTCCAATTATTGGCTTATCTGAATCCCCAAACTTGATCATGTAATAAATTGCTTTGGAGAATTGCAAAACATATTTAACCTGTGACTAAAATAACATGTCAAGAATAGTGTCCTTTGCTGCATTAGCACCATCTCTATCAATGTTAATCTCCTCCCATGATTCAGCGGTGACGATATTAGTTAGAGCTTGTCTCACCTTCACTAGCTGCCTAAAGGTGAGGTAATAACTTGCAAATCTGGTTTTTGCAAGTTTAAGCAACTGCAACTTGGAGTAAGTGCCATAGAAGTAGTTTACCCTTGTATGCCCTGTGATAAATTTAATGAGCTTCTTCCCTCTCTTGTAAAGTTCATTAATCCAACCACATTCTTTATGCTTCACAATATCATGTATCAAAAGGTTCAATGTGTGCACCAAGCACCCAGACCAAAATATGTGTGGATAAGTATGCTCAATAATTTTACCTACTCCCTTACAATTTGTTGCATTATCTGTGATCACTTGAACCACTTTGCTAGGACCAACATCTTTGATTGATTGCAATAGATCTGCAATGTTTTGGGAAGTTGCACTGACAAGGGAGGAACCATGACATGTAATAAACGCTGCATCAGTAGCAGAAACAACAAGAACATTTATCAAATGTTGGTTTCTGATATTTGTCCACCCATCTGATACAATGGATACCCCACTATCCACCCACTCATTTGTAAAATGTGTCAAAGCTGCTTGAACCTTTCCTTTTTCTTTTTCTAATAACATTTTTCTAGCTTTCTCATAGTTGGGGGACTTGTATCCTTTTGGGGCTTCATTGATGCCCTTTACCATTTCATGCCAATAGGGAGAGCGAAGCACATTGAATGGTACACCGCAAGCACAAAGAAATCGGACTATCTTTCCATCCACATCATCCCTCCCGGCAACATTAAGGAAATTTGCTATTGTTTTTTTACCTCCAGAACTTGCAGAAACACCATGAGCAGATGAGCTACCAAATCTAGAGGTTGCACTTGATTCAGAATGAGTTTTTTGTTTTTTGTTTTTTATTTTTGTTGTTGTGCAACCTCCTCTATTTGGATGTATTTTCTTCTTTGTTTAACTAGAAACTTTGGGCAAATTGCTATCCCCACAGCACCCTTTCTTTCATCACTACCCATCACCCCACAAAGATGCCTCCTCACACGGGTATATGAACCGCTATATGGTTTTCCTCCATGACAACCATGAGGGCACAAAGACTTGTAGCTTCCACCACCTTTTCCCCCTTCAAGTTTGGTCACATAGTTCCACAAGGGTGTCATTGCAGCTTTTCCATCTTGTGATTCAATGTTTTCATCATCCCCTTCCTCTTCAAAGCCTTCCTCCTCATCATACATTGGGTCACTCATATGGTGACCACTTTCCTCTTCTTCTTCATGTTCTCCTCTTCTATTTCTATTCCCCCTTACCATCATCAAAACCAAGAGTGGAATGATACATAGAACCCAAAGAAACATCATCTTTGAGTATAAATATAGATGGTGGACAACCTGCAAATAAATGTACAAGAAGAAAGAATGGGAAAGTTTAGGGGAGGGAGGAGAGAAAGTACAAAAAACAATGGAAAAAAAATGAGAGAGTTTGGGGTTTGCACTTACCTCTTTAGCTCTTGTAGATGGAAGCCCTTCTTTACTCCTCCTTCACTCCTCCAAGCTCTCCTCAACTCTCTCTTCTCTTCTCCAAGCTCTCTTCTCCTCTCTTCTCCAAGCTCTCCAAAAACACAAGTGAGCAAATAATAGGTGAAATAGAGCTTATAACATTTTCATCATATCCCTAACCCAAGACTAACTCACTAACTAACCGAGATAAAACCAAAAATCCAAAAAAAAAAAAAACAATTTTTTTAAGTGCGCAAGTCGGATTCGTACGGCGCTGTATGGAACCACTTGAGAACCATACAAATCCGTACAAGAATCGCAGAGCTTCCGTACGGCGATCCGTTGTACAAAACGCGGATCTGCTATATGAAAACGCAGATTCGGCCGTATGGATCCGACTTTCCAAGAAACACAATTTCTTTTGCGAAACGCGTTTCGCTATACAGATCTCGTACAGTTCCGTACGGACCGCATTTCAGGGGTTGGAGCCGGGGGGGGACGTTTCCTACAACATTGGGCTGGAAGAATGATGCAAGTCCTCCCATTGTCTCCCATGATGAGACAAATCCTCATCTGGACCTTGGATCAACTGCCAAGTGTGTGGTGCAAGAGGGGAGTTAGTTGGGCAAGGTGGTTCAGGTGCATCGTCATCATCCAATAGGTGGAACTAGAGCAAGCAATGAGTGAAACTGAAGGATTCCATGAAGTGGCAATATGCTCTCGACTATGGTGGAGACCCGTGGCTCTCAACACTAACTCTACAAATACCCTGATGACCCTCTAAAGGGCTTTGACTCCGTATAGGGATACCAAACCTCAAATGAAGACCCACCTGCAATCCTGTATAAAATCCAATGCATCCCCTCACCTTCCATTACAACCAAACATTAGTGCAATTGAATAAATGAGTTTACAAATCATGGAACCAAGTGGACATTTCATACTGGCATGCCCTTCCATAATGGGCTTCAAAATGTACAAGTGTCTCCAAGTTCAAGAAGAAGGTTAACCAAGGACTCTATTAGGTGGTTTTAGCCTCTAAGGGGGTGCCATGTCCATAGTACATCCATCAAATGGAAGGTGGTATGTGAAATAATGATGGAATGGAGCGAGGCATTAGGGGAGGCTCCAAGCCACATGCCACAGTACAAGGGTAGCTAAAACAAGGGAATCCCACACTTGGGTATATTAATGTAGGAGGGAGCAATCGTGGTACATGAGTTACCCCGGCCATTGTTTTTCCACCCTTCTTCATATGCCTTTTTCCTTTTACTAATTTTTCTTTTATAACTGCTCAAGGCTCCAGCAGATGAGAGCACAATGTGTAAGCTACAGCAGTGGATACCCCTTTGACTTTGGGTAATTCATCACCCATCAAGGGTTGGGATAGTCATGGGACCCTTAATGATGAAAGGGGTCGATATGGGGGACCCTAGGAATCAAGGTGATGGTCATAATGATACGGGTAGAGCTCATGTTTGGCTTTTTCCCACATGCTAATTTTGTATGTTCCAGCTAACTTTTGCATTTTATGGTACATTTCTTGTTGAGAGTAGCCAAATAATGTTTTTTCTTTTCTTTTTCTAGATGCACCAACCTCTGGGGCACCATTCCAGGCTTGGCCCAAGATGTGGACAAGAGGAGGGGGAGGCTAACTCCTTGTGGACGCAATGGACAAATGTGGACACATATGGGAAATATGGTGAATGCGGTTATAATGGGCGGAGGGGATTGATGTATATGGTGTCGGGAAGCGGGACCACACAACCAAAATTGGGGTTTCCCATGTAGCGCCACCCCTAAAGCTAGTAATCGATAAAGGAAATCCCACGTGACTAGGATACAAGGTTAACCATCAAATTGGACAGAGGAGACGAGTAAAAACCAAGCCCACCCTTTCCCCCAACTAATCCATGCCCAAAAGTGTCCATGATAAGTAGACAAAAATACTAATCCATGCTCAAAAGTGTCCATGATAAGTAAACAAAAATACTCAACTACAAAATGAAATGCCATACCTTTGGGGTCAGAATGTTGATTTGTGATAGCATCAGATGTGCAGCCTCGAAATCTAAAAATTTGCAGGGAGGCTTAGGCACATGTATTCCAAAAACACCAAAAAGGATTTTGGAAAATTCCACTCAGATTATGTTTTATGGAAATAATTAATTATTTTTAATGGGACCCCAAGTCTAAACTTAGGAAATTAAAATAATTAATGGATATTAATTAAAAAAGAGTGTGAATCTTCTAGAAAAGTCGGAGATCAAGTCAAGTTAATCTTAGCCATTGCTTAATGATTTAATCTCATGCGTTGAATTTTCAACGAGAAGATTATAAGGACTTGATGGATCATTTGGAAAACACATCGGGAGAAAAAATCTAGAGATCGAAATTCTTTAGTGAGTAGTGCCCAGGAAGAAAATCGATCGAAAAGATTTTTGCAAAGAGGGGCAGAGATAATTGCCAGTTGGAGATTTTCCTGAGTCGGAGAATACACTGCATTGAAGACCGAGAGCAATACACAGAGGGGCAATGTAGCAGCTACGCAGAACGTGCGTAGAGCTTGCAGAGGCAACGCCAGTAGCCTTGAGGAAGTATGTGATTCAGCTGAGGATCAATGAGATCCAATGCCAGAGAGTCAGGGTGTGAGACCAGGAGAGGCCAGAGGGTCAGATCCAACCAGCAGAACAGCCACCCAAAAGCAGTGACGCATAGTGACATAGAGACTGCGCAGAGGCAATGAAGAGCTTGTCAGTTCGGGGTTTGCCCAGTTTAGGGCTTCCAGTGTCAATGTGTGAGGTAATCTCACTAGTTCTTTGTCATTCAGATTCTTTGTGAGGATAGCCAGCAAGGCATCCCAGATTGTATTCAGAATTACTACATAATAACTAAACCATCAACTGCTGCGTCGATTTTCCTGCATTGGGTTATTCTGGGGACATTGGTCCAAAAATAACGGTGTCATATATGTCTATGATTTACTATTGCTCAAATCTTGTTTCCGCACATTTATTTTCCGTAGTTTAATTTTGTGAAGGTTGTAGTGTATGGGTTTCAGTATTTACCGTAGAAAACAGTAAATAACTTGTTCAAGTAATTAACAAGTAGAAGAATTATCATCAATTGCTACAACAGGATTCCAGATATAGGAATTTTCACACGGAAAGCCCACTTTCAAACATATGATTATAACAAATGGGCGAGGGATCATATGGCTAGCACAGGTAGCGGAGATAGTGACACATTGAGCTATCTGGTGGCTGCAAGGGGCTGTTGGCTGTTGGCTGTCGGCTGAGGACCACATAGGAGAAAAAAATTCTCCTATGGATACTACCCATGGGTGGTGTGTAACAGGACTCACACAATCACGTAACCATTTGTCATCGCTAGTAACAAACAACTAAGTGTTATGCATCCCGTTCACAGGTTGTTAGGTCCCCATCTCTGAGATACCATGAACATCAATGTCCTGGCTTGCTAAAATCTTATAAACGCCAGAGGCATTTTTGAAAGAATAGTCTTTCCTGGAAAGTATTCCATGGAGATGTTTGTGATAGTGTACAAGGACTTGAGGCTCAAAGAACCGCAAGCTACTCATTGGCTGCTACGCTATCCGAAAATTTTAGCATATTGTTAGTGGAACAGGGCAGATTGGGCCACACCTTTCCCATAGCCCGCCAAGAAAGAGGGTTTATAGATAATATTTTAAATACAATGCCTATTGATGATTTGGTGCAGAGCTTCGCATCTGAAGATGTAATATCCCTGTTTAAGGTGGGGCCCTGCCACGTGTCTGGGGTCTGCGTAATGAGGGTTTGTTTAGCTGCCACCCTTAGATGCTCTAGTGGGTTTGTTTAGCTGCCACCCTTAGATGCTCTGGTGGGCTTTTTAGCCCACCCTTAACACGTTGGGTTGTTGCCCTCACTAGCAGTCTGGGCTTTTGGTGTAGTGGTTGGGCTTTGTGGTATCAGAGCCGAGGTCTCGAGGTCGAGACTCGCAGAGCATGGTGGGTTGTAATATCCCTGTTTAGGGTGGGCCCTGCCACGTGTCCAGGGTCTGCGTAATGAGGGGTTGTTTAGTTGCCACCCTCAGATGCTTTGGTGGGTTGTTTAGCCCACCCTTAACGCGTTGGGTTACTGCCCTCACTAATATCCCAAATGAGATATTTTAACTAAAATTGCAGAAATAGACTTGAGCAGCAAAATAAATGGAAATATACACATAGCCACAAATAGAACACAATGGATGCCGATAAAATCACTGAGCCATTTTATTAATCCATGGTAAAAAGTACATCAACATAAAGGAACAGTGGAACCTGAGCTTGCCAAGCAAGCGGAGCAAAACCCAGAAAGATCTCTAGCCCAACTAATGAATGTCGTTGGCAATGATGTAGATGTCTCGACAAGAAGACTGCTGCAAATTGACTATGGCAAAACTAACCTCTCCAAACTCCACTGAAGCACTGTGAGATCTTTGAGTGAAACCTCCTCAAGAGTATTGGGTTTCCATCCGACACTCACAAATCACCCGAGGGTTTCCATCCTGGGGCTACCAATGAAGTAGAGAACCACGTCTCAAACTTCTCACATAAGAAAATGATCTATCCAAAAGATCAAGGCCCAACCACTACACCAAAAGCTCGGACTGTTAGTGAGGGTAGCAGCCCAACGCGTTAAGGGTGGGCTAAACAGCGCACCAGAGCATCTGAGGGCGGCAGCTAAATATCATTACATAGACTCCGAACACGTGGCAGGGCCCACCCTAAACAAGGTTGCCCTAAACGGGGATATTACAACCCACCACGCTCCGCGAGTCTTGACCTCGAGACCTTGGTTCTGATACCACAAGGCCCAACCACTACACCAATAGCCCAGACTGTTAGTGAGGGTAGCAACCCAGCGTGTTAAGGGTGGGCTAAACAGCCCACCAGAGCATCTAAGGGCGGTAGCTAAACAACCCCTCATTATGCAGACCCCGGACACGTGGCAAGGCCCACACTAAACAGGGCTGCCCTAAATAGGGATATTACAGCCAAGGCCCAACCACTACACCAAAAGCCCGGACTATTAGAGAGGGCAGCAACCTAGCGTGTTAAGGGTGGGCTAAACAGACCACTAGAGCATCTGAGGGTGGCAGCTAAACAGCCCCTCATTACGCAGACCTCAAACACGTGGCAGGGCCCACCCTAAACAGGGATATTACAATCCACCACGCTCCACGAGTCTCGACCTTGAGACCTCGACTCTGATACCACAAGGCCCAACCACTACACCAAAAGCCCGAACTGTTAGTGAGGGCAGCAACCCAGCACGTTAAGGGTGGGCTAAACAGCCCACCAGAGCATCTGAGGGCGGCAGCTAAACAACCCCTCATTATGCAAACCCCGGACACGTGGCAGGTCCCACCCTAAACAAGGATATTACAGCCCACCACACTCCGCGAGTCTCGACCGCAAGACCTCGGCTCTGATATCATCAAGGCCCAACCACTACACCAAAAGCCCGGACTGTTAGTGAGGGCAGCAACCCAGCGCGTTAAGGGTGGGCTAAACAGCCCACCAGAGCATCTGAGGGCAGCAGCTAAATAGCCCCTCATTACACAGACCCCAGACACGTGGCAAGGCCCACCCTAAATAGGGATATTACAGAAGATGGTGTGGATAATGAGCGAGATAAAGTTCTTTGTGGGAGAAACACTGTAAGCGTCGGCTTCTACTCTAGAGCAAATGTCACATATATTCAAGATTCAAGGTGGGAGGAAGCCCTTGTTAATCAATCCTACCAGTGGGTGGAGGACTCTATGATATTTTGTCCTGCACTCATGTAGAAATTGCAAGAAATTTGCTACTGATAATAAAATTAAACTGAAATCAAGAGATAGAAATTTATTCTACTATTTTGTGGAAATGAAAACACGCGATAGAAACACATGAAATAACATGCATCCATCAAAACACAAGAGCACAATGATTTTACAGGGGAACCCAACTGGGAAAATCTCCTCCGCTACTTTGCATTAATGCAAAGAAAGAAAAACAATTACAATGTCTTGCTTCAACTTTGAAACACATTCTGCACTGTAAAACTATTCTCCTGCTTTGAGACCTACTTTGGCCAACATCTATCCAATTCAAGCCTTGGCTAACCTCCTATTTCCTTTTGCAATCCTGGAGGAATTAAACTCCTAAATAATAGGGAAATTCCCTATTTCCTTGTGCAAATCCAAAGGGAATTTATCACCTGCTCAACAAAAGCACTGTACACTCAATAATATACAATTATAAATACAGATGTGCCTTTTCCATCCACTCGACTAGGAAATTCGAATTCTATGCATGCGTGGGTCTATATTTAGCCAATTGACTCATTAACTGAGAGATCCATGAGTTAACAACAGTCATAACTACTCAACTGACCTTCAACTGACTTAACTAATGCCTAGAGCTCAGTTACCTGAGTTCGACTAACAATAACTGATCCAGGTGGATATCGGTGGCTACCCACCTAGTCCATTTGGACCCGCACCATCAATTCTTGCATCTTTTCACTTTCAGCACAGATTACTATTTTTAGCAGGTTTTCGGGTCCTGCACTACCGGAGCCGTTTTGGGGCCCTAATGATCCAGGGGGATATTGGTGGCCGCCCTCCTATTCCATTTGAAACACCACCATCAGTTCTTTCAGTTTTTTAGTTTCAGCACAACTTACTATTTTTAGCAGTGTTTCGAGTCTTGAACTTCTGGAGCCATTTTGAGGCCCTAAACGACATTTTTTGGGAAAACCGAGAGCAACATCAGTCCATGGATTGATGTTGCTCACACCAAAAGTTGTACTCCTCGGATAGATCTTTCTAACAAGGTATGGTGCACATCAAACGAAGATCGTATGCCAAAGTTACATCCCAGGAAGTTGAAACACCAATTTACTCAAACGGAGCCCATAGTTTTGGCGCTTCATCTCATAGGGTTAATTTTTTGGACGTTTAGAGTTTTCCATTGTTTCTCAATAATAAATAGGCCCTCGAGCCTCATTGTGACACAGTTCAGAGGCCTGCAACCACATCTCTTCTCAGATATAAGCTACCAGTGCCCTAGCTATTTTATTTCCATTATGTCTGTAAGCATATTTCTATTATTTGATATTAATGAAATGAAGCATTATTTCCGCTGCATCTCTGTGATTATGTCTATTTTTTGTATTTTATTGCGTTCATGCATAAATCAGTATCAATAACTCAACTAGATTGCTCGATCTTAACAATCAACTCATGCACAACTATACTTCTAGCCTACAAACTCGAATTTACTGACTTAACTAGTAGACAAGGCCATGTCACTCTAGCTAACTGCAATACAAGTCATCCTATCATTCCTGCTCATGTGGAAAATCAAATTTTCTCAATTTGACTAAGACACTAGTCAAATGAAACATTTTCTTGCTACAATTTCAACATCTAAATAACCTTCACAAATGGCCTTCTCCAAGCCACATCATATCCTTATAACGGGTATACATTAGACCATATTGAGAGCACAAAAAGTGGGGGGCACCACTTTTGATAGAAGGGGATTGTGCCATTCCTCAACCTATCCACTGGAGCACCCTAATTGCAACAATCTTAGAATTGGGACACGGGCAAAGGTCTCCCAGATCCTCTTCAATAAGAGTGACAAAGAGCAAGGTAGGTGCATTTTCTTCTCGCAATGATTTGAGTTTTGCATCTTCTTGATAGAAATTGTGTTGTTCAATGATTCATATCTTGATAGAAATTGTGTTGTTTAATGATTCATTTCTGTAATTTATTGGGGAACAAGCTATATCAAAACCCAAGGCTTATACCGTGGAGTATGTGGACAGTGTTGGAGAACTCATGTGGCTCTATTAAATCCCAAAAATTGGAGGACAGGTTATAGTTTCTTGTGGTGCTATTGGGAGTCCTCAACTACTACTACTACTCAGCGGAATCGGCCCACGTGAGCACTTGGAATCTTCAGGCATCCCCGTGGTTAAAGATTTGCCTGGTGTTGGAAAAAGAGTGGCTGATAACCCAAAAGTTGGGATTACATTTCTCTCTCCTCTGCGCCTTGAATATTCATTACCTCAAGTTGTGAGTATAACTCCGGTGAGCTTTATCGAATCATCTAGTTTTTCGTTTCATTGCCCATCCAGTTATGATCCTCGTATATGAAGAAGAGGCAGACACATATACATTTAATCGATCCTTTAGTAGTTATATCGATGTGGTAGGCATTTTTGAGTTCGTTGCTGGGCTTCTATCCAAGGGAGAGCTCCATCTGAGTTCTCGGAATATTAATGAAGATCCTTATGTCAAGTTCAATTATTTTTCCTATCCACAAGATATAGAAAATTGTGTGAAAGGACTGAGAACTATAAAAAGGGTTTAAGAAACAATTACCATTTTTTTTTACAAGGCCTTTAATGGCGGTCTCTTCTCCTTAAATACAAGCGATGACAAGGCAATGGAAGCATTCTACCGGATGAATTTCTCTACCTCATGGCACTATCACGGTGGTTGCCAAGTGGATAGTGTTGTCAATGATAAATACCAAGTTTAAGGGATTGATTCTCTTAGGGTGATTGATGAATCAACCTTCAATAAATCTCCTGGAAGTAACCCAACCCTCTAGCCACTGTAATGATGCTGGGAAAGTAATTGGATTAAATTAACCTCTCCTGTATCAGTTTTGCGAGTTTCTTCCAATTTATTCCTAGTTTCAACAAATCTCTGATTCACTGCTTCAATAAAAAAAATTCTTGTAATTTCAATCCATTTCTTCTGATTATTTTTATGTTGTGTGCATAGATACATAGGTTTGCAAATTTTGAAGGAGAGATTCTAAAAAGCTCGATAAATCCTCACCAGCTGAACTGCTTGAGCTCATTTATAAGTATGACGACTTCAGCGACGCCACTTTTAGATTTTCTAAAATAACAATTGCATTCCATCTTCTTGTACTTCCATTCCAGATCTTCTGATTATTTTCATGTTTCATGTTGTGCTCACAGATACATTGGTTGGCAAATTTTAAGTTGCGAGGCTGTTAAATTCTCCAAATCCTCACCGGCTGTTAAATTATAAGTACAATGACTTCAGCAACGCCACTTCTAGATTTGTAAAAAGTGAGATTGAGATACTTCCTGTTTACCTTTCTCTAATTCAGACACTTTGAGTTTAAAGGCAGAAATTTCACCTTTCAGCGAATGTATCTCCTTACTCACCTCCCCCAAAGTGAGTGCACGAACTTTGCTTTGTTGTTGTTGACGGAGATAACTTCTGGTATTCAACTCATAAGAAGCATGACGAACAAGGGCTTCTTATGTGGTTTGGCAGAGGAGGAAGAACCAGAGGACTGCATAAAAGCATCAAGCAACCAGTTGACGAAGTGATGTTTGAAAGATTTCCAGATTTATGATGCTTCAATTAATTTCGATCCAGAAAATGTCTCTATAGTCAAAACTTTAGATAAAAACTAAATTAGCACATTTGACTATTGAAATATTTTTTTGAGATTTTTTTATTAATTTTGTCTTATCTTTTAAATTTGTTAGTTTTTTAGTTTGACATAGCTGTAGTTTAGTCTTTAACTTAGTTTAACTTAGATTTTGGTCTTGTTTAGATTTAGATCTTTAATTCTAGATTTAAAAATTAAAAATTAAAAATTAAAAAATTTTCAAAATCCAAAATTAATAAAAAATTCTCAAAAAAATATTTCAATAGTCAAATGTGCTAATTTTGTTTTTATTTAAAGTTTTGACTATAGAGACATTTTCTGGATCGAAATTAATTGAAGCATCATAAATCTGGAAATCTTTCAAACATCTGGCATTTTCATTCATGGTTGTGGTGTTTTTCAATTGAATATCATTAATCAATCGTGGTTTAATAAGCAGCAGTTAGTCATCATTTACTGGTTTATAATTGCATAACGGGATCTTGTTTGACTCCATAAGGCACTGGTCTCTAACGTGAAATCTAATCTAGATCTGTGAAATCCTGTTAATTTTATCAAGTATTTGATGTTTTAGCTGTGTCTCCTGGATTTTTCCTCCTCATTTCTAACAGGGTCCACCTCCCTTAGCTTGCAAGGAGACAGCTTAAAGAGAGAGATTGGGGATAAAGGTGACAGCCCCCAGTCTGAGCCGTTGTCGCGGTGCCCTGAACAATCTGTGCGACAACACAGCCGATTCTTCAGCTCACCATCTTCCATGGCTCGAATATGAGAAAAGATCTTCATGTCATCTTCACTTGTCTGAGCCATAAGAACTTTGACTTTGCCTGAAAATTCTTCTACAAGCTGATTATCAAAGGAAAAACCAGATTCTGATGAGGAACAATTGCCACATTTACAATTTTTAGAATCAGAACATTCACAATAAGCATGAACTTCTTCAATATCAGACTCAGAAGAAGAATATTCAGAACTAGAAACAGAAGAAGATTCACCTGTGCTTGCTGAAGCATTAAGCGATTATTACATTCTTCTGTGCTGTGAAAACTAGAGCCACAACGTTCACATTTATCTTCAACTTTGACTTTCTGTTTTCCTTTGTATTTTTGTTGGGATTTTTGTCCCAATCCTTTTCTTGATTCTTTAGCATCAGGACACAAATTTGAGGTATGTCCTTGCTTTCCACAAATCCAACAAGTCATTTGTTGCATCCTTTTCAACTTGACATCTTTAGGATGAA
The DNA here is from genome assembly GCA_034641835.2 of Pinus albicaulis. Taxonomy (NCBI): domain Eukaryota; kingdom Viridiplantae; phylum Streptophyta; class Pinopsida; order Pinales; family Pinaceae; genus Pinus; species Pinus albicaulis. Next base: position 258,300,413 of record CM076579.1, read on the forward strand.
TGTCATGTGGCTCATAATAATGAGTCTTAGGGACATATTTATATGAGTGTCCCTTTTTAGCAGGCTTTCTGTAGGACTTTCTAGGCTTTTGAATTCCAGAGATTCTTCCGCTAGATCTCTGATAAGTATAAGGCTAGCGACTTCTTGAAGTCTTCTTAGCCTTCTTCTTGGTCTTGCGCCTTTTCACCAATGGATCATCAATTGTGATACCATACCTGCTACAAAATGATTTAGTACCAGGCAATCTATTTAACTTATCAATAGATTTATTGATCTTGGAACTGGTACAAAGAGTAATTAATACTCTGGTTATTATACTATACATCTGACCCCATAAATATGTTTCCAGTGGCAATTGGAAAGCTTCTTGCAATTTTAAGATGTCTACCAGCTTTGATGGCAAGGCTGCAAGGTAGACCTGTTTCCAGAGGATATTATTAGGGTCCTTTACCAGGAAGATTCTTTGGATCCAATCACGATGGAAATCTTCATACTGGTTGATATTGCGACATTTCAGATTCATGAGAATCATTTCATTTTGATCTGAAATGTTTGGGTCATCTCCACAGAATGTTTGTTGGATCAGTGCTGTGAGAGCACCAATCATATTGTTCATGGCTGTTCCATCTTCATGAAACCTGACATCTCCATTTTCATCTTTCAACACCTCAGATTCCATTTTTGTTATGATAGCAGGAGAGGATTCTAGCTCCCACCATCTAGCTAGCGTTCCTGTGAAACATGGAATGAGGGATTTACATGCCTCAACTTCAGATTTTCCATCTATGCACATCAACTTATACTCTGTGATCATCTGGTCAATCACCTGTCTGATTTGGGCAGAGGATAAGTTATCTATGTTCCATTCTTTATAGCTTTGGGAATGGAAAGTTTCTCTTGCAGGAATTTTTCCAAGGCCATTCAAGTCAGGAGGAGAGTACCTAGTATATTGGGCTTCAAGGGGCTCATATACAGGTAAGACATGATCTTCAGATTCTGACTCATGGAACAGAGAGGCAATAGTCACTTTATTTTTTGGAGACTCTGGAACAGACTCTTTGGGAAATAGGCTGGGAAATCTATCAACAGTTTTATGGATTTGCACAGCTTTTCCTTTGTGGAGAAATCCTGAGGGGACTAGCTTGTCTGATTTCTTTTCTTTTTCCTTCTGGGCTTTTTCAGACAAATTTGACACAAGTTGTCGGGTAGAAATACACTGCTCTATAATACAATTTTCTACCTCATCAACTTTCTGTAATGACTTTAAAGAAAAATCTTTAGCTACTGAACAATTGCATTGTACAGAATTCAATGCCTTATTTACATCAGTGAAAGAAACTTGTATCTGATCTATTTGATTTTTTACAACAGAGGCTTTGGCAACATTCTTTTCTAATCCTGTAATGGCAGTGTTAGTCCAGTTTATTTGTTCACTGACTGTCTGGACTCTTCTTTCAATCCCTACCAAGTTTTCCTTTTGCACTATGGGATATGCATTGGCTGAATTTTGTCCTTCTCCTAGGACAATCCCTTTGAAAGGAGGATAACTGGTGGATGTTTCTAATTTACTACCATCTATTGCTGTCCATGAATGACAAGAAGAAGATGTGGATTCATTCATCAATACAACTTTTGACTCCTTAGCCTTTTTCCATGAATAGAAAGAAATCCAAATTTTTCTTTCTTCCATATATTGTTTCCATTCTAAGGCTAAAGCTTTCTTCTGTTCTGGAGTATAGCTGACAGCAAATTCATCGGCTTCTGGGTGAGTAAACAGATCCCAATTTATCATCTGCTTCATCCATTGAGCAGGGATCCTGTGTTTCTCACAACCATCCATAAGTGTGTAAAACTTCTGGATTTATGGGACAGATGGTCTTTTGACATCTTTTGGTAGATCTTTGAATCTGCATTCTGGGATCAGGAAATACTTTTGATTGTAATACCCTAAACCATGCTTGTCTTTAGGGGATTGCGTATTCATAAATATCTCAGTAAATCTGGGATCTTCATCTTGCAGAGAGGGGACTAAATGCATCATAAGAATATGGTCATCTTCATGAGGAAAAGGAATATCAGAACACTTAGGATTTGGACAAGGGGTGACAGATGTGGAAGGAGGAGCTTCACCCGTTCTTGGATTATGGTTCTGATGTCTAATGACCATTTCGGCAAGATGTTTAAGATTTACAGACTGATGGCATTGTGGGCATTCAACTTGCAAAGAATTGAAATTAACTATCTGAGCAAATTCAAACAAAGCTGTATGCTGACAGGAAGTATTTACAACACTGGAACATGCAGTATCTGATAAACTAGGAGGGATATACAGCGGAGACTTTTTACATTCTGCTTCAATCCTACGCCTGTCTATTGTAGATCTTCTTGGGAAAGACAAAGTGGCTGTGGATTGATTTTCTGTGATGTTAGCAGAAGTGATTTTCTGTATAGCGAGAGGCTTTGGATTTGGCACTACCCAGTGTTCAGTGAATGATAGATCCTCCCATTTTATGGCTTGGTGTTCTACTTTTTGATTTTTAGGATCTGTCATAACTACTACACTGGTTTTAGACTCTCTGCTAGGGGCATCGAGCACTGCAGGGAATAAGGTACTGGTGTGACGAAAACAACCTCTGAACTGGATGGCAATATTATTTCTTTTTCTCCTCATATCAAATCCAGTGGTTTGGATTTGTAGCTGTAGAATATCGGCCAATGTTTCATCAAACACATACACAGAGAAGTTGGGATAACAGTCAAACCAGACTGGACCATTTGACAAAGGTGTAATGGGCACTGTTGCTGTTGTTGTCATTATTTTGAAAAGTCAGGAGCTCCTTTGCCACAGCCTCAGCCAGAAAATAAACTATGATCAGACAAACTAAATTAAATAGAGATACGCAAAGCATACTTTGTTGGTGAGCCATCTTATTTTTGATATCCATACAAGGACACTGAAGTTTTCTCGTATTTACATACTTGTAATATTATCTGCAAACAGACAGTTTGCCCAGATCCTTCACCTATTTTCCATTTGAAATATTCTACTCATTACGTTGAGATTATTTTTGGTATTCTCGTACTCGTAATATTATTTGCAACCAAAAACAGTCAACCCAATCTTTCACTTGGTTTTTATTTGAATTCTATTCATACGTTTGGGTTGATAGTAAAATTTCTTTCAGATATTATAGTAGTTGCAAGCATGCCCATATCCTTGATTTTTTTAGCCATTATAGTAGTTGCAAGCATGCCCATATCGTTGACTTTTTTTAGCTGATACATAAGATTACATTGTTCACAAGAACCTGGGCGACCAAAATGTTTGACTAATCCTTAACTTACTTCAATGTTAATTCTATCGTTAACTTATTTTAATTTTAATATTTAAATAATATTTTTATATTAATTTATTTAAATTTTAAAAAATGAAAATATAGATTTGTGAGAACATTTAGACAACCTTCACATAATGCGTTTCCAAAAAGTATATGATTGTGAAAACATGTACAACAAAATTTTATATAAAAAATTAAAAAAATGAACAAAGGATGGTATTTCAATAAAGTAAAATAAAATGTATAATTTCATGAATTATGACGACATATTCTAATATTCACTTTATAAAATATTTTGAATTTTATAATAAAAATATATTAATAATTAATTATGGTAATATGATAATTCACACTTTAAAGAATTCAATCTCTTAATTAATTATAAGTTGAAAATCAACAGCAAAATATATTAATAAATATTTATAATTGACATTTTATAATAAAAAATAATATTTCTAGCAAATTTTACACAAATTATAAAATACAACCAGTAAAAACCTTAGATAAATGAGTAGTTTAACAACTAAGTCTAACTAATAAATGAAATGGTTTCAGCTGAGTAAAGACAATCTAATTAATTGATGAAATGACTTTTTTGGAAATACAATTTTTAGAGAGATTGTGATTTATTGTTGTGTAAAATGTACTTTTCAAACCATAAATGGATTCAACACCATGAAAAACTCTTGAGGCCCTCTAACTCTTCAACTTAAACTTAAGATTCTCAAAAATATCTAACCCATTTAGGGTAAAATTGACCCAAAAAATGAGTGGAAAAAGATCTTTTAGTCTATTAATTAAACTTAGTTCCTTCCAAAGCATGACTATATGATTAGATTTGTCTATTAACCATTGTTAATTTAGCATTGACCAACACAAGCTTAATGTTTTATGTAACATTTTCTAGAGCATTATTTCTAACTTGTCACTAATGCAACACTTGTTTTAAGTGAATTGTTAATTTTACATTCAATGCATTTATATAAATCAAAATTTTAACTTTTTCTTTTGAGTGCTTCCTTCCCTTGCTTAGGGGTTATGCTAGTTATCATTATGCATTATTTTTTGACAATGTGCTAAGTACCTCTTTCATGGTTAATCCATCCAAACTAAATGCCAATGTATGAATCTCATTTTAGTGTCACACTATGTTTTATTTTGGTAATTGGCCATTTTTTTTGTTCTCATTCAACATGTACCTCATCATATTTGGTTGTTTCTATCAAGAACTTGAAAAACATGTTTTTCATCTTGTAACAGATAGGTTGAATTTTGCGGCTATGCAAAGGTGGTTTTTAAAAAACCCTACAGACAAAGCTACAATACATGAATGTTGAAAATGTCAATGATTTCAAATGGATAAATTCTTCCTATTGTCCAGTTCATATAGCTTGTATATGTAGCAATGAATGAATATTATTTTAAGGAAGATCATCCAACTACTTTGGTAGCAGCTTTTCCAATTTGAAGTATAGAAATTCAAAATACTTATCTATGTTAAATGATCTTTTCTTTTATTTATCTCAATTTTAGGCTAAGCTGGACAAGATCCTCTCTTTTTAGATAATGATATTGTGGTACACAAAACTTTGATTGCACTTTGGTTTGTGAACCTCCAAGGAAAGTTAAATGGTGCAGTGGTGGCTAGAGTTTCCATCATTTATGAAAATATCTGAACTTTTATAATCTTCACATAGCCCCAAACTTCAATTTGAATGCTTGTGGTTGGGCATATGGGATGAATGTGTTTTACTTAAAAGAATGGAAGAAACATGATTTACTATAAGTGGCAAACCACAGTAAGTTTGTGTAACAATCTTTGTATCTAGTTGTCCTTATATAAAATGGCTTTTTATAAACCATAAATATTAATAAAATTTAATTATTTTTTATTATGAGCTTTCCTAATTGTAGTCTTGTATCCTGACTTGTGGATCTATTGCATGTTTCAAAAATAGGACAGGGTATTGTTGACTTGTGGATGTATTGAATGTCTCGGAATGAAGACATGAAGGACATGGTATTTTGGAAGCTTGGAACATTGCCTCCTAGTTTGATTACATTTTACAACTTGACCTTCCTATGAATAACTCTTAGCACTTATTGGGCCTAGGATACACAACCTAGGTGTGGAGTTTTTGGATATTGAAAATACAATTGTATTTCACAATAATGGAAACATGAATCCTACCTTGGTTAGAGATAGCAATGAGAAAATATAGGTCTTATTGGAAAATTTTATGTAAAATATGATCATCCATATCTATAACAATGCAATATCAATTAATTAGTTGGTTCTCTATTTCCATCACAGTACTTGTTTGTTGCATGAAGTAAATTTCTGTTACTATTTATTGTGGTATGTTATCTATTTCTAGTCATTTATTTTTTTATTCAGTTGAGGACATATATATCTATTCATTTTTCCATGGAGTTTAGGACAAACAAGGTGATGGAAAAATCAAAACTCTTTTTTATTGTAGAAGGAAAACACAATCTGTTGCCTCTGAAACTACTTTAAGATTTTGAGGTTGCTCCATAAATTATTTTGTCTTGGAAATCTGAGAAACAATGTAAAGTTCCTAGACATAGTTGCTAGTATTTTCATAAATAAATTGACATTCTATGATTTTTCTCGGTTTGAAGAGTTCCTCCTTTTTATCAAATGATTGCCTAAGAGAGAAAATTTGCCAACGTTTTGAGAAATAAATTGATATTTTATTATTCTTCTCAAGTTCACGAGAGTTTCTCCTTTTAAAGTTATAGAATTTTTTTGCAATGTCATTCCTAATATGTCTTCGAAAATTTTCTCAATTTTTCTTTCAATTGTAGATTCTATAAAAGTATGTAAAATGCTAAAATAGTCCTCACATTTGATTGACCCATTGAAATTCATAGGACCATCCATGCACCAATGACATTTCATTTTTACTGCTAAATCTCAAATATATGTCTATAAAAAAATATCCAATATGCTAATAATTTAAACATAATCTTATCAGAAAATGTGTTGGCTTATGTTCTCTCCCAGCATGTTTCGCACATATTCCTATTCACTTTTCCTTGACATACTTGGGTATATTTTGAGAAATATAGTTGATGGTGGTGTTGATTAAGCTACAATATCCATATAGGGAAAGAACTTTGTGTAAATGATCACATTGTTTAGTGAAAAAAACATTTGATTCTTCCACTACTTAAATAAGAATGCATACTTTTTTACTCGTAATGTGGGGTAAGTGTTAAAGTGCAATGTTTGTTGTTTGATTTGTAGGATTTTTGAAAAGGCCTTAACCTATGTGATATATTACTAACCTTCCACTCATGTTGAACAAATATTTTCAAATTTTTAATATTGTTAAGCTAACTTTACACATCCTAATTAAAATTTCAGCTTATCTTGTAAAGGTTTGAATATCATCACAAAATTGGCTCTCTCATTTAAATTATATATATGTTCAGAAGAGTTTAATGATATGTTTTTACGAATGGTAAAAGTACGTTTTTTTAATGCAAATATTGGAGAGTTCACACATTAACAAGTAATATTGGCTTTAGTTGAATTGTAAGTTGATGGAACATCAATATCATAAAAAATAAGTAAACAGTAAATGTATCTCCTTTTCATGTAAATATTGGATAGTTCACAAATTAACAAGTAATATTGACTTTGGTTGATATGTCTAAACAATGATGTTCTCTATTTTGTTCCTCTTTTTTCAATAATTGATTCCTTTTTATTTTGATTATGTTATTTATTTCATTTTTGCCTTGTAATCACATTTATATTTTATTACAATGTTTCTTTGTTGATTTAAAAGAGAAAGGCACAAATTTCAATGAATTTATAATATGTGCTTTATTATCTAAACATTTTTTGAATTTACAATATGTGTTTTATTAACCAAACATGTTTTGAATTTACAATGTGTTTTATTTACCAAACATTTTTTGAAAATTTTTGCTTCTAATATTTGTATATCAAGACTCTTATCCACCAATTTAAATTCATACAAGTTCAATCTATTTACAAGTTTGCGGATTCCTCTCACATCTTTGTCATTCTTATGCTTCACTCCTAACAAAGCTTTAAAATAGCATTTTTATAATGTTTATTATCTTTTCCATGGATGTGATGGGATGTTTTCTATTATTATTAACTAATATTGATCGCCAAAACTATCTTTATCAACATAGTACTTTAGAATATTGTTAACATATATGTGTTCCTCCCATGCTTTCTATTATTAGTATGTGAGACCAATATCTAATCATTCCCTTGAATGAAGTTACCATGTTTTGACTTTTTAATTAGTAAAGGATGTTAGAGTCACATAGTATATAAAATGAATGTTAGAAAACCTAACTTAAAGTTTTATCATTAGCTACATTTTTCATAATTTTTAACCATTTTGATATCATACCTTGAGAAAACCATACAACAGCAATTTTAGTACAATGTTTTGCAACATTATGACTATATATGGTAGCATACTATTACATATGAACGATTTTTTTCTAAGGTTTATGGTTTGATATATCATCATCATGCTTATTGAACCATATTTTACTTATCATATAAATGGATGATTATTAATATGTTAACAATATTTTTCAATTGGTGTACTTAATCTTAGACTTCAGTGACATAGACATTCACATATTGGTGGAGGATGATGGTTTATCTTTGATTTCTTTGGCTATATCATGTGTAGAATCTACACAATTCAAACAATGGTTAATATTAATGGTTATATATAAATAAATTAAACTAAACTTAAAACATTCAATTTTTAAGTGTTGATTGCGTACATTATGCTTATTTTGTGTGTGCCTAATGAGAAGGATAATATGGCCTTGTGTTGTGTTTTTGTTGGAGCACCTTAATTATATGACCATGTTACTTTTCCTTGAAGAATATTTATTTCAATACGATGTTGATGGTGATGGTCGTGTCACATTTTTTAAGCAATTGTTCATTTAATTGTGCCAACAAGTGTGTCTATTTTTGAATAAGGCTTTTATAATTATAATATAATTTCCAATAGTTGGGGGAGGAAGGAGCGGGAGGGGTCCTCTTAAACCTTGATGGAAAAATAGTGTCTCAAATTGCATGGGGTTTAGGAGTCGCAACCAACAATATGGCGGAATTCCTCACATTAGGGAAATGATTAGAGGTGGCCATAGAAAAGAAAATTCAACGGTGCAGGTTTTTTGGAGACTCGATGATAGTCATCTGACAAATGATGAAGGTCAGGGGAAAAATAAGCTCTTTGTCTCTTCTTATGAATTTAAGGGTGCTTAGTTCTACTTCCCAATTTGAAAAATTAGAATTCTATCATATTCTCAAACATTTGAATATTGGAGTCGGTGATCTTGCCAAAAAGGGTTCTACCATGGAGCAAGGTAGAATTGAAATGGACAACATTGTATACTTATTTCCAATTCCATAGTGTTGATGATTGCCATAAGTTTTGAAAGAGTTGTTAGGGGCTCCTTTGCTCCTATTATTTACATGCTTGAATTTTGGTTAAATTTCATTCCTAGGAATAGGGACACGATGAAGTTTACGCCCATTGCAATGCTGGGTATGTGGCTTGTTCTCTAGCCTCTTCTCTGGCTGAAAAATCGGGACCTTATTTCTGGTGATATCCATATCTCTAGTTTATTAATTATTTGTATTGGCTTACTAAATGGGATCTCAGGTGGTTGGAATCCTTGATTGCCTCGAGAATGTGGTGTATTTTCCATTTATGCTCTCTCAGGTAGGATCCAAACCAATTCTCCTCGGTTGTGATGCTAAGAGCCTCGATTAGAAAAATTAATTTATCGCAGTCGGTTTACGCCATCCGTTTAATGTCATTCCTTCGTCCAACCAATATCTAAATAAAGGAGACAAATATTCGGATGATACTTGGCTCACAATTTAGCACAGACCTCACTTATATAATGAGTCTTTAGCTTCCTCGCAATGCAAATGATTTCCTTATTCATATTGGTTTTGTTGCAGGCTCCTCCCTCGATTATGATAAGTATATTTGGGTGCTCAGCTCTTGTTTCATAATGGACAATTTTCCAGTCCCTTGAGATAACAATGAGGCCAATATGTGTTAGATAAACGACCAGATGCTTTGAATGCTTTGCTTGTCTCCATCTTGAAGCTAGAGGATATGGTTGAGAGGAAACGTATGTCATTATAGCTCTCTTTAGAAGCCAAGCTTCTTCGTCAATAAGTTGATATGGAGCAGATGGTCGAAGATCTTAGGTACACAATTTGTGTTGTCGGTGATTCACTGTTAGGTCCCTATATTACTAGTGTAGTCCCTTATTGTTATTAGTGTAGCCCCCTTATTTTTATTTTTGTACCCCTGTAGTCCCCATATTGTTATTATGGTGCCCTATAGAAGCCCACTATTCTTATTGTTGTGCCCTTACATTGTTATTGTTATGTAGGCTAGGATTATATTGTGACCCCTTGGACCCCTATATATAGAAAGAAGGTTTTTTCATTTGAATCATCCAAGAATTGTTCATTTATGCAATGTAAAGGAGTTTTCCCCCTCGAAGAGGTTGATTTCTATGGTGTTGATCTATCTTTTATTCAATTTTGTGAGCTAGTTTCATAACATTTGGAATCAGAGCTTTGGATTCTAGGGTTTCGCTGCTTCAAACAAGTCATCGTGGCATTTTCACTATAAATTTTTTTCTACGAATGTTCAAAAGCTAGAAAAAAAACCTAGTTGCTCCAAAATCTGGAGGAACTTCGTGGAACAATTTCAAATCTGTGGAAGTTAGGGTTTTTGCAGGCTTCCGAATTGCATCTCAAAGAGGTGACCTTGGGAAAATAGTCATAACTCTCGCTCTGAGCATCGGATTGGAATTCTGTAAAAGTGGTTGAAAGTGCACGGACTCTAGTATCCTGTGTGTCGATTTCAAAGCCAAAGGAGGAAACAATGACATGTGGCACATCGTACAAGTTCCCTCTACTGAACTAGTCCATAATTAGGTCATTGTGGGAGATTAGGCATAACTTTTCCTTGGAGAATCCATATCAATTCAGACCTATGGCATTGGAAAGAAGATTCAGAGGGCTACTAAAGGACCGAAGATAAAATCTTGGGGATACTAAATTACAGAGATACATTAGTTTCAATATCGAGCTCCTCAAAATAAAGAAAAAGGTGTGTATTTTTTTTTAAAATTGCATTTCTTGTTCTAAAAATCAGTTTGAAGTAATTCCAAGGGCATATTGAAGCATATATATTAGTATTGGGTTTTAAAATTCCCCCTAAAAATAATTCAACACCTCAGAAGGCTCCACTATGACTCATGAAAAGGAATAAGTGCAACCTGATATATCAAAATTACAAGACCAACTGCAACAAATTTTGCTCTCGCAAAGAGTAACAAAAAATGAAATGGAAGCTGTTGATTATATCATTCACCCCTTAATGTCTGAGGAAAGATTATAAAAGGCAGCTTCTCCGATAGTATTAAATTTGTCTTATGTTTTAAAAAGACGAGAAGGAGAAATAAAATCGAGATGAGTCATATATAAAAGGGGGCAAATACACTTTATAATAAAGCGGGAGCAGGTCAAAGGCCTTAACCGAAATAATGAAAGTCTGAAAGGCATGGAGAAAAAAGGATATAAGGCAGGACCCGCTCGTGTTCGGCACATGCGCACATAACAAAGAAACGCATGAAGCATTCCGGGGGGTCACAAATGGTAGGGGGAAGGCAGAAGTCTCCCCCCCTCGGAATTTGGATGACGTGTCAAGACTGACGCCAAGAGTTGAGCGCTCCATGGAGAAAACGGTCGTGGGTTTAAAAAATTTTACGGAGATTGTCTCGCGTCCTTCGTGGATCGGGTTCCAAGGTACAGCTGTCACCATGATCTAAAGGTAAGGTAAGTCCTAGGACACCCAGTATCGAGACCAGTTGATCCAGGGTAAAATCTTGATACCCTTAAACAAGACCTTTTAATTCGGTTGATAAATAGAATTGCATTTAATTAAGACGTTAAAGAACTGAAATGAACAATTGTAGTTGTAAATAAGAGGAAAATAAATGAACAAGATCAGCAATCATAAGAACACGTCGTTTGATGACGGAGTTCGTCTAGGAGGGACTACATCTCCGGGCCTCGGTGTCAAGATGGTGTAGGCCGCTGCATTGTGTTGTAAGAAGAGATGTACATGGATGTGTTTCCCTATGACATATAAGGAAAAATTTCCCTCACGCAGGAGTGGCTTGACTTCTTTAAGAGATGTTCTACTGCAGAACTCTCATATATAAAGAAAGACTCCTATCAGTATGACCATAGCTGACATGTAGCAAATAAGAGTATCCCACCAATCCTGGAAAACAAGGGATCTCAACAATACACATAGCAAATAAGAGCATCCCACCAATGTGGCATAAAAGGGGCTCATACATGACACAAATCCATAGCTGAAAGTACATCAAAAACAACACTGAAAGCAAGATCCCACAACTCATGTATCAACCGGTATCTGCAAGACATAATGCATCTCAAAGAGAAATAAATGAAGAAGTACATGGAATCCACATCATATACCTCATGCTGCCATTTGCTGAAGGCTGAGCTTCTCTGCGGCCGAATCTGAAAACGACTGCTCACATGTGCAAATCTGACACCGTCATAACCCACTTCCAAAAGTGGCTGAAAAATCGAAAACTCAGATGCAGAAACTGAGCACGCCATCAGACTCGTGGCACTGAGTAGTGCTGAAACGACATAAAATTTGTCCCATTTGGACAAAGTCAAAATTTCGCCCTCCTCAAAGTTGGCCTCAATCAGGGTTCCGCCTGCCTCTTTCTGGGCTCATAGTTCCACTGCACCTGCAATTTAAAAAAAAAAAAAAATCTCGAATTCCGTGCGCGCTCTCCCGCTCTTCCATGGCTTGGGCGCACTGTAAAAATCTGAGTTTATATAACAACTGCTGGCGGAATTACCAACAAAAATTATGTTGGTCGAATGGTAAAGAAGAGGAAATTGGTTGATGGAGGTCGGGTGGTCAAATCCCGCCTCCTGCAACAAATCCGCACATGAATTCTTTTTATGCATAACGGTGGCATTTTTTTTAAACCCCACATATTTAATTTTAGTACCAAGTGGTACGTTGTGGGGACCGGGCCCGCATTGGGCGGCCCGCTCAACATCCCACGGTTCAAACATTAAATAATAGTGTTGGTCGTTGTTGTATTGATATGTTGGTTGTTTTAAGTTGGGCCGCCCGTGGAGTGGGCCGGCCCACGTGGCCGGGCGGGTTCGATTCCCGCCGGCCCATTTATATATGGTGCCACATATGCCGACGGGGGTGGCGGGGGTCACGACCCCCACCCCCTTTTTTTTTAAATAAATTTTTGTTATTACAACAAATTGTGCCCTTTTAAAAATTTGGTTTTGGACCGAAGGAGGCAAACTAAACAGGCCACAAATTTGCCCGGAATCTGGCCTGAGCTTGCCGGAATCCGGTGGCCGGAAAAAGTCTAATTTGTGCCTTCCTTGAGGCTGTCCAGTCACCAAGTCAACCTGCAACTTTGACCGCTTATAACTTCTTCATACGGACTCGGAATTGAGTGTCGTCTGCGCCGTTGGATTCAGAATTACGAGATCTACAACTTGAACTTGGTTCGAGAGAAATCCGAACACTTTGATTTTTAAGCCTTTTACTCAGGCCACTTGTACCTGTACCTGATTATTCCACCTGGATCAATCCTCCCCACTGAGGAGCTTTTGGTCCTCCAAAAGCATCAAGCTTTACCTATCATCAACTGTCTGCAAATTTCATTGAAAGGCACATCCCCACATGACTCCTTCACCTGACGTACTTTGGAATCAAGATGCAAAGCCATCATCTGCAACTACTACAATGCGATGTCTGAAAAGGCACATCCCTTGAAGACTCCTTCACCTGACGTACTTTGGAATCAAGATGCAAAGCCATCATCTGCAACTGCTGCAATGTGATGTCTGAAAAGGCACATCCCCTGAAGATTCCTTCACCTCACGTTCTTCGGAATCGAGATGCAAAGCCAACACCTGCAACTGCTGAAATGCGAATGTCTGAAAAGGCACATCCCATGAAGACTCCTTCACCTCACGTACTTCGGAATCAAGATGAAAAGCCAACACCTGCAACTGCTGAAATGCAAATGTCTGAAAAGGCGCATCCCTTAAAGACTCCTTCACTTCTGTCCTTCGGAATCGGAATGCCAACACCTGCCCAAAGCTGCAATGAACATTACATTCTCAATGTGACCAATAATGACCCAGATATTTCCATACTTGCCACGAGTTTATAACATGCACTCGGTGGTCAAGTTTACAACAAAATGGAAATCATAACTCAACAAAATTACAAGACCAGTCCTCATCGTCGCATTTCGAAGTGATGGAAAAACTCCTCATCACTTTTACATGAAAGAAATGCATCAGACGACTCATACAACATGACCAAAACATAAACGTCGCATCTCAAAGTGATGTCACACATCATCACTTTTACATGAAAGAGATCTAACACACGACTTATACAACAAGGCCAAAAAAATTTCATGGTCGCTTAAACGAGTGATGGAAACACATCATCACTTTCATAATAAAATGCGACAAATGACTTACAAGCATGGCCATGACAAGCTTAACATCTCTAGAAAAACACAATCTAGAAGAACCACTTCTCATTTATTAAAACGAGTGGATCATCCCCTTGTGGCGAACTTGCTTGTCGATCAGCTCTTTTGACTTGTGTATGCACGGGTGCTTTTTCTTTACGGCGATGCTTTGGATGAAGTTTCCAGCATGTGGCTCTTTGGTCGCAATGGGTGCAAAAGTTCTTTTTCCTCCAAACCTGCTTAACTGATTTCCTTTCCTGTTGGGGAGAAGGCTTTTCATGCCTCTTCCGCCTTTGTGCTGCCATCCTCTTCCAGCACTTAGAAATCACATGGTTATTTAAACCACAAAATAAACAAGTTTTATGATGCCATATTTTACGACCATGGTTATCGACATTCTTGTAATCAAAATGCACTCTGGAATAATGAGACTTAGTATACCTTCTGGGGTGGTCTCTAGTGCGATCATGATGATGGGAGCTCGCCTCGGTTACTTCACTGCAACGGCTGCCGTGGAATGATGGCGAAGTGTCCCTATCATTCCTCTTCCTTGGAGAGTTCATCATTATCTGTTTTCCCTTGATGTCCTTCGAACATCCTTCGCCAGTGTACCCCAAACCTGCATAACGAGGTTGTTGCACAACCTCCATGTGTTTGGTTATGCCTTGGCCACGAATGCCAAGTCCTCCTCCTCTGTACCCCATTTTAGTGAGGAGCCTCATGCCGGTACCTGTGATGGGTATCTCCACACTACCAACTGAAATGACATCATGTGAAGAAACTGAAGAAAAATCAACACTGTTTACCTTAGGTGTTGATTGCGAAACAGATGAAGAAAGCTGTTGTAAGCCTTCGTCGCGCTTCACTTCTGTCACTGCCTCTGACACGGCTTGTAGCTGAAGCTGCATCTGCTGCATCTCCTCCTTCTCTTTCTGTAGGAATGCTTTTAAGGCATCATGATCTCTCTGAAGAGTTTCGTTGTTGCATTTCAAATATTCCCACGCCTCTGTCGTGGCTTGCAACTGAAGCTGCAACTGCTGCTTCTCCTCCTTCTCTTCATGTAGGAACGCCTTCAAGGCATCATGATCTGCTTTTAGAATTTCATTGTTGCGCTTCCAATCTTCCCACGCTTCTGTTGTGGCTTGCAACTGAAGCTGCAACTGTTGTTTGTCCTCCTTCTCTTTATGTAGGAGGGTCTTCAATTCTTCGTTCTCTACTGCTTGTTTTTCGTACGCCTCGTACAATATGTCCGCTTTCTCGGACACCCTGAGCATGGTTTCATACATGTCCTTGACACTTTCCATGGCTCAACTCAGCAAACGTCCAATGTTCACGCCTGCAATCCAGTCAGCAAGAATACCTGCTTTGATACCGCTTGATCCAGGGTAAAATCTTGATACCCTTAACCAAGACCTTTTAATTCGGCTGATAAATAGAATTGCATTTAATTAAAGACGTTAAAGAACTTAAATGAACAACTGTAGCTGTAAATAAGAGGAACATAAATGAACAAGATCAAAAATCATAAGAACACATCGTTTGATGACGGAGTTCGTCCATGAGGGACTGCATCTCCAAGCCTCGGTGTCAAGATGGTGTAGGCCGCTGCATTATGTGTTGTAAGAAGAGATGTACATGGATGTGTTTCCCTATGACATACAAGGAAAAATTGCCCTCACGCAGGAGTGGCTTGACTTCTTTAAGAGATGTTCTACTGCAGAACTCTCATACATAAAGAAAGACTCCTATCAGTATGACCATAGCTGACATGTAGCAAATAAGAGTATCCTGCCAATCCTGGCAAACAAGGGATCTCAACAATACACATAGAAAATAAGAGCATCCCGCCAATGTGGCATAAAAGGGGCTCATACATGACACAAATCCATAGCTGAAAGTACATCAAAAACAACACAAAGCAAGATCCCACAACTCATGTATCAACAAGGATCTGCAAGACATAATGCATCTCAACGAGAAATAAATAAAGAATTTCATGGAATACACATCATATACCTCATTCTTCCATTTGCTGAAGGCTGAACTGCTTTGCAGCTGAATATGAAAGCACCATCAATCTTGTGGCGTCGAGAAAGATGAAAACGACTACTCACATGTGAAAATCTGACACCGGCATAACCCACTTCCAAAAGTCGCTGGAAAATCAAAAACTCAGATGCAGAAACTGAGCACGCCATCAAACTCGTGGCGTCGAGTAGTGCTGAAACGACATAAAATTTGTCCCATTTGGACAAAGTCAAAATTTCGCCCTCCTGAAAATTGGCCTCAATCAAGGTTCCGCCTACCTCTTTTATGGGCTCATGGTTCCACTGCACCTGCAATTAAAAAATAATAAATCTTGAATTCCGTGCGCGTTGCTCCATTGCCTGGGCGCACTGGTCTGCAATTAAAAAAATATTAAACTCGAACTGCGTGCGTGCTCCGCTCCTCCATGGCCTTTGGCGCACTTACAAAACTCTGAGTTTAAATAAGTTCTTCTGGGTGGTATTTACCAAGCCCACCGTTGGGCGCAATGGTAAAACTTAGTAATCGTTGAGGAGAGGTCGGGGGGTCAAATCCCGCCCCTCTTAAAATGGCACGACAGTTCTTTTAAAAAAAAGGCTCATTCCTTTTTGAAAGGAGTCGGGTCCGCCTTGGGTGGCCCGCTCAACATCCCACGGTTCAAACATTAAATAATAGTGTTGTAGTTGTTTAAATTGTTGGGTCGTTGGTTTTAAATATGGTGGTGGTTGTTTTAAGTTGGGCCGCCAGTGGAGCGGGCCAGCCCACGTGGCCGGGGGGGTTCGATTCCCGCCAGCCCATTTATATATGGTGCCACATATGTCGACGGGGGTGGCGGGGGTCACGGCCCCCACCCCCTTTTTTTTTAAATAAATTTTTGTTATTAAAACAAACTTATGCGTTTTGAAAAATTCGGTTTTGAACCGAAGGAGTGCAATTAACCAAGCCACAATTTCGCCCGGAATCTGGCTTGAGCTTGCCGAAATCCGGTGGCCGGAAAAAGTCCAATTTGTGTCCTCTTTAAGGCTGCCCAGTCTCCAAGTCAACCTGGAACTTTGACCGCTTATAACTTCTCCATACAGACTCGGAATTGAGTGTCGTCTGCGCCGTTGGATTCAGAATTACGAGATTTACAACTTGAACTTGGTTCAAGAGATTTTTGAACACTTTTATTTTTGAGCCTTGTACTCAAGCCATTTGTACCTGTACCTGATTAATCCACCTGGATCAATTCTCCCCACTGAGGATCTTTTGGTCCTCCAAAAGCTTCAAGCTATCATCAACTGTCTGCAAATGTCGTTGTAAGGCGCATCCCCACATGACTCCTTCACCTGGCGTACTTCAAAATCAAGATGCAAAGCCATCATGTACAACTGCTACAATGTGATGTCTGAAAAGGCACATCCCTTGAAGACTCCTTTACCTTACGTACCTCAGAGTCAAGATGCAAAGCCAACACCTGTAACTGCTGAAATGCAAAAGTCTGAAAAGGCACATCCCATGAAGACTCCTTCTCCTCACGTACTTCGGAATCGAGATGCAAAGCCAACACCTGCAACTGCTGAAATGCAAATGTTTGAAAAGGCACATCCCTTGAAGACTCCTTCACCACACGTACTTCAGAATCGAGATGCAAAGCCAACACCTGCAACTGCTGAAATGCAAATGTCTGAAAAGGCGCATCCGTTAAAGACTCCTTCACTTCTGTCCTTCAGAATCAGAATACCAACACCCGCCTAAAGCTGCAATGAACATTGCATTCTCAATGTGACCAATAATGACCCAGATGTTTCCATACTTGCCACGAGTTTATAACATGTACTCAGTGGTCAAGCTTATAGCAAAATGGAAATCATACATCAACAAAATTACAAGACCAAACCTCATCGTCGCATTTCGAAGTGATGACAAAACTTCTCATCACTTTTACATGAAAGAAATGCATCAGACGACTCATAGCACATGAACAAAACATAAAAGTCGCATCTCTAAGTGATGGCAACACCTCATCACTTTACATGAAAGAGATCTAACGCACGACATATAAAACAAGGCCAAAAAGAAATGTCATGGTCGCTTAAACGAGTGAGGGAAACACATCATCACTTTCATAATAAAAATGCGACAAATGACTTACAAGCATGGCCATGACAAGCTTAACATCTCTAGAAAAAACAATCTAGAAGAACCACTTCTCATTTAAAATGAGTGGATAATTTCCTTGTGGCGAACTTACTTGTCGATCAGCTCTTTCAACTGGTGTATGCATGGGCTCTTTGGCTTTACGGCGCTGTTCTGGATGAAGTTTCCAGCATGTGGCTCTTTGGTGGCCACTTCGGTCGCAATGGGTGCAAAATTTCTTCTTCCTCCAAACCTGCTTAACTGATTTCTTTTCCTGTTGGGGAGAAGGCTTTTCGTGCCTCTTCCTTCTTTGTACTGCCATCCTCTTCTAGCACTTAGAAATCACATGGTTATTTAAACCACAAAAATAACAAGTTTTACGATGCCATATTTTACGACCATGGTTATCGACATTCTTGTAATCAAAATTCACTCTGGAATAATGAGACTTAGTATACCTTCTGGGGTGGTCTCCGGTGCCATCATGATGATGGGAGCTCGCCTTGGTTCCTTCACTGCAACGTGCACTGCCATGGAATGATGGCGAAGTGTCCCTATCATTCCTCTTCCTTGGAGAGTTCATCATTATCTGTTTGCCTTTGATGTCCTTCGAACATCCTTCATCAATGTACCCCAAACCTGCATAACGAGGTCGTTGCACAACCTCCAATGGTTCGGTGATGCCTTGGCCACGAATGCCAAGTCCTCCTCCTCTGTACCCCATTTTGGTGAGGAGTTTCATGCCAATACCTGTGATGGGTATCTCCACACTTCCAACTGAAATTACATCATGTGAAGAAACTGAAGAAAAATCAACACTGTTTACCTTAGGTGTTGATGGCGAAACAGATGAAGAAAGCTGTTGTAAACCTTCGTCGCGCTTCACTTCTGTCACTGCCTCTGACATGGCTTGTAGCTGAAGCTGCATCTGCTGCATCTCCTCCTTCTCTTTCTGTAGGAATGCTTTTAAGGCATCATGATCTCTCTGAAGAGTTTCGTTGTTGCATTTCAAATATTCCCACGCCTCTGTCGTGGCTTGCAACTGAAGCTGCAACTGCTGCTTCTCCTCCTTCTCTTCATGTAGGAACGCCTTCAAGGCATCATGATCTGCTTTTAGAATTTCATTGTTGCGCTTCCAATCTTCCCACGCTTCTGTTGTGGCTTGCAACTGAAGCTGCAACTGTTGTTTGTCCTCCTTCTCTTTATGTAGGAGGGTCTTCAATTCTTCGTTCTCTACTGCTTGTTTTTCGTACGCCTCGTACAATATGTCCGCTTTCTCGGACACCCTGAGCATGGTTTCATACATGTCCTTGACACTTTCCATGGCTCAACTCAGCAAACGTTCAATGTTCACGCCTGCAATCCAATCAGCAAGAATACCTGCTCCGATACCACTTGATCCGGGGTAAAATCTTGATACCCTTAACCAAGACCTTTTAATTCGGCTGATAAATAGAATTGCATTTACTTAAAGACGTTAAAGAACTTAAATGAACAACTGTAGCTGTAAATAAGAGGAACATAAATGAACAAGATCAGCAATCATGAGAACACGTTGTTTGATGACGGAGTTCGTCTAGGAGGGACTACATCTCCGGGCCTCGGTGTCAAGATGGTGTAGGCCGCTGCATTATGTGTTGTAAGAAGAGATGTACATGGATGTGTTTCCCTATGACATACAAGGAAAAATTGCCCTCACGCAGGAGTGGCTTGACTTCTTTAAGAGATGTTCTACTGCAGAACTCTCATACATAAAGAAATACTCCTATCAGTATGACCATAGCTGACATGTAGCAAATAAGAGTATCCCACCAATCCTGGAAAACAAGGGATCTCAACAATACACATAGCAAATAAGAGCATCCCACCAATGTGGCATAAAAGGGGCTCATACATGACACAAATCCATAGCTGAAAGTACATCAAAAACAACACAAAGCAAGATCCCACAACTCATGTATCAACCGGTATCTGCAAGACATAATGCATCTCAAAGAGAAATAAATGAAGAAGTACATGGAATCCACATCATATACCTCATGCTGCCATTTGCTGAAGGCTGAGCTTCTCTGCGGCCGAATCTGAAAACACCATCAATCTTGTAGCGTCGAAAAAGATGAAAACGATTGCTCACATGTGCAAATCTGACACTGTCATAACCCACTTCCAAAAGTGGCTGAAAAATCGAAAACTCAGATGCAAAAACTGAGCACGCCATCAGACTCGTGGTGCTGAAACGACATAAAATTTGTCCCATTTGGACAAAGTCAAAATTTCGCCCTCCTCAAAGTTGGCCTCAATCAGGGTTCTGCCTGCCTCTTTCTGGGCTCATGGTTCCACTGCACATGCAATTAAAAAAATAATAATTCTCGAATTCCATGCGCGCTCTCCCGCTCTTCCATGGCCTGGGCGCACTGTAAAAATCTGAGTTTATATAACAACTGTTGGCGGAATTACCAACAAAAATTATGTTGGTCGAATGGTAAAGAAAAGGAAATTGGTTGATGGAGGTCGGGTGGTCAAATCCCGCCTCCTGCACAAAATCCGCACATGAATTCTTTTTATGCATAACGGTGGCATTTTTTTAAAACCCCACATATTTAATTTTAGTACCAAGTGGTACGTTGTGGGGACCGGGCCCGCATTGGGCGGCCCGCTCAACATCCCACGGTTCAAACATTAAATAATAGTGTTGGCCATTGTTTGTATTGATATGTTGGTTGTTTTAAGTTGGGCCGCCCGTGGAGTGGGCCGGCCCACGTGGCTGGGCGGGTTCGATTCCCGCCGGCCCATTTATATATGGTGCCACATATGCCGACGGGGGTGGCGGGGGTCACGGCCCCCACCCCTTTTTTTTTTTAAATAAATTTTTGTTATTACAACAAATTGTGCCCTTTTAAAAATTCAGTTTTGGACCGAAGGAGGCAAACTAAACAGGCCACAAATTTTCCCGGAATCTGGCCTGAGCTTGCCGGAATCCGGTCGCCGGAAAAAGTCTAATTTGTGCCTTCCTTAAGGCTGTCCAGTCACCAAGTCAACCTGCAACTTTCACCGCTTATAACTTCTTCATACGGACTCGGAATTGAGTGTCGTCTGCATCGTTGGATTCAGAATTACGAGATCTACAACCTGAACATGGTTTGAGAGCAATCCTAACACTTTTATTTTTGAGCCTTTTACTCAGGCCATTGTACCTATACCTGATTATTCCACCTGGATCAATCCCCCCCACTGAGGAGCTTTTGGTCCTCCAAAAGCATCAAGCTTTACCTATCATCAATTGTCTGCAAATTTCATTGAAAGGCACATCCCCACATGACTCCTTCACCTGACGTACTTTGGAATCAAGATGAAAAGCCATCATCTGCAACTACTACAATGCGATGTCTGAAAAGGCACATCCCTTGAAGACTCCTTCACCTGACGTACTTTGGAATCAAGATGCAAAGCCATCATCTGCAACTGCTGCAATGCGATGTCTGAAAAGGCACATCCCCTGAAGATTCCTTCACCTCACGTTCTTCGGAATCGAGATGCAAAGCCAACACCTGCAACTGTTGAAATGCAAATGTCTGAAAAGGCACATCCCATGAAGACTCCTTCACCTCACGTACTTCAAAATCAAGATGCAAAGCCAACACCTGCAACTGTTGAAATGAAAATGTCTGAAAAGGCGCATCCCTTAAAGACTCCTTCACTTCTGTCCTTCGGAATCGAAATGCCAACACCTGCCCAAAGCTGCAATGAACATTACATTCTCAATGTGACCAATAATGACCCAGATATTTCCATACTTGCCACGAGTTTATAACATGCACTCGGTGGTCAAGTTTACAACAAAATGGAAATCATACCTCAACAAAATTACAAGACCAGACCTCATCGTCGCATTTCGAAGTGATGGAAAAACTCCTCATCACTTTTACATGAAAGAAATGCATCAGACGACTCATACAACATGACCAAAACATAATCATCGCATCTCAAAGTGATGGCAACACATCATCACTTTTTACATGAAAAGGATCCAACATACGACTTATACAACAAGGCAAAAAACAATATCATGGTCGCTTAAACGAGTGATGGAAACACATCATCACTTTCATAATAAAAAGCGACAAATGACTTACAAGCATGGCCATGACAAGCTTAACATATCTAGAAAAAACAATCTAGAAGAACCACTTCTCATTTATTAAAACGAGTGGATCATCCCCTTGTGGCGAACTTGCTTGTCGATCAGCTCTTTCGACTTGTGTATGCACGGGTGCTTTGTCTTTACGGCGCTGCTCTAGATGAAGTTTCCAGCATGTGGCTTTTTGGTGGCCACTTTGGTCACAATGGGTGCAAAAGTTATTTTTCCTCCAAACCTGCTTAACTTATTTCTTTTTTTGTTGGGGAGAAGGCTTTTCATGCCTCTTACGCCTTTGTGCTGCCATCCTCTTCCAGCACTTAGAAATCACATGGTTATTTAAACCACAAAAATAACAAGTTTTACAATGCCATATTTTATGACCATGGTTATCGACATTCTTGTAATCAAAATGCACTCTGGAATAATGAGACTTAGTATACCTTCTGGGGTGGTCTCTGGTGCCATCATGATGATGGGAGCTTGCCTCGGTTCCTTCACTGCAACGTGCACTGCCGTGGAACGATGGCGAAGTGTCCCTATCATTCCTCTTCCTTGGAGAGTTCATCAGTATCTGTTTGCCTTTGATGTCCTTCGAACATCCTTCACCATTGTACCCCAAACCTGCATAACGAGGTCGTTGCACAACCTCCAAAGGTTCGGTTATGCCTTGGCCACGAATGCCAAGTCCTCCTCCTCTGTACCCCATTTTATTGAGGAGCCTCATGCCGGTACCTGTGATTGGTATCTCCACACTTCCAACTGAAATTATATCATGTGAAGAAACTGAAGAAAAATCAACACTATTTACCTTAGGTGTTGATTGCGAAACAGATGAAGAAAGTTGTTGTAAGCCTTCGTCGTGCTTCACTTCTATCACTGCCTCTGACACAGCTTGTAGCTGAAGCTGCATCTGATGCATCTCCTCCTTCTCTTTTTGTAGGAATGCTTTTAAGGCATCAAGATCTCTCTGAAGAGTTTCATTGTTGCGTTTCAAATCTTCCCACGCCTCTGTCGTGGCTTGCAACTGAAGCTGCAACTGCTGCTTCTGCTCCTTCTCTTCATGTAGGAACGCCTTCAAGTCATCATGATCTGCTTGCAGAATTTCATTGTTGCACTTCTAATCTTCCCACGCTTCTGTTGTGGCTTGCAACTGAAGTTGCAACTGTTGTTTGTCCTCTTTCTCTTTATGTAGGAGGGTCTTCAATTCTTCGTTCTCTACTGCTTATTTTTCATACGCCTCGTACAATATGTCCGCTTTCTCGGACACCCTGAGCATGGTTTCATACATGTCCTTGACACTTTCCATGGCTCAACTTAGCAAACATTCAATGTTCACGCCCTGCAATCCAATCAGCAAGAATACCTGCTCTGATACCACTTGATCCAGGGTAAAATCTCGATACCCCTTAACCAAGACCTTTTAATTCGGCTGATAAATAGAATTGCATTTAATTAAAGACGTTAAAGAACTTAAATGAACAACTGTAGCTGTAAATAAGAGGAACATAAATGAACAAGATCAGCAATCATAAGAACACGTCGTTTGATGACGAAGTTCGTCCAGGAGGGACTACATCTCCGGGCCTCGGTGTCAAGATGGTGTAGGCCGCTGCATTATGTGTTGTAAGAAGAGATGTACATGGATGTGTTTCACTATGACATACAAGGAAAAATTTCCCTCACGCAGGAGTGGCTTGACTTCTTTAAGAGATGTTCCACTGCAGAACTCTCATACATAAAGAAAGACTCCTATCAGTATGACCATAGCTGACATGTAGCAAACAAGAGTATCCCGCCAATCCTGGCAAACAAGGGATCTCAATAATACAAATAGAAAATAAGAGCATCCCGCCAATGTGGCATAAAAGGGGCTCATACATGACACAAATCCATAGCTGAAAGTACATCAATAACAACACAAAGCAAGATCCCACAACTCATGTATCAACCAGGATCTCCAAGACATAATGCATCTCAATGAGAAATAAATGAAGAAGTACATGGAATACACATCATATACCTCATGCTGCCAGTTGCTGAAGGCTGAGCAGCTCTGCGGCAGAATCTGAAAACACCATCAATCTTGTGGCGTCGAGAAAGTGGAAAACGACTGCTCACATGTAAAAATCTGACACCGGCATAACCCACTTCCAAAAGTGGCTGAAAAATCGAAAACTCAGATGCAGAAACTGAGCACGCCATCAGACTCGTGGCGCTGAGTAGTGCTGAAACGACATAAAATTTGTCCCATTTGGACAAAGTCAAAATTTCGCCCTCCTCAAAGTTGGCCTCAATCAAGGTTTCGCCTGCCTCTTTCTGGGCTCATGGTTCCACTGCACCTGCAATTAAAAAAATAATAATTCTCGAATTCCGTGCGCGCTCTCCCACTCTTCCATGGCCTAGGCGCACTGTAAAAATCTGAGTTTATATAACAACTGCTGGCGAAATTACCAACAAAAATTCTGTTGGTCGAATGGTAAAGAAAAGGAAATTGGTTGATGGAGGTCGGGTGGTCAAATCCCGCCTCCTGCACAAAATCCGCACATGAATTCTTTTTATGCATAACGGTGGAATTTTTTTAAAACCCCACATATTTAATTTTAGTACCAAGTGGTACGTTGTGGGGACCGGGCCCGCATTGGGCGGCCCGCTCAACATCCCACGGTTCAAACATTAAATAATAGTGTTGGACGTTGTTTGTATTGATATGTTGGTTGTTTTAAGTTGGGCCGCCCATGGAGTGGGCTGGCCCACGTCGCCGGGCGGGTTCGATTCCCGCCGGCCCATTTATATATGGTGCCACATATGCCGACGGGGGTAGCGGGGGTCACGGCCCCCACCCCCCTTTTTTTTAAATAAATTTTTGTTATTACAACAAATTGTGCCCTTTTAAAATTTCGGTTTTGGACTGAAGGAGGCAAACTAAACAGGCCACAAATTTTCCCAGAATCTGGCCTGAGCTTGCCGGAATCCGGTGGCCGGAAAAAGTCTAATTTGTGCCTTCCTTAAGGTTGTCCAGTCACCAAGTCAACCTGCAACTTTGACCGCTTATAACTTCTTCATACGGACTCAGAATTGAGTGTCGTCTGCGCCGTTGGATTCAGAATTACGATATCTACAACTTGAACTTGGTTCGAGAGCAATCCAAACACTTTGATTTTTGAACCTTTTACTCAGGCCACTTGTACCTGTACCTGATTATTCCACCTGGATCACCAGTACCGGCATTTAACCTAACACGCTGTATTCACCTAACTAGAGTCTAATATCCAATCCCTCTATGCCTCGTGTCTCAATGTCAGCGTCCTTATGACGTCAGCCCTAATTGTTTCACCCCACTATCGCTTCCCGAGCTACTTTGGGCCTGTATACTGTGTTCCGTGATTTACTGTGGTAAAATACTCTCTGTTTACAGTTATTGTTTAAGAGAAAGCGAGCGCTTGGTACCAGGCCTGCCCAGTCATTGTCAAAATCCCTGCATCATTTCCTGAGCATTTTTCCTACTTTGCAGGTACTCCATCCCTTTTATTCTATCTGGTTTTTCGTTCGCTTTTAAATTTTTATAATGGTCATGGGTAAAGTCACAGTCAAGAAATCAGAGCCTGAAACTCCCCAAGTCCGCGAGTCCAGGGCTACCCCTGGACCCGAACCTTTCACAGATTTGCAAGCTGACATCCAAGACCCCCAATACCCATTTCTCATTAGTAGCATCAAGCCTGAGCTTTTCAGGAAGCATGTGGAAAATAGAGATAGGTTTAGGGTCGTTTTTTCTCGTCTGTATCATCAAATTACTCCCCCCGTCTACCCAATGGTTGAATTCATTTTCTAGCTACGGGATGCTTACGATGAACGTCGAGGCATGTTCCTATCTTCTCAGGGGAACAAACTATTCACCATCTCCCCCGAAATCATCAGAAAATCCCTTTGTTATCCTACTAGTTCGAAATACGTCAATTTTAATGAAATGAAACTGTCCCACCAGTTTTCTAAACTGCCATGGAGGCAACAAAGCGATTTTATCACTACCATTACTGACTCCCATTTCACAGCTCTCTCCTTTGCAGATTCAGTGCCCCTGAGCTTATTCAAGGAGGACCTTCAGCCTACCCTTGCTCTTATTGCAGGTCTCCTAGGTGTGGAAGGGTTTGTGTGAGTCTCAAAAGAATGCATAGCCTTTTTATGGTTAATGTCGCAACCCGGTGTCGTCTTAGATATTCCTGGTTTTCTGGCCTCCACCATTCAAACTCAGTTCCAAGAACTCTTAGACACGGGTCGTTTTCATTTCTGTTCCATGGTCTTTTATCTTTTCCTTTTCCAGCATGCCGATAAATTTGAGGGTTTGGGTTTAGAAAAGGTCTATAGGATAAACTCTCAGCCAAGACCAGTTTTTGACTGGAGCCCCGCAACGCATTAGTTGGAAAATGGGGTAGGTTACTCAAGTTTCCTGAATGATTTCATGCCCATAGCTTACACTATTATCCATGATTCTCCTCTGCCTAGGATTTTTCCTGAACATAAGAAATGGTTGCAGTACAGTGAAGCTAAGAGCACTGGAGATTGGTATCTTTTAGAGAACTATACTGAAATCAGGGTTTATGGGGCCGAAGTTTCTCCCTACCAATTGCCAATTTTCCCCGCTAGGCGTATTTACGCTTTGGAATACCTCCGGCAGACCTTAAAGGCTAACCAACTCCACTTTCTCCCTGCAAAAAAGGGGTTTATTCTCAAGCTTCCCACAACCATTGGCCATTTCGTGGTTAACTCGAGGCATGCCCTTCCCGTGGTCGAAAGTATGCTTCAAGGCATGGATTTGAGGCAAGGGAAAGCTTGGCCCTATGATCTGAAAGGCATCATCTCCAACAGAATAAAGAAGATTAAATCAACTCCTTACAATCATGAAACAAGGCCCTTCATCGAATGGCCAGCTAATCTTGAAACTTGGCCTTTGCTTTCGCAGATGGAGACCGATTCATCTGCGACGGGGGAAAAGGAAAATACTGCTTCAATGAGAGAAGCAGTTCAGAAACAGGTGGAGGAGGTTGGTGTGTCAGGAGAAGGTTGTCCCCCTTTTAAAAGACAGAGAACCAAGACCAGTGAAGCAGAAGGCATGGGAGACGAACAGCTGCTTCAAAGTGAAACACTTTACGGGCAATCAGACAGGAGCAAAGCAGGTATCGTAGTGATACAGGATAGCACAGCCTCTTCAGACTTCTCAGAAGTCTCGCAAGCCATCTCAGCTAGAAGCTCTCGAGGAGCGAGCGAGAGCAAGATAAGGAACAGAGCAATCAGAGAAAAGCACTGGTCTGAGCTTGAAGGATATGTCGATAAATACCATACTAGGTTTTCATCGGCAATTGATTTGGACAAAGAGAAACTGATGATGGCTATGACTGAAGCTATCTTGAACCCAGAGGCTGGTACCACCAGTTACAGAGCCCTGGAAATAGCAATAGATATGTCACAGGTCCTGCCAATTGATAAGTGCAATTTGTTCCAGTGTTTTGGGGATATGCTAAAAGATGAGGTAGTACGACTCTCCCTTACTCTGAGAAAGCTGCAAAGTAAGCATAACCAAGTGCTTGAAAATCTTAGAAGGGAGAAGATCAACTCTCGTGCACTCGCAAACGACCTTCACAGCCTCCAAGAAGTAATAAAAGGGAAAGAAAAGGGCAAGGTAGACCCCCAAAGTCATCTCATTGCTGAATTGCAAAAGCAAGTCACAGCCTTGAAACACAAAGTAAATATACCTGGCGCTCATCATGTACAAACTGTTGAGTTAGTCCAGGTAGAGAAATATAAGGCAAGCCTGGCCGATTCCCTTGCAAGGGAGAGGGAGGAGAAAGCTAAGATTTCGGACGAGATGGATACTCTACAGGGAAGGATGAATGAGTTGCAGATAAGCTGGGATACTCACGTGTGCGCTCCACCAACTCCAGAAGGGACTAGCTCGCTCTCTGAGCAGCTGACTACTACACTAGCCACACTTGAAGCAGCAGAAAAACAGGTCTCAACAACACGCTAGAGGATCAGTGAGCTCGAAGCCCTCCTCGCTGAGAACTCCAAAAGGGTTACCACTATGCAGAAAGAATAGAGGAGGGGAAACAGGAAAGGGCATAGCAAGAGAAAACCATCTGCGAGCTCACTAATCGAATGAAAGGAAATATCACCCTCCTAGAAGCTAGGCGTTTGATTTGGACGGATATTATCACAGAGGTGAAGAAACACTGGGATTTTTTTAATATCATCGAGGAAATGAGGAACGTTGTACGCCTTTTCAGAAGAACGCTTCATGAAGGAGGTACTGATGCCTCCAACAGGGTCCAAAGCACAAAGAGGTATATTTCCTTTCTAAAGGAGCTAAGTCCAGAAGAGGTGGTCAAGCGGGGTATCAGGAGCAGGTTCAAGGAAGCTGCGAAGTGTCAAAAGGTGATAGATAAAGAGTCTGCACGTAGCATGGCTTTGAACATCTTGGAAAAGGTGGCGACTAGTTTGGAGAAATTCGAGGTAGATTGGGCGGAGATAACACTTGCAGGACTCCCCTCATGCTGGGAGCCTTCCAACGCGGTCCTACAGCCTATGCCAGTGTACGAGTGCCGACTAAAGGAAGTAATGAACCAGACCGACATACCTTCTGAAAAATCTGCTCGACTCAAAGTTGAAACCATAGTTGCAGTTCTCGGAAAATAGTTTTCACTTCTGCACCAAGTGAAACATAAAATTCCTACTCATGCAAGCTACGATGAACTCACCGAGGTTTACATCAAAGCAAAAGTTTTCACCGCCATGCCTGAACCTGCAGTTGACACCTGGCAAAGATGTACAAGTCATGCTAGCCTGTTGGTCAGCTCATCTACAAACATCGTTCCGCCTGTTTCAGCGACTACCTCAACTCCCTCACACCATTGAAGATGTTAACTCATGATTCGGCCCTCGTGGTCTTTAGTTTTTATCTTTAATTTTACTTTCAAGTTCCAAGTGAAATTCACATTTCTCTCTTGCATTTACTTTCTGTTAGAACAGTTTTGATATTTTGTTTTGAAACGGCCATGCGCCTGATTGTAAAGGATGAGAAGCATTCTACGTCATCATGAATTTTGTTGTTTTGATTAGGACTTAAAACTGCTCACTAGCCGCGTATGTTCATGGAGAATTCTATAAAAGCTGTAAACAGAGACAGAGAAAAGGTTCCAGATTTTCAAAAAAAACTGACTAAGAAAGAACTATGTATGTATTTTTGTTGCAACTTTGATATTAATGTTGAAGATCCCATTGGGATTCCGTGATAAGGCGTTTTTTTGATATTGGGGATTCTGGTCTAAGTGTTTTACATTTTGTAGCTCTCCTTTATGTTTTATAGTGTAAATGTTCATCTCGTCCATTTCCATATTTCTTATATCTATGTTTTGGAATGCGAGTGCTCATATGTTTAAACGTGAATTTGTCGTTGTTGATACTCATGTTTACTCATGTCTAGCGCTTTAAATATGGCTCAAGCAAGATATTTTGTTTCGCCTTTCACTTCTACCAATGTTCTTTTGATATTAGCAGCAATGGATTTATGTCTTTAAATTTGTTCTCATGTATGGATTCTTATCATCGCATAGGCCCAGTATATGTGAACACTTATTTCTAGATTGAATTTCTGTTACAGTTAGTGTCCATTACACTTTCTCACACAGCTATCGTCCCCCTTTTTATTAATCTCTGTGAATCATGCTAGAATTTAGCCCCCTTTTCAGCTATTGTCTTAAAATTGTCTAATACGTTCACATATCAAAGTTTACACTCTGCTGCTACAGTATTAATTTTGTTGTGCTAAAGTTTTGAGAGTCCTGGCTCCACTTTAACCAAACCTTTCCACTTAAGATATGATAGCATGAGAGCCCCTTTCTTGCCAACCTTTACAAGTTGAACTTTATGCTCCTTGTTGATTAAGATGTCCTCGGAACTGGTCTTTGTACAACTCAAGGCTGTCTCTGGGAGCGACAACATCTTTCTGGCGTTGTTTCCAGGGATACGAATTTGAGAAAAGATAAATCCCTGGGCCTCGATAAACATTTCATTCACTCTTCAGAACAGGTGAGCAAGAAGAGTTGAGAGTTTTAGATTCCTCACCTTGGCGACTCCACTGTCATTTATTATATAAATCTATTTGTAGTCCTGGCTTCCCGAAAGCCACATTTGAGGTCAGATACATCCCAGTTGAGAACACCTTCGATGTCTAACCCAGGAAAAAATTTACACAAGAGAGGTTGGAGGGAAAGACAGTCAACCCATACTGATATCCCTAGATTTTCTTTGGAAGACTCTCCATCCTCCTCCTCCCATATAGCTCAAGATCAAGGCCCTGACTCTGCAATGAGAACCCTTGATTATTCTTCAGATAACCCTTCCCTGGGAAATATCCAAGTTAAAGATGAAGTCGAATCTGTAGATACCACCAGCTTCTTTCTTCATCCCACCCTCGAAGTTGAAGAAGTCAAAGAAGTCACAGAATTTTTTGCTGTTAACATTCCATCATTTCCATCAGCGCCTCAAGCCTCTGTTCAATATATACCAATCGTCATTCATACCTCTCTACCACCACCTCCTCTCACTCATTAGATTCTACCACCACCTCCACAAATTCTGATGGTTGTTCCAGACTTCTTGTTAAATAAGTATGCTCCTCTGGAATTGCCTCAGGTCTTAAATGACATGCCTCAAGACTATTTGAAAATCTTGCCTCGTTTCAACGGGGAAAATGATATTGACGCTCAAAAACATCTGGAAGTTTTATGTGCCTTCGCAAAAAACTTCAATGTCGAACATCTGGATGTAGTGTTGAGATTGTTTGTCTAGTCCTTGGACGAAGAAGCCAGAAAATGGTTCAAAACTTTGGGAGACCGTTCCATCACTAATTGGGAGGAGATGAAAAATTCCTTTATCAGAAAATGGGGAGAGAAAAAATACCACGGATACTGTCTCACTGAATTCAATGCACTCAGGAAAAGACACAATGAGGGAGTGCCAGAATTCATTAAAAGGTTCAACAAGTTATACTCAAGCCTTCCAGCCGAAATGAAACCTCACCAGACTGCTGCTAAAGTAGTGTTTGTAGCAGCATTTGATTCAGAATTTGGGTTATCTTTAAGAGAAAGGAAGTCTGCCACTCTGGATGACGCCCAGACTGATGCACTAGAACTGGAGGCTAATTTCACCTCTACAGGAAAATAAAAGGGGAGATCAGATCAAGACGCTAGGCGAAGATGAAAAGAGGAGGTATCGACATCCGGCCAAGACAGAGATGATCCGAATGGAAAATGGCATCAACCCATGGTATTCATCTACCCATGTT
The DNA here is from genome assembly GCA_034641835.2 of Pinus albicaulis. Taxonomy (NCBI): domain Eukaryota; kingdom Viridiplantae; phylum Streptophyta; class Pinopsida; order Pinales; family Pinaceae; genus Pinus; species Pinus albicaulis. The sequence continues at coordinate 258,332,013 of CM076579.1, forward strand.
ATCCATCCACCCATGGAATTTACCCATAGTATTGTAAATAATGATCCGAATGGAAAATGGCATCAACCCATGGTATTCATCTACCCATGTTATCCATCCACCCATGGAATTTACCCATAGTATTGTAAATGGCATCGACCCATGGTATTCATCCACCCATCATATTTATTTTCCCATGGTATTGTAAGTGACCCATGGTATGTATTTACCCATGGTATTCATCCACACATGGGATTTACCCATGGTATTGTAAGTGGTATCTACCCATGGTATTGGCCCATGGTATCCACTTATGGTATTCTATCTCAAAAAAAGGCTATAAATAACAAGCCTCACTTTGTAAAAGGACATATTGTCAGCCACAATGTAGCTTCTATAGTTATTCTTTGTTTTAATAAAACAAGTTCTTTTTGGTTTTATTTTTTTTGTGTTCTCTCTTTTTTCTGGCATTCTAATTTTGCAAATCTTGTCAGATCCATTTCAAATTTTTAGATCTTGGGGGTCTCCCCCCAAGATCTGGATCAGTGTTATCAGATTCAGGTTACGCCTCCATGGGAATGAGGGTTTGAAACATATTTCAGTTTCAATGTTTTGCAACAATCTTCAGCAAAATCCATGATTTTTTTTGGGCGGCTAGTTTTCAGATCAGATATGAAACTTTTGGTGAAAATTTTGAAAAAAAATACCATATCTAGATTCCTTGCGAAAAAATACTCAAATTCAAAAAAAAAATCATCCAAATTGGAGTTCGGATGAGGGAGATATCGCTGATTCAAAATCAACAATGTTGAAGCAATTTTTCTGACGACAATTCATGGACGGCGGCTCTCCTATCATTTTTCGCAGTTTTCAGTGAAAAATTTCAGAGAAATGGATATAAATCTGAGCTCCTCTTGACAAATCACCCAAGTTCAAAAAAAAGAATCAATCGAATCGGAGTCCAGATGTGGGAGTTATCATTGATTTAAAATCAACTATTTTTTCAGAAATTTTGTGACGGCGAGACAGTTCGAGCGCGAATCTGAGAGTCTAAATTCTCCAGATAGTGGTTTCAAACATATGAGAAGATGCATAATGATCATTACATTTCCAAAAATAGGTTATAATAAATATTTTGAGTTATATTGACCAATTTATGCTCATTTTAAATTTGGAGCAGCATTCGGAGCGGGTTCCCTTTGGAGACTTGCCCTCCCACCCCGCTTTAGTAGGCACCTGCTTCACATTCATCAGTTTCAGCATAGCAGCGTTTGGCTTGGGTTATTTGGAGATGTGCCCTCCCACCCCAAGCTATGTAGGCACCTGCTATTTCATCAACAATCAACATCACGGTTATGGGTCAACCACACAAAATCATTTTCATCGAAGTCGATTTGCTAGGCCACACATTGTTAGTAACACAATTGGTCACAAGCATTACAAGGTATCTCTATCCTTGGATCTTCATTTTTCATGGTTTTGGTTCATCCACAAACCCACACTTCATCGAAGTCCGTTTGCTAGACCGCACACTGTTAATATCACAATTGGTCACAAGCATTACATGGTATCTCTATCCTCGGATCTTCGTTCATCAAAGTTATGGGTTAACTACACAAAACCCTTCTCTTCAGTGGCTCTTCTTATTCAACAAAGGCTTCTCAGGAGAGAACTTCACGCAATGGGGACCATTGCTTCTTAAGGAGGGAGGAATAATCTGAATGGAAAATGGCATCAACCCATGGTATTCATCTACCCATGTTATCCATCCACCCATGGAATTTACCCATAGTATTGTAAATGGCATCGACCCATGGTATTCATCCACCCATGATATTTATCTTCCCATGGTATTGTAAGTGACCCATGGTATGTATCTACCCATAGTATTCATCCACACATGGGATTTACCCATGGTATTGTAAGTGGTATCTACCCATGGTATTGGCCCTTGGTATCCACTTATGGTATTCTATCTCAAAAAAAGGCTATAAATAACAAGCCTCACTTTGTAAAAGGACAGATTGTCTGACACAATGTAGCTTCTACAGTTATTCTCTGTTTTAATAAAGCAATTTTCTTTGTGGTTTTATTTTCTTTGTGTTCTCTTTTTTTTTTTCTGGCATTCTAATTTTGCAGATCTTGTCAGATCCATTTCAAATTTTTAGATCTTGGGGGCCTCCCCCAAGATCTAGATCAAGAGAGGAGGCTGAGAATAAAATTGAAGAGATGAATAAAATGATCAAAAATCTTTCAAGCAAGCTGGTGAAGCTTGAACGTGAAGCTAAGAACTCATCCTCTAAGGCTTTCCAAAATGCTCCAAATAGGGGATATAATCAGCAATATAGAAATCCACCCCTGCAAATACTGCAAAGAGAACGGAAGGAGCAACAAGACTAGGTACCACACCCACTGTACCTGGAAGGTCAAACAGATGGTCCTACCGAAGACACTCCAGATGAACAAGATGATCCATATCTTGCTTATTCGAATAGTGATGAAGTTGAGTGTCCTATGCAAGAAGGTGATGAAATGGGGATTCCATTGTAAGAAGAAGAAAAATCTGGAGTCACTGAGGATCCAGAGATTGATGATTACTGCAAGCAGTTTTTTGACTTCATGCAAGCGCAGTTCCATAAAAAATATGATCTCAGGTCTTCTAGAAAAAGAACCCGTACACAAGATCAAGAGGAAGAGGTGCCTCAAAAATAAACAGTTGTGCAGAAGGAGACAATGGTACAGAAGGTCGCAGATAAAGGTAAGAGGCCTCTAAACGAGCCTTTATAATCTAATGACCAAACTCCTTTCTCTTCAAAGTTGGCCACTACTCCAAATACCAAGCCTGTGGTGAAAGAAGTCAAGCCTTTAGTTGAAAACAAAGAGTCAAAAGAAAACATAATAGAGAAGTCTTCCTCAGTCTTTAATCTACAAAAAGAACTTGAGAAATTCAAGATCCCAGTCCCACTGACTGAACTATTGAAGCAGCCAGCCTATCAGTCCCAGGTCTCCTCTTTTATGCTTCCCTCAGAAGCAGCCCCCATCCCAGATAGTCTGAACCTCCAGGAAGAAAGGCCCATGGTCGTGTTTGGCCCCCATATTGAATAATTAGATGCCTCGACCCCTCCTTTCTATGTGTCATTAGTGATCCATGATTTGTTATTGCATAACTGTATGTTGGATTCTGGAGCGTCTCATAACCTCTTACCCCTGTCGGTGATGGAGCAATTGGGGCTGCAAATCACCCATCCATATAAAGATCTTTACTCATTCGATTCCAAAAGAGTCAAATGCTTGGGAATGATCAAGGATTTGGTGGTGAATCTAGCCTGAATCCCAGCCAAGAGTGTAGTGATGGATATAGTAGTAGTTGATATCCTAGCTCGTTTCGGGATGTTGTTGTCAAGGTCTTGGGGAACGAAAATCGGAGGGTCAATCAAACTGGATTTGACTTATGCGACTATCCCTGTATTTGGAGGGCAAGAAAGGAGATTGTATAGGGAGACGAGGTTTGTAAAGATGGTTACTAAGGCTGATAATTCTGTTAATTCACCAGTATATAGTAAAGAAGGTGAGTTTTCCTATTTAATGCTTGAAGAAGATCCAGATTATGTACGGGAGCCGTCATTCTTTCAAATCAAAACCGAGCAATCCTAAGAGAATCAAGAAACTGGAGTTTGGACGTCGCATTTTGACGGAGCCAATTCTAAAGAATAAAATGGAGTTGGGGTGCTCCTGATTTCCCCTACTGGCCAATGGTTTCCGTTATCTTTTAAACTGGAATATGAAGCTACGAACAATGTAGCTGAGTATGAAGCACTGCTCCTGGGTTTGCAAACGGCAAGGAGTATGAACATCCAGAGCCTGAAAGTGCTGGGAGATTTAGAATTGGTGGTAAGGCAAGTGAGAAATCAGTGCCAAGCTAAACACCCACGGCTGAGGGCCTATAGAAACGAAGTATGGGACCTGGTAGAAAAATTTTTCCTGGCATTTAACATTCAGTTTATGCCAAGAGAACAAAACAGAATGGCAGATTCTCTCGTTGTGGCTGCCAGTACCTTCCGGCCACCTCAGAATCCTCTTTTAAGATACGAGATCAAAATTCGTTATCGACCTTCAATCCCTGACAATGTCAAGCACTGGCAGGTGTTTGAGGATGAGGATCAAGTAAGAAGATTCATGGAGACTGTTGGGGAATTCTCCAACATGGAGATAGATGTTTGTGAAGAAGAGACTGAAGACCTTTCTCAAAAAAAATGGGAAGAAAGTGTGGTTGGTCATAAAGTGTTGCAACTCAAAGGAAATATAATACCCAGAGGATTGGTCCCTTTGGAGAGATTGTTCGACAAGAATGATGTCCCATTACAGCCAAGAAAAGTGGTAGAAGAAAATCAGGTGGAAGAACTGAATCCTGGCAACGAAGCTAATCTAAAAATTGTGAAGTTGTCTAAAAAGGTCCCTGATGAATATAAAGAAAAACATCATAAATTATTCCAGACATACAAAGATGTTTTTTCATGGTCTTATCAAGACTTGAAAACTTTTGATATCAGCATCATTCAACAAAATATTCCTCTAAAAGGAGACGCAAAGCCGCATAAACAGAAGCTCAGACAGATTAACCCTCTGCTACTTCCCTCTATAGAGAAAGAGATCAAGAAGCTATTAAAGGCCAAGATCATCGTGCCGTTGAGATACTCTAAGTGGGTGGCCAATTTGGTCCCAGTACGAAAAAATAATGGAGAGATAAGGTTGTGTGTGGACTTCCGGACTTTAAACCGAGCATCTTTAAAGGATAATTACCCATTGCCAAAGATGGATCATATTTTGCAGAAGGTAGTGGGAGCTTCACGAATGTCCATGATGGATGGTTTTTCTAGATACAATCAGGTGGTCGTGCTTCCAGAAGATCAAAAGAAAACCGCCTTCACCACTCCCTGGGGGACATTTATGTATGCTCGGATGCCTTTCAAACTGATAAATGCAGGGGCCACTTTCCAAAGGGCCATGGATATTGCTTTTGTTGGGGAGAAATATAAATTCATAGTGGTCTACCTTGATGATATCACTGTGTTCTCAAAGGATGATGCAGAGCATATTGAACACTTTCCCAGGACCTTTGAGAAGTGTCGAAGGTATGGTCTCTCTCTAAACCCTCAGAAATCACTTTTTGCATTAGAAGAATGCAAGTTGTTGGGACACATTCTAACTAAGGATGGGGTGAAAATTGACCCTAAAAGGGTAGAATTTATAAACGGTATATCTTTCCCCAGAAATAAGAAAGAGGTTCAAGTGTTCCTTGGGCGTATTAATTTCCTGAGAAGGTTCATTCCAAACTATGCAGAGATAGTTCGTTATATAACTGACATGCTCAAGAAGAATAATGAGGTAAAATGGTCTCCTGAGTCACGAGAGGCTTTTAATAGGATTAAAAACGCCTTCGCAGAAGCTCCAGTGTTGGCTGGACCAGATTATGCTAAGCCTTTCATGATATTTTCATTTGCATCGCCTCATACAGTTGCAGGAGTATTATTGCAAAACAATGAGGAGGGGTACGAGCAACCTATTGCTTTCTTCAGTCAGGTGCTCCGCGATGCTGAGTTAAAATACAACATCCTGGAGAAACAAGCTTATGCCTTGGTAAAGTCCCTCAAGGCGTTTTAGATGTATGTTTTATAGTCCTCCACTACTGCATTTGTACCCACAGCGGCCGTGAAGGATATCTTGATTCAGGGAGACAGTGAGGGGAAAAGGGGTAAATGGATTGAAAAGATACAAGAATATGAGTTAGAGATACGCCCCACCAAGTTAATTAAAGGACAGGGATTGGCTAAAATCCTGTCATAGTTGAATTGTCAAGCTTTGGGGATAAATCTTTCCATGATAGCAAGCGAGGAGTCTGAAAAAATAGATGAACGGTGTGGGATAGAAACAGCTACATAGAAGACTCATATGAAGTATCTCCTCAGTCCATGGTACAAGGAAATTGTAGAATATCTTCTGACTCTTAGGTGCCCCCCTAGCTGTGACAAAACAAAGTATAGAAAATTGAGGCTGAATTCGCAAAAATTCATCATAGCCAATGGTCGGTTGTATTAGAGAGATCCTTCAAGCATCCTGCTCCTATGCCTTACCGAGAATGAAGTGGAGGAAATAATGGCAGAGTTCATGAAGGCATCTGTGGAGGTCACTACAACTAGAGAGACACTGCCCATAAGATTTTGAAAGTTGGTTTCTTCTGGCCCAAGCTCTTTGGAGATGTCTTTGCTCGAGTCAGAGCCTGTGAAAAATGTCAAAAATTCGCAGAAAGGCAGAAGTTTTCACCCTTGCCCATGATTCCTGTACACATAGATGAACTGTTCCAGCAGTGGGGAATTGATTTTATTGGCAAAAATCATCCTGCATCAAGTGGGCAACACAAATGGATATTAACAGCTACTAACTATTTCACCAAATGGGTGGAGACTGTACCAGCTAGGAACGCAACAGACATGGTGGTGATAAAGTTTATGGAAGAGAACATTATCTCCAGATTCGGCTTTCCTGCCAAGATTGTTACAGACAACGCATAGGCTTTTAAGTCAGCTAAGTTCACCAGTTTTTGTCAGCAATATAACATTATGTTGGGACACTCCACCGCCTACTACCCGCAAGGGAATGGTTTAGCAGAGTCTTCAAATAAAACTTTGGTGAGAGCACTGAAGAAAGCCATTAATGAAAATCAGAAAAATTGGGATTCCCAGCTAAAATTCGCTTTATGGGCGAATAGGATCACTAGCAAGAGATCAAGAGGGAAATCTCCTTATAAATTGGTGTACGGGAGAGTAGCAGTTTTCCCCATACAATTGGCTTTACTAGTAGTTAGGTTCATGCAGGAATTCCAAAAGGAGCCGAATGACATTATCAGGAGAATGAACCAGCTAGTAGAACTGGAGGAGACCCGAAATCAGGTGAATTAGAGGCTGACCGAATATCAGGAGAAAATAAAGGACATGTTTTATCAACATGCCAAAGATAAAAAGATGTAGGTCGGAGACTTGGTATTGAGATGGGACATACGAAGGGCCGAAAAGGGGAAGCATGGAAAATTTGATCCGTTATGGTTCGGTCCCTTCAAAATTGTAGAACAAGGAGGAAACAACACCTTCAAGCTGGAGAATCTACAGGGTGACTTGCTCGACACCCCTGTGAACGGGCAATTCCTAAAACCCTACTTCCAGTTTTGATTCTGGCCAAAAGGGTCTAATGTATTATATTGTACATTATTTAGTTGTTTTTATTCTTATGATGTTTGTTTTGAAGAATCATGAAGAAGAAGGAAAGGTGCTAAGGAGTCGTATCTACACAGAAGGGGTTAACAAGTGGTCTGCAAAGTTCTCGACACGTTCGAGGACAAATGTGTCGTCCCCAGGTGGAGCCAATGTTGATTATATCATTCACCCCTTAATGTCTGAGGAAAGATTATAAAAGGCAGCTTACCCGAAAGTATTAAATTTGGCTTATGTTTTAAAAAGACGAGAAGGAGAAATAAAATCGAGATGAGTCATATATAAAAGGGGGAAAATACACTTTATAATAAAGCGGGAGTAGGTCAAAGGCCTTAACTGAAATAATAAAAGTCTGAAAGGCGTGGAGAAAAAGGATATAAGGCGGGACCCGCTCCTGTTCAGCACATGCGCACATAACAAAGAAACGCATGAAGCATTCTGAGGCCTCACAAATGGTAGGGGGAAGGCAGAAGTCTCCCCCCCCCCCCTCAGAATTTGGATGACGTGTCAAGACTGACACCAATAGTTGAGCGCTCTGTGGAGAAAACGACCGTGGGTTTAAAAAATGTTACAGAGATTGTCTCGTGTCCTTTGTGGGCCAGGTTCCAAATTACAGTTGTCACCATGATCTAAAGGTAAGGTAAGTCCTAGGACACCCGGTATCGAGACCAGTACCGGCATTTAACCCGACACGCGGTATTCACCTAACTAGAGTCTAATATCCAATCCCTCTATGCCGCGTGTCTCAATGTCAGCGTCCTTATGACGTCAGCCCTACTTGTTTCACCCTGCCATCGCTTCCCGAGCTACTTTGGGCCTGTATAACTGTGTTCCGTGATTTAATGTGGTAAAATACTCTCTGTTTATGGTTATTGTTTAAGATAAAGTGAGCCCTAAGTACCAGGCCTACCCAGTCGTTATCAAAATCCTTGCATCGTTTCCCGAGCATTTTTCCTACTTCGCAGGTACTCGATCCCTTTTATTCTGTCTGGTTTTCCGTTTGCTTTTAAATTTTTATAATGGTCATGGGTAAAGTCGCAGTCAAGAAATCAGAGCCTGAAACTCCCCAAGTCCGCGAGTCCAGGGCTGCCCCTGGACCCGAACCTTTCACAGATTTGCAAGCTGACATCCAAGACCCGCAATACCCATTTCTCATTAGTAGCGTCAAGCTTGAGCTTTTCAGGAAGCATGTGGAAAATAGAGATACGTTTAGGGTCGTTTTGTCTTGTCTGTATCATCAAATTAATCCCCCCGTCTACCCAGTGGTTGAATTCATTTGTTGGCTCCGGGATGCTTATGATGAACGTCGCGGCATGGTTCTATCACCTCAGGGGAACAAAATATTCACCATCTCCCCCGAAATCATCAGAAAATCCCTTTGTTATCCTACTAGTTCAAAATATGTCAGTTTTAATGAAATGACACTGTCCCACCAGTTTTCTAAACTGCCATGGAGGCAACTGAGCGATTTCATCGCTACCATTACTGACTCTCATTTCACAGCTCTCCCCTCTACAGATTCAGTGCCCTTGAGCTTATTCAAGGAGGACCTTCAGCCTACCCTTGCTCTTATTGCAGGTCTCCTAGGTGTGGAAGGGTTTGTGTGAGTCTCAAAAGAATGCATAGCATTTTTATGGTTAATGTCGCAACCTGATGTCGTATTAGATATTCCTGGTTTTCTGGCCTCCACCATTCAAACTCAGTTCCAAGCTCTTAGACACGGGTCGTTTTCGTTTCTGTTCCATGGTCTTTTATCTTTTCCTTTTCCAGCATGCCGATAAATTTGAGGGTTTGGGTTTATAAAAGGTCTATAGGATAAAATCTCAGCCAAGACCAGTTTTTTACTGGAGCCCCGCAACGCATCAGTTGGAAAATGGGATGGGTTACTCAAGTTTCCTGAATGATTTCATGCCCATAGCTTACACTATTCTCCATGATTCTCCTCCGCCTAGGATTTTTCCTGAACAGAAGAAATGGTTGTAGTACAGTGAAGCTGAGAGCACTGGAGATTGGTATCTTTTCGATCACTATACTGAAATCAGGGTTTATGGGGCCAAAGTTTCTCCCTACCAATTGCCAATTTTCCCCGCTCGGCGGATTTACGCTTTGGAATACCTCCGGCAGACCTTAAAGGCTGACCAACTCCACTTTCTCCCTGCAAAAAAGGGGTTTATTCTCAAGCGTCCCACAACCATTGGCCCTTTCGTGGTTAACTCGAGGCACGCCCTTCCCATCGTCAAAAGTCTGCTTCAAGGAATGCATTTAAGGCAAGGGAAAGCTTGGCCCTATGATCTGAAAGGCATCATCTCTAACAGAAGAAAGAAGATTAAATCAACTCCTTACAATCATGAAACAAGGCCCTTCATCGAATGGCGAGCTAATCTTGAAACCTGGCCTTTGCTTTCGCAGATGGAGACCAATTCATCTGCGACAGGGGAAAAGGCAAATACTACTTCAACGAGAGAAGCAGATCAGAAACAGGTGGAGGAGGTTGGTGTGTCGGGAGAAGTTTGTCCCCCTTTTAAAAGACAAAGAACTAGGACCAGTGAAGCAGAAGGCATGGGAGATGAACAGTTGCTTCAAAGTGAAACACTTTACGGGTAATCAGACAGGAGCAAAGCAGGTATCGTAGTGATACAGGATAGCACGGCCTCTTCAGACTTCTCAGAAGTCTCGCAAGCCATCTCAGCTAGCAGCTCTCGAGGAGCGAGCGAGAGCGGGATAAGGAACAGAGAAATCAGAGAAAAGCACTGGTCTGAGCTCGAAGGATATGTCGATAAATTCCATACCAGGTTTTCATCGGCAATTGATTTGGAAAAAGAGAAACTGGTGATGGCTATGACTGAAGCTATCTTGAACCCAGAGGTTGGTACCACCAGTTACAGAGCCCTGGAAATAGCAATAGATATGTCGCAGGTCCCGCCAATTGATAAGTGCAATTTGTTCCAGTGTTTTGGGGATATGCTAAAAGATGAGGTAGTGCGACTCTCCCTTACTCTGAGAAAGCTGCAAAGTAAGCATAGCCAAGTGCTTGAAAATCTCAGAAGGGAGAAGATCAACTCCCGTGCACTCGCAAACGACCTTCAGAGCCTCCAAGAAGTAATAAAAGGGAAAGAAAAGGGCAAGGCAGACCCCCAAAGTCATCTCATCACTGAATTTCAAAAGCAGGTCGCGGCCTTGAAACACAAAGTAAATATACCTGGCGCTCATCACGTACAAACTGTTGAGTTAGTCCAGGCAGAGAAAGATAAGGCAAGCCTGGTCGATTCCCTTGCAAGGGAGAGGGAGGAGAAAGCTAAGATTTCGGACGAGATGGTTTCTCTACAGGGAAGGATGAATGAGTTGCAGATAATTTGGGATACTCACGTGTGCGCTCCACCAACTCCAGAAGGGAGTAGCTCGCTCTCTGAGCAGCTGACTGCTACACTGGCCACACTTGAAGCGACGTAAAACAGGTCTCAACAGCACGCCAGAGGATCAGTGAGCTCGAAGCCCTCCTCGCTGAGAACTCCAAAAGGGTTACCACTATGTAGAAAGAGATAGAGGAGGGGAAACAGGAAAGGGCACAACAAGAGAAAACCATCCGCGAGCTCACTAACCGAATGAAAGGAAATATCACCCTCCTAGAAGCTAGGCATTTGATTTGGACGAAGATTATCACAGAAGTGAAGAAACGCTGGGCTTTTTTGAATATCATCAAGGAAATGAGGAACGTTGTACGCCTTTTCAGAAGAACGCTTCATGAAGGAGGTACTGATGCCTCCAACAAGGTCCAAAGTGCAAAGAGGTAAATTTCCTTTCTAAAGGAGCTAAGTCCAGAAGAGGTGGTCAAGCGGGGTATCAGGGGCAGGTTCAAGGAAGCTGCAGAGTGTCAGAAGGTGATAGATAAAGAGTCCTCACGTAGCATGGCTTTGAACTTCTTGGAAAAGGTGGCGACTAGTTTGGAGCAATTCAAGGTAGATTAGGCGGAGATAACACTTGCAGGACTCCCCTCATGCTAGGAGCCTTCCAACACGGTCCTACAGCCTCTGCCAGTGTACGAGTGCCGACTAAAGGAAGTAATGAACCAGACCGACATACCTTCTGAAAAATCTGCTCGACTCAAAGCTGAAACCATAGTTGCAGTTCTCGGCAAACAGTTTTCACTTCTGCACCAAGTGAAACATAAAATTCCTACTCATGCAAGCTATGACAAACTCACCGAGGTTTACATCAAAGCAGAAGTTTTCACTGCCATGCTTGAACCCGCAGTTGACACCTGGCAAAGATGTACAAGTCATGCTAGTCTGTTGGCCAACTCATCTACAAACATCGTTCCGCCTGCTTCAGCTACTACCTCAACTCCCTCACACCATTGAAGATGTTAACTCATGATTCGGCCCTCGTGGTCTTTAGTTTTTATCTTTACTTTTACTTTCAAGTTCCGAGTGAAATTCACATTTCGCTCTTGCATTTACTTTCTATTAGAACAGTTTTGATATTTTGTTTTGAAACGGCCATGAGCCCGATTGTAAATGATGAGAAGTGTTCTACCTCATCATGAATTTTGTTGTTTTGATTAGGACTTAAAACTGCTCACTAGCACGCGGAGAAGATATTTTCCCAAAATATCTTCCCGCGTATGTTCATGGAGAATTCTATAAAAGTAGTAAACAGAGACAGAGAAAAGGTTCCAGATTCAAAAAAAAAACTGACTAAGAAAGAACTCTGTATGTATTTTTGTTGCAACTTTGATATTAATGTTGAAGATCCCATTGGGATTCCGTGATAAGGAGTTTTTTTGATATTGGGGATTCCGATCTGAGTGTTTTACAGTTTGTAGCTCTCCTTTATGTTTTATGGTGTAAATGTTCATCTCGTCTAATTCCATATTTCTTGTACTTGTGTTCCTGGAATGTGAGTGCTCATATGTTTAAACGTGAATTTGTCGTTGTTGATACTCATGTTTACTCATGTCTAGCGCTTTAAATATGGCTTAGGAAAGATATTTTGTTTCGCCTTTCACTTCTACCAATGTTCTTCTGATATTAGCAGCAATGGATTTCTGTCTTTAAATTTTTTCTCATGTGTGGATTCTTATCATCACATAGGCCAAGTATATGTGAACACTTATTTCTAGATTGAATTTCTGTTACAGTTAGTGTCCATTACACTTTCTCACACAGTTGTCGTCCCCCTTTTTAATCTCTGTGAATCATGCTAGAATTCGGCCCCCTTTTCAACTATTGTCTTTAAATTGTCTGATACGTTCACATATCAAAGTTTACACTCTGCTGCTACAATATTACTTTTGCTGTGTTGAAGTTTTTAGAGTCCTGGTTCCACTTTAACCAAACCTTTCCACTTAAGATATGATCGCATGAGAGCCCCTTTCTTGCCAACCTTTACAAGTTGAACTTTATGCTCCTTGATGATTAAGATTTCCTAGGCACTGGTCTTTGTACAACTCAAGGCTGTCTCTAGGAGCGACAATAGAAGCTAAGATGGATGGTTTGAAGAAAGACGTCGAAGCTAAGATGTATGGTTTGAAGAAAGGTGTGGAAGCTAAGATTGATGGTTTGAAGAATGGCATGGAAACTAAGTTGGATGGCATGGAAGCTAAGATGGATGGCGTGGAAGCTAAGATTGATGGAATAGAAGAAAAACTTGAAGGTTTGACAAAATTTCTACAATCAAATCTTCCTAATGGTGAAAAGGTAATAGAAGAAACTCATGATGAGAACAAAAGAATTGTTAATCATGATTTCATAGACTCTAACATTGGATCGAAAACCCACCATATTCCAAAGATCGATATGAGGAAGTTTGATGGCAAGGATCCGATAACTTGGATACTAGAAATGGAGCAATACTCTAATCTCCATAATGTGCAACCCACACAAAAGGTAGGCATTACAACTTTTTATTTAAAAAAATATATATAAATAAATAAATAAATAAATAAATAAAAAGGTTTGTATAGTATCAATGGTTTTTTTCTCGTAAACCACTTGTCACTTGGTCAATTTTTATGGAGGAAATGATAGCACATTATGAAGATACAAAGAGCAACACCTTATTTATCCATTTGATAAATCTCAAACAAAAGGGTTCAATAATGGAGCACATTGAGGATTCCCCAAAATTGAATATAAGGGTAAATAATATTCCATAAGAACATAGGATTGATATTATTTTACATAGATTGTGAAGATGAGGAAGAAAAGTAACAAGAAACGTCAAAATAAGATGATATACACCAGGAACAACCATAAAGGAAGAAATGAATCCGACCATATCTTGTAATGCATTAGCAGGAATTAATACTCCTCAAACTCTCAAGATAGAAGGACATATCAAGAAGAAAAAGGTAATAGTGCTCATTGATTTGGGTAGTACCCATAATTTTATTCATTGTAAGGTAGCCAAGGAATTGAATTGTTTCCTATACCCAACACCAAAGTGTCAAGTGATGGTTGCAAATGGAGGAACTATAAATTTCTCTAGAAAGTGCCATAATATCAAGCTAACGATGGGGGCATATCTATTGAACAGTCCAATTCTCTCCATTCCAATGAGTGGTGATGATGTTGTACTAGGATTAAATGGTTACAATATTTGGGGATGGTAGCTTTTATTTTTCAATAACTTTTCTTGAATTTTTTTTCGAAAATAAAGGAAGTTGAATTATGAAGTATTGCAGGGAAGATGGGAAAGATAATAATCTCTAATGTCATGACAAAGCTTCTGAAGAAATAACAATGAGGCGTAATTGCACAATTATGCTCACTAGAAGTTCCAACATCAAAATCATTTATTTCTCCAAATCTCCAAAAATCCTTGGACAATCATTCCAAGGTGTTTGAAACTCCCAAACGACTCCCACCTATTCGTGATCATGAACATGCTATTCATTTGATTCCAGGAAGTGTTCCTCCAAACATCAGGCCTTACAGATATCTTTATGTCCAAAAGAGCGAAATTGAACGTATGATTGCAGAAATGCTAGAGGCTGGTATAATTCAACCTAGTCAAAGTTCTTTCTATGCTCCAGTAGTATTGGTGCACAAGAAGGATGGATCATGGCGCATGTGTCCAAATTATAGTGAGCTCAATAAGCTCACTATTAAAGATAAATTTCTCATTCATGTGATTGATGAATTATTGGATGAATTACAAGGAGCAATTTATTTCACCAAGTTGGATCTTCGTCCAGGATATCATCAAATTAGAATGAAGATTGAAGACATTATGAAAACAACATTTCGAACTCATGAGGGTAATTATGAATTTTTGGTCATGCCTTTTGGCCTTACCAATGCACCTTCTACATTTCAAGGGTTAATGAATTCCATTTTCAAACCCTTCCTTAGAAAATTTGTGTTCTAATCTACATCATGTCTTGGAAGGATCATATTCAATATGTTGACAGGGTGCTCAAACTATTAGAGGAGAAACAATTACATGGCAAAAACCTCCAAATGTTTCTTTGGAGTACAAGAGGTGGAATATATGGGTCATATTGTATCTCATGAGGGTGTTAAGGTAGACCCTAACAAAATTAACTCCATTAAGGAATGGAAAATCCCCACAACCATAAAGTAGTTGCGAGTATTTCTCGAGTTAATAGGGTATTATCGCAAGTCTGTTAAGAATTATGGGAGAATAGCAGCACCTCTAACAATATTATTGAAGAAAGATGCATTTTCATGGACTCTTGAAGCAACTAAGGCCTTTGAACATCTTAAATAGTCAACGTGCCAAGCGCCAGTCTTAGCTACACCAGACTTCACAAAAACCTTTATTGTGGAATGTGATGCCTCGGGAAATGGAATTGGTGTTGTTTTAATGGAAGAAGGAAGACCCATTGCTTTTGAAAGTCGTCCAATCAAAGGAAAATATTTACAAAAAGCTATTTATGAGAAGGAAATGTTAGCAATACTACATGCACTAAAGAAATGGTGACCGTACCTAATGGGAAAACACTTCAAGGTAAAAAATGATCATGATAGCCTTATATACTTTTTGGAACAAAGATTATCTTCAGAAGAGCAGCAAAAATGGGTCACAAAGATGTTGAGTTATGACTTTGGAATTATCTACAAAAAAGGGAAGTTAAATGTTGTTGCAGATGCACTCTCAAGAAAGGATGAGGATGTGAAAGCATTTCTTTGTGACATTTCTATTATCAAACTAGATTGGATAACCCAAGCAAGGGAGGAATGGAAGAATGACGAAGAAGTGTGGACACGCATTCAAAAGTTGCAGCAAGATACCATACATCTGGTACATTTAATTGGAAAAATGATTCCTTATGGTACAAAGATCACTTATATCTTTGTAAAAATTCCCAACTAAAACAAAATATTCTTTTGGAATTCCACACCTCTCCCTTAGGAGGACACTCTGGATTTTAAAAACTTACCACAAGGTGGAGAAATAATTTTTTTGGGATGGCCTTAAATATGATATTCAAAAGTTTGTGCTAGAATGTTTGGTTTGCTAGCAAAATAAAGTTGAAACAATTAAGACCTTGGGTCTACTACAACCTTTATCCATTCTAATACAACTTTGAGAGGAGGTTTCAATGGATTTTATCACATGTTTACCTAAGTCCGAAGGAAAGAGTGTCATCATGTTGGTAATTGATAAACTTACCAAGTATGCACACTTTTGTGCATTATCTCATCCATTTAAAGAGAGTATAATTGCTACTGCATTTATGGAAACAATTCAAAAGCTATATGGAAACCCAAAGATTATTGTAAGCGACAGATATCCCATTTTCATTGGAAATTTTTGGACGGAATTATTTTCTTGTTTAGGTACTCAACTAGCTCATAGAACATCTTATCATCCTCAATCCGATGGGCAAACTGAGATAGTGAAAAAATGTTTGGAAGGATATCTTCATTGCTTTGTATATGATAAACAAACATAATGGTTCAAGTGGTTACATATGGCTAAATGGTGGTATAACACTTCCTTCCACACTACAACAAAAATTACCCCCTTTTTGGCACTTTATGGATATCATCCATCGTCCATCACATCATCTTTAAGAGAAAATGCTAAGGTTCAAGCAGTGGAAGATCACATCGAGCATCAACAACAAGTTCTCCAACTCTTAAAGGATAACCTAAATTTGGCACAAAATCGAATGAAACTACATGCATATCAACATCACAGCAAGAGAAGTTTTGATGTAGGAGACTGGGTATTTTTACGGCTACAACCATACAAACAAATGTCCCTCAAGCAATCTAAGAAGGATAATAAATTATCGTCAAAGTACTTTGGTCCTTACAAGGTGTTGCAAAATATTGGTACTATGGCATACAAATTGGAGCTTCCTGTATCTTCCCGAGTGCACCCAGTTTTCCATGTTTCGTGCTTAAAGAAGGTTATAGGTGAAAAACTTACAGTTCAAACAATTTTTGCAGAACTTGATGAGGAAGTAAAAATCATATTGGAACCTGAAGCAGTCACAGAAACAAGAACTCGAAAGGTATAAAA
Organism: Pinus albicaulis; assembly: GCA_034641835.2. Taxonomy (NCBI): domain Eukaryota; kingdom Viridiplantae; phylum Streptophyta; class Pinopsida; order Pinales; family Pinaceae; genus Pinus; species Pinus albicaulis. The sequence goes on from CM076579.1 coordinate 258,348,752, forward strand.
TCGATCAATTTCAGAGTATCTCATCAAGTGGAAGAACTTACCCACTGAAGATTCCACATGGAAGGATGAGAATTTTATATGGAAGCATCCAGAACTACTCAAGCGTTGAGGACAACACTTTTTTAAAGGAGAGGGGCATGTTAGGTCCCTATATTACTAGTGTAGTCCCTTATTTTTGTAGTGTAGCTCCCTTATTGTTATTGTTGTATCCTTGTAGTCCCCATATTGTTATTATTGTGCCCCATAGAAGCCCACTATTGTTATTTTTGTGCCCTTACATTGTTATTGTTATGTCGGCTAGGATTATATTGTGACCCCTTGGACTCCTATATATAGAAATATGGTTTTTTTCATTTGAATCATCCAAGAATTGTTCATTTATGTAATGTAAAGGAGGTTTCCCCCTCGAAGAGTCCGATTTCTAAGGCGTTGATCTATCTTTTATTCTATTTTGTGAGTTGGTTTCATAAGATTCATTAGAAGCCTTAGAAATTATTGGGACTCGCAATCCACTAAAGACTGTGGGTGAGGAAAGTACCAATGTTGCTTCTGAAGGGAGAAGAGCTCATTGACTTAGAGGCGATGGTACTAATGTGAACAATCAATGTTAGAACAACAATCCTAGAGTCTACAATCTACTTCAACACTCTCTGGATATCATATATTTTGTTTTGGAAAAGCGATGTAAAGGTTTTGGTCCCTAATACAGATTTCTTAATACAAAACCCTTACCTGTTTTGTTTAAAAAATAATAATAATAATTGTAAATAATTCATAGGTGAATAGTAGGGATTTAACCTTATTAATATTCGCGAAATATTTTTAGTAGTAGTCATGGAGAAAGGGTTGAGATTTATTTCAAAAGTAGCGATGCTCTTTTTGCTTTTCAATTTAATTCAAAAAAAATTATAAAATTCACATATATAAGATTTTGAGTCTAAAATGAATTATGATATTTTGGGCATGTGGTATTCATAATTCACGATATTCGCCCATGGTATTCTAGAAAATATTATTTATAGGTTAAGAATATCCATGATAAAGTTGGGGTGAATCTCCATGATTAAGAATCTAGTAACATGTTTTTTAATTAAATCTACATATGTTTAACTAATATATTAATTGTTTTCATAATTGTTTGTTCTTTAAATCTACATATGTTCAACTCATGTATTAATTCTTTGCATAATAATAATAACTTAAAATAAGGTTATAATTTAGTTAATGTTTATGATTGTTTTAATACTTGACAATGTGAGATATATTATGAGGTAAGTGTCTTGTTGCATATCATAAATTTACGAGTATAGACCTTTATCAACCAATTAATTTATTTTGTTGTGTAATAAATTAGATGAATGGTATTTCTAATTAACTTTAAAACTTGATTTTGTAATCTACTATTTATAATTATTATAATGTAAGTATTAAAATTTAGTTATAATTATTAGTAGCAATTGCTTTATTTTTCAAAGATAAGTTATTTCTCGTCTACACATTAACACGTCATAAATAGTCATTTTTAACATTTATACTTATTATTAGGACTTTATTTTTGTAATTTGACATAAGTTATAGTTTAGACATGTTTTAATTTGTTTTTTAATTTATTTTAAATACTTTTATGTAAGGATAAATTATATTTTTTAAATAACAAAATTAGAATACTATTTTTTGAAATTTATAATTTAAATATTTATAAAAAAACAAAAAACAAAAAACCATTATTTTTTTTTTTAATTGTAAAAATCTATAATACAAAAATTTATAATTTTAATCATTTTTCAATAACTATTTTTCAAACTTTTTAAACTTTTCCAGTTTTAACAAGTCTCCATATTCACATTCCATTAAATTTGTTTCAATTTTATCAATTTTCCCATAACCACAATAAATTGAGTGACGCTACAATTGGGAAAATATTGTGAAATATTAAGCACCTTGGAGTAAGTCAATCATTGGCTTAATGATTTTTCACTCATTCCATAAGCTTTGTAGGTTTTGAGATAGATTGCATCGTGCTTTACAAATGCTAGGTTATTCCATCTTACTATTGAAATTATTCATTTCCCATCATCTAAATAAAAAACTAATAAAAAGTAAACAATAAAAAATTAATAATAAACTAATAAAAAATGAATATTCACTTAAATGCCCTTATAATTTAAATGTGTTTGCATGAACTAATATCAAAGAGATTAAATATCACACTCAATTGTTAGATAAATATTAATATTGTTTTTGTGCAGAATTATTTATAAATCCATTCAAACAATGAAAAAAAAGAATAGTATGATACCCTCTTTCAATATTATAATATACAATGCAATTTAATTGTATACTTCAACAACCCAAAATATGGTGTATGCTTTAACAAATAAAAAACAAAATTCAATAAAGATGAATTGCAAATATATTGTTTGAACTTTAACAACGCCGCACCATGTTACTCAGGGATAACATTTTTAATCCTAATTTTCCCATTGTTGACACCTAATCTTTGGGGTAAATATATATGAATATTGTAAATAGAAAATAAGGAGAATTAGAAGATAAAGAGACAGTGGGAGACGAAACCCAAGAGTCTCTCCCTCCATGTATATATCTATGATCAATCTTAATGCAAGAACACAATTCAATTTGAGGAATTACCTCCTGGTCTGACATTGTATCAGAACCAACCCCTTTTTTTTTAACTTCCTTTCTCCCCTTAAAACTCCCTCCTGCCTCTATTATGCATATTTTTGCAAAACTAAAACCTTTGCCTTCCAATCGACCATACCTCTCCAAAGCGATCACAGCGACCAAGCTCGACATACGGCATACCAAGTCTATGGAGGAGCCCACGATGACCATTGTATGTGCACTTCACTTCCCTCCTCACACCTCTGAGCCCGTGGCTTCGAAATCTTAGTGCTTTCGAGAGACTCATCACACCTCCATTTGCAAGCCTCCCTCCACCAGCGTTCTCTACAACTCTTTTCCGTCATACCTACTACACAATGGGTTGTCATAGCGTCGAATACTGCCATGGTATTATAATCTTCATCAAGTGTAGAGTCGGGCTCAGTGTTACACAGTATTTTGTCACTGTCCCTGCAATCCCCATCCCGAACATTGGAGGACCATTTCAGTGACTTATGTGTACTATCATACTCTGCCATAAGTGTCATTGTACTCTGCCATAAGTGTCATTGCATCCCTTGACATGTCAAGAATATTTTCTCTATTGATAATTCCTCAAGCAGACATCCAAAAACATGTGATTTTGGGTCGATGCTGGTAGGCAGTCATGGCCTCACACCCATGGAGAAATTAACATTGGGCCTCATGCCCTTTGGCGCTCTGTCTCAGAAGGGCACCCGCACCGAGCTGTTTTTGGAATTTTTTTAAAAATAGAAACGAAGTTTCCATTCTTAACAACTTCGTGAGCAGAGTCATCATGGTTTGTTCGACTGAATAACGTCGAAATCCTCCCTTTGGCTTCTTGTTTCCTAGAATTGTGCAACTCCCCAAAGGGATAGACCTCTCCTCCACCTTATGAGGAATCCCAAACCACCTCCTCCTCTCCTATAAATACTTCCTTCTCACATTGTTTCAGCTAGCTGAACATTCATTACTATAGCTGGTGTGTAGAATAAGGCAGAGAAGAATCCATTGTTGAGAGAGAGTTTAGGCCCATTGCCTCATTGAATCTGATCCTGAATGAATGCTTGAGACATGTCTGACTGAACCCGTCGAAGGAGGCCTGCAACGTCAAGGAATTAAGGTTGTAAACTTCTTTTCTCTATCATTAATACATGACTGGTTTTTTTATTCCAATTTTGTGTTCAATTATATGAAAAATGTTTGATTCTCCTTGACCAATCGAATAGTTGTGAATGAAATTATATTCTCGTATGCTTTCATCATTCACTTGATCTTGGTGCAGGTACACGGACATCATCACTGACGGACCATGATGTTTGAAGGTAAGATCAGAGGATCGTTGCTGCAAATTACGAAAAAATCGTTGGACCGAGGTAGGGTATCTATCCCAGTTCGTCTTTCATTTATAAGCTAGGAGTTTGAATGTATAGCATGTTCCCTTGTTTCCAGACCCACCCGAGGGCTAGAGGGATCACTTATGTTCGGAGAGGGGTTGCCTGCACAACACTCAGTCCTGTGCGTTGAAGCTCCTATCGATTACAGAGACAAGCCTTCCAAAATATTCTAACTACAACAGGGTTGCAAATTCACTGCAACAACCTCTACGTGGAGTGAATTTTTCATTGTGACTGCATATGTGTGGAAATCCTAGTTATCAACAGAAGCGTGGAAATTATCCTCATTGGTACGTACAAAAATCGGTCATTAGTTAACGGACAGGTCGGTTTCGAATGGTATGTCGAATCCTTACATGTTGATTGAGTTGAACAGTATATATGGTATGTCGACTCCTTACATGTTGACTGCCTATGCAAATCCATGGAATGAAGTAGTGATTATGCTTGGTTCGATGGAAATTTTTTTGAAGACATTCATTATGAGATAAATTTTTAATAGAGGACGATATATTTTATGGTGAATGGTGAACGCATTATGGTGAATGATTGTAGGTAAATTATAATAGTGTGTCTGAATTCATATATTATATTGGAGCATTGGTTTATATACGCATATTTGAAAATTCAAAGATTATTTGATGGTGTTGTATGGTGTATGAAGGTCGGGTGGAGTGTATGAAGGTATATTGATGAAGTTTTGAAGACATAGCCACTAAATTTTATTACAGATACATCAATTTATTTTGAAACTTCTGAAATTATTTTTGGCACAAATCAATTTTTATGATGCATTCACCCGAGTTCACTCACTATTTTGTGGCACATTGTAACGTTGGAGTAACTGAAGACTTGTTCAATGCTTCACTGGCTTCATGGAAGGATGATTGGTTGCTTGATTCATGAGCAACTTGCCACATGACTTTTAGGAGAGATTTCCTTAAATAATTCACTAACAATGTTGATGGACCAATATACTTTGCATACAAATCAAAACTCAAGCCATCAGGGCTTGGAACCATCAGGCTCAAACTTCCTGGTCTTCCAGAATTTCTTCTGCATGATGTTCTATATCTCTCGAAGCTTAGGATAAACTTGTTGTTGTTGGTACACATTCGCCAGCAAGGACACTCAATTCACATATTCGATGGAAAGGTTGAGGTCATAAAAGCATCATATCACTCACTTGTCATGACGATGATAGAAGAATAAAGACTTCTGAAGTTGCAAGGAACCTCTGCTCGCGCACTGAACTTCTCACACAATTTTCACTATGATGAAGGTACATTTCCATCAAGTCTTTTATGGCATGCTATATTTGGACACTTGAACTATGACATCCTTCGTTTGTTGAAGAAAAATGGTATTACTGGTTTTCTAACAATTCCTATGAAACTTAAGCAATGTGATGCTTGTATCTTAGGAAAGCACAACAAACAGCCTTTTCATGATTCACATTCTAGAGCACACAGAAAGCTTGAACTCATTCATTCAGATTTATGTGGCCCAATGCATGTTCCTTCTGCAATTGGTAATAAATATATGATGACATTTATTGATGACTACACCAGAATGTGTTGGGTTTATTTATTTAAGAACAAATATGATGCTTTTGAAACATTCAAGAACTTTCATGCATGGATTGAAAATTATGCACAATCTCATATTGGATCTATTCACACTAATAATGGAAAAGAGTACACTTCAAATGAATTTGAAAACTATCTTTTCCAGCATGGGATCAAACATCAAACAATCATGCCTTATAATCCCCAACATAACAGAGTAGCTGAAAGAATGAACAAGACAATCTTAAATATGGTATGTTCCATGATGTTTTTCAATAATTTTAAATTGATGTTTTGGGCCGATCCAGTTCTATGTGTTGTGTATATAAAGAATAGGTTTCCATCTAATGTTATCAAAAGTAAGAATCCCTATGAAATGTGGGGGCCACATTCCTTCGGTAAGGCATCTCAGGTTTTTTGGTTCCACCTTCTAGTCCTTGATAGCTAAGGGAAAAAGAAACAAACTCGGTGCAAGGAGTCGCAAGTGTATCTTCTTGGGGTACTCAAATACTTCTAAATAATATTGCATCTATCATGAATTCAATAAGAAGTTATAATATCTAGAGATGTGATATTTCTTAAATCTTCTAAGGATGACAACGTTATTGAGCGACAACTTGATTGCTTGGATAGATTCATACATGCAAATTATTTTCAAGAATATGATAATGAGATACCACATATTGAAGGGGGGATTCCTATACTGGACCAATATGTGGAATCTTCTTCTGAAGCACTCTCTCCCCCTCATGAAGCTCTAGCCAATGATGACACTTTGAGTGATGTGATTGACATAATTGGGAGACTAAAACTTGATTCAGCCCCATCTTAGTCAACTGAGCAGCCTGAGCCATCTTAGACAGGTCCTCCAAAATGGCTGACAATGGCACTTAAAAGTGTTCATCCTGATGAGGTTGGAAAGACAGGAACAAGAAGCACAATCAGGCAAAATGGAGGGGATGTAGACAATTCTGATTCACCTATTGATATGAATGTTTCTTATTATTATGAACTGAATTTTTCTACAGAATTTGAACCAACTTCCTTCAAAGAAGTCGATTCTCATGATGAATGGAAAGAAGCATTGCAGAAAGAATATGATGCCTTGATAAAGAATGGCACCTGGAAGCTGGTTGATCCTCCACTGGGAACAAAATTAATAGGCTACAATTAGGTCTATAAGAACAAGTATAAAGTTGATGGATCGATTGACAAGCACAAAGACAAGCTTGTGGCAAAAGGTTTTGCACAAAAGGAAGGGGTCGATTATGAGGATACTTTTTCCCCACAGCAAAATGGGCTACCATCCGGACACTCTTCGCCTTGGTAGCACATAATGGTTGTAAAGTCCATCAAATTGATGTAAAAACTGCTTTCTTGAATGGAGATCTGAAAGAGAATGTTTTTACGTCCTAACCATAAGGATTTCTTGTGAAGGGCTAGGAACATAAAGTATGCAAGCTTGTAAATTCCTTATATGGCCTCAAGAAAGCTCTACAAGCCTGGTACAAGTTAACCGAGCATCTTCTGGAACTCAACTTCAAACATTATGATCTTGATGATGCAACTTTTTTTTTCAAGAAAGTTGGAAAAAAAGTTGTATATCTTGTGGTGTATATAGTGATCTTTTGATGACATGGAAAAATGAGAGCTATATTTCATCCATAAATAAGGAAATAAGGAAAGGCTTTGAAATGACGGACTTGGGATATGTTCACTACTATATTCCTCTCTCAGAAGAAGTACAATGGAGATATGTTGAACAGGTTTGGTATGAATGAGTGCAATCCTTTAACCACTCCAATGGAACATAATTTAAATCTCACATCCACTGAAGAAAAAGAATTGTAGGATGTAATAAAGTATAGAAAACTCGTAGGAAGTCTCAACTACTTAACTACTACCAGACCAGACATTTAATTTGTTGTTGGAATCCTCTCCAGGTTTATGCAAAATCCTTGTGAGGGACATTGGTCTAGTGCAAAAAGAGTTCTAAAGTACTTGAAAGGAACTCAAGCCTTTGTACTTAAGTATACACAGGTGGGCGACATCAGCTTGTTTGGATACTCCGATTCAGACTTCGATGGAGATAAATAAATTGGGGTATCTACTTCAAGTTGTGTTATGAGTCTTGGATCAGGAACTATCTCCTAGAGGTCACACAAACAATCAGTTCTAGTCAATTCCACAACTGAGGCAGAATATGTGGCAGCAGCTGAAGCAACAAAGGAAATTGTGTGGCTCAAGAAAATTTTGGAATATTTGCAGGAGAAACAAGTGCATTCAACTCCTATCATGATTGACAAAACTTATGCAATAATTTTTTCCAAGAACCCAAAGTTTCATGATCGAATAAAGCACATCAATACAAAATACCATCTGATTCGACATCATGTTTATGCCAAGAAAATCCACCTACGCCATTGTTCCTCAAATTAGCAGATTGCAAACATATTCACTAAAGTGCTTGGAAGAGAAATTTTTGAAAGATTCATAATGATTAGTGAGTCGCTAACATACCTTAAGATTAATAAAGTGCTTTGACTCACTAACATACCTTCAGATTAAGGTGGGGGCCAGACTAGGAGGTAACTCAAATCGAATTTATGATCAATCTTAATGCAATAACACAATTCGATTTGAGTTACCTCCTAGTCTGGCACCCACCTTTTCAATAGAAAGCATAATACGCATGCTGAGAGCTAATTCAAAGCAAACACACTTTTGTATCCTAACACATTGTTTCACGACGTGGTTTTGAATTAGAACCGTGCACTCTATGCGGCATTACAATTGACAATAAAAGTGCCATTGGAAAAGCCTTTTCCATTTAGCAAAGATCCAAGGACCATCTAGGTAAATAATTTCAAAGCTTTCAAGTTATAGTTTAACATGCTCCACTTGCTCCACTTTCATTTTTTCTAACCAAATATTTTGGATTATAGTTTTCTACATGAGGTTTAACATGCTCCATCCACTTTCAGGACAAAGAAAAAAAATACTCACTATTGATTCACTTTAGGGAAAAATAAAAGAGAGAGATGAGATCTAATACTGGATATCCATATTTAATTATGTTGTGTGGACTATATCCCATATGGATATGGATATCCCTAACTTGATATTAACTATATTTGTGGTATATTATGCATGTATATATCGATAATCCATAAGTAGAAGTCCATATTATGAAAAAAGGATCTTCTAATTAAAATAGAGGCATCCCCACCATGGAAACATGTATAGAAAAAATGGCACCTACATACATTGGTTTTAGGACATACATAGTACATACATTAGTTGGATCATCATGCACTGCCAGGATGAGTAAAATTCTTATGGTAAGTGAAAAAATATTAGTGGCATGTCTCCTTAAAAAAATTATCTTTTTGGTCAATCTATTTGTTGTTTGTCAATTTTTATTTTAATTTCCATATCTTCATCCTTTAAGGATAAGATTAAGTAGAGAGAAATTTTGAGACATGTACCACAAATTATGAATTCATCATGATTGAACAAAGATAGAAAGATCATATTTGACTCAAAAAGGAGTTACTCCATGTATTTTTTCATTTCATGATGATTATTTTCTTTACGTAAAACACCTTTAAGAATATCATAGGTCGGAGGTGTAAAAAGAGTGAACAATTTAATGTTCAAGAGACATTAGGTGCATCGGCATTTAAATGACCTAGTTTCGTGTAGTGAATTAGATTACCATCAAAATTAGCGAAGTATCTAAAAATTAAAGATGCATATAAAGACCCCCAAACGTTAGCCATAAGATCCGTAAACTTAAGAATTGTGTTAGTTATCGTTGAATGCATTAGCAGTAGAGATGATTATTTATATGTCTATCATGGGAATTTAACCACAGAAATAAGGTAACATAAACAATCACTCAAACTTTATCCATAGATTCAATTGGCATATATGCTAGAATTGTATTGATCTAATAGTGATTATTTAATAGAGAGTATGCCAATACAAAACACCATTAGCTTCATGTTAATTTTGGGAAACTAGGTCCAAACTCCATGTTGCATTGCTCATATGATGGAGATGATATTTTTGTTGGATTCCTCTTTCGAAGAGGTGCAAGGTTGATCTAAATAATCTTGTTTGGATGAGCAGAACTTCTATTTTGAATTTGTTTTCCACACATGTGAAAATTATCAAGGTCGGCCAGAATTATATTGCAGGCTCACAAGCCCCAAAAGATGTGTCACTCACCCCCAGTCATGGATATAAATTGGAGATACATGATGCTCATTTCATCATCAACTCATCTCACACATATCTCTCTCATATGATTGGTTCGTACAACCTAAGAGGCTTCTCTCTCCTCCACACATGTGAAATCAGGAAGTTGGAAATTTCAGACTGTTTTTAGGGCTATTCTGGTAGCGTTGACCAACATTAGCTTTGGCTCAACCATCATTGTTTGACTGCGTTTTTAGCACATAAATTTTGATCTGGTAAGGCCGCATTGGAGGGCACAAAAATCAAGGTCAAACGTTGACCTTTGACCGTAGCATTGACTGAATTGACCATATATTTGACTGGTACGTTGAATTTTTTATGGACTGGTTTTGGGGTGAGTTTGACCTTGAAGGAATTTTGACTTTGACCAAGTTTGACTGAACCTATTTGGAGGTTGAAAGGGCTTGTTTGACCAGCAAAGTATTTGTTGGCTAGGGCATCCTGTTGACTATTGTAAAAGACATTTTGTCTCTCTCTGCTGAATAAGAATAATTACAAATTCTTATCTCTTGTATTGGATTGTCTTCTATCAATTTATTTTATGTTCTATCATAATTTACTTTCAATGATTATGTGATTGCTAATCTAAAATTGAATCGGGTTAAGCAGAAAGATTGAATTAAATTGCGCTAAGCATAGAACATACCATGGTTAACTAAAATCAACATGGTATCAAAACTAAGGTGAAGACAAAGCCTAAGCAAGTGTGAAAATAAATCACCAAAGAAGTTGAATAATCAAGGATTGGGATCAATGGCCTCCTCATCATACAAGGGTTTCAAATATGATGATAAGCTGACTGACAAAGTCTGATTATCATGCTTGGAAAATGTCTTTGGATTTGACATTGGAAGACCAAGATGTTATGGATTATGTGCAGGGGAAGATCAATGAGCCTCCATCAAATTCACCTACTTCCACTAAGACTAAGTACAAGAAATGGGAAGTCAAGGTGAAGAAGATCATCAGGGATTATATTCATAATCAGCACTTGGTTGCTTATATCTCCAAGTTGTACACATCTAAAGAGATGTATGATAAGTTGGTTAGCATGTTCAGGGCTAGCAATGCTAATCACATTATATTTTTAAAGAACAAGTTGAAGGAGATCAAGAAGGGAAAAGGGGAATCAATCCAATCATATTTCATGAGGCTCGCCGAAATCAAGAATGATCTCTTAGCTATTGGAGAAGCCATATCTGACCGAGAGCTCACTCTCATTTCTCTTGGAGGACTTCCCTAGGCATGATATGTATTCAATACTATTATCCTCAATAATAATATAATTCCTGACTTTGATGAATTGTTGATGAGATGCACTCAAGAGGAGACAAGGATTATGGAGAGAGATCATCCCTCTAATGGGAATGGAAGTGATCCCACTTCCTTCACCTCTAATGCAAAGAAGAGGAACAATGTTGGTCTGATAAATCAAAATCATGGAAGAGCGAGTGCCAAACAAAGAAAAGGAAGATGTTGCACTTGTAACAATTTTGGTAACTGTGCAAGAGAGTGCCCTAATAGAAGGGACTCTCTCGAAGATGATGACAACAATAACTTCAGGGGGGGGTGTAAATCAAAGGAACAACAAGTTCAAAGGAAAGAGGAAGGCTCCCTTTAATCGAAGTGGAAATGGGAAACCTTTCAAGAGGTCAAGGAATTCCATGTATGATGAATCTAATGTTCTTGATAGGAAAAATGAATATATTCTTATATATGCCCTCTCTGTTGCATCTCCTTCTAACAACTTGGAAAATTGGTTGATTGATAGTGGTGCCTCAAGGTACTTCACTGGATATAATGAAGCCCTCTCTAATTTGGTTGAAAAGGATACTAATTTGGAAATTATCCTTGGAGACAATGCCACATATCCCGTGAAAGGGACAAGGACTATGACCCTTCATCTAAATCAAGGCCAAGTCCTCTGTTTGAAAGATGTGTTGTATGTACCTTACTTGAAGAAGAATATAGTGTCTATCTTGGCAATGGAATAAAAAGGATTCAAGGTGACATTCATCAATGGAAAGGTACGCATTTGGAAGAGGAACTTCAAAGAAGAGTTCACTCTTGGGTCCAGGGTTCAAACACTCTATCAGGTTGGAGGAAGTCCGTTGGGGGCCATTACATGTGACACAACTCTTCACCAAGCAATGGCGCCCAAGGTTTACACACCTTCATTACAAATCCCTTCTTGAATCAAGGAAGGTGGTGACAAGGATGTCTGATTTCAAGGATGATCATTAAGGTGTATGCCAGGGTTGTGGTGAAAGAAAGCATACAAGGGGACCATTCCCCTCAAGTGTCACGAAGATATCTGATATTTTGCAATTGATACATTTTGATCTATCTGGTATGATGCCCGTAACATCCTTGGGAGGATGCTTATATTATATCACTTTTATAGATGACTTCTCCCCCAAGACTTGGATATTATTTTTGAAGAAGAAAGATGAAGCATTCAAGTGGTTACGTACCTTCAAGGCCTTGGTATAAAATCAAACAGGGAAGAAGATCAAAATTTTGAGGACCAATAATGGAACGGAGTATGAGTCGAATGAATTTAACGACTACTGGAGGGAAGCTGGCATTAAGAGGGAGACCACCATTGTGTATACTCCCTAACAAAATGGTGTTTCTGAAAGGAAGAATAGAAACATTTTGGAAGCTTCATGTGCCATGCTTTATGACCAAGGTCTTATGAAGTTCCTATGGGGAGAAGCTGCTTAAACTGTTGTGTATGTACAAAATAGATGCCCACATTCTTCATTGGACTCCAAAACTCCCTAAGAAGTCTTCTCTGGTAAGAAGCCTGATGTCTCGCATTTTATAGTTTTTGGAAGTCTCATTTATTTTCATGTGTCGAAAGAAAAGAGGAGAAAGTTGGATGCTTCTCGTAAGAAGGGAACGTTTGTGGGCTATAATGAAACCTTGAAGACATATAGAATCTATGTGCATGTTCAAAGAGAAGTGGAGATATGCCATGATGTAACCTTCGATGAATATGCTTCCCTCAGGAAAGTTAAGGATGTTCCTATCTCGAAGGAATACAAAGAAGAAGAAGAAGCTGGAAGGCAGGAAGAACCGATGGCCGATGTTGAAGGTTTGATGGATCCTATAGATCCCATCTTCTTCAAATAAAATAAGACCTTCATGGCTTAGAGACACTCTCGAATATGTTGAGGGACATAGTGGGGACATACTGCTCCAAGGGGAACATTCCGTGAAATTAAGAAGCCGAATAGGTACCAAGGGTACCTAGCAGCCATGAGTACTATTGTACAATCTGAGCCTGGAACTTTTGAAGAAGTCACAAAGAATCAAGTTTGGAAGGATGTTATGCACGATGAATATGAGCCAATCATGAAGAATGATGTCTAGAATGTGGTCCCTAGACCGAAGGACAAATCTATTGTCACCTCGAAATGGCTCTATAATATCAAACATGGAGTCGATGGAAATGCTAAAAAGTACAAGGCAAGATTTGTTGCCCTAAGCTTCTCTCAAAAGGAATGAATAGATTATGATGATATATTTTCACCTGTTGCCCGCTATACCACCATATGATCGATCATTTCCCTTGTTGAAATGCAAGGATGGATTCTCCATCAGATGGATGTGAATATTGCCTTTTTATATGGCTCAATCAAGGAAGAGGTCTATGTGGAACAACCTCTGGGGTTTGAAGTCCAAGATAAAGACACATATCTATGCAGGTTGAATAAAGCCCTCTATGGGTTGAATCAAGCCCCCATGGCTTGGTATGAGAGGATCGATAGCCACTTGATGAAGTTGGGCTTCACTCGAAGTGACGATGATCCAAACCTTTATTTTAAGGTTGATAATGACAAGCCTGTCATTCTGGTTCTTTATGTGGAAGATCTCTTCCTAACAAGTTCTAACCCTCTCATTCATCAATGTAAGAGGGAGCTACCTTTCGAGTTCAAGATGAAGGACCTAGGAGTGATGCACTATTTCCTAGGCTTGGAGTTCTTGCAAAATCCAGGTGAGATTTTCCTTTCTCAAGGAAAATATGTCATGAATTTTATGGAGAGATTTGGGATGGTGGCCTGCAAGTCCGTGACTACTCCGATGGAAATCAACTTTAAGAAGTTATGTGGAAGTGTTGTTGGGCCTGAGTTGGGAAATTCCACCGAGTATCATCAACTCGTGGGGGCCTTTATGTTCTTAGTGAAATCACGTCCGGACATATTTTTTGTAGTGAACATGTTGAGTCAATACATGGTCGAGCCTCACCACACTGGTGCCAAGAATCTCTTGAGATGTTTTCAAGGAACAATCAACCATGGGTTGAGATACACTACCGAGAGTGTGAGGCTCCATGGATATAGTATGTTGATTGGGCAGGCAGTGTGGTGGATCGTAAGAGCACATTTTTGGACATATGCTAGATACCACCATTATCCTTTGTGATAACCAAAGTGGGATTCATCTTTCAGAGAATCATGTGTTCCACCACTGATCCAAGCATATTGATATTAGGTACCACTTTGTCTGGGACATGGTATAGCGAGGTGTTGTATGGCTCCATCACATTGGGATTGATGAGAATGTCACAGATATTCTCACGAAGCCCCTACGGAAGGTCAAATTCTTAACCTTCCGTGAGAAGCTTGGTATCATGGACAAACCCTATTATGAGGGTCTCGCCTGAGTTGGACTATGAGCTCTAGGAGCTCTAGGGGGCTTGGGGATAACTTCTTGGAGCTATAAGCAACCACATGGTGGGGTTTGCCTTACCTTGTTGGTGTGCTTCTTCCCCACCATTATGATATTGATCTAGTTCACCCTCTCTTTTATCTATTCCCCACATGCGTCCTACCCATGGAGTCAGGGAATCATGGGAAGTACCTCTCATTTGGTCATTGAGTTGGGAAATGAGGATAGAGACTGATAGCATGACCTATGGACGCATCAGGGATTTTCATACTCTCTATGTCTAGGATGGGATGTGTCCAACAACTTGATCTGAGATCAAGTCTTGATGAGGTTCTTACCTCTAAACTGACTTCGGGTTAGTATGTGACTCACTCTTGAGTATGGTTGAGGTTTTTACCTCTAGATGACTTCGGGTCAGTGGAGAGTGATGTCTTTATGACTCTTTGTCGTTTGTTTGTAGAGAAGAGCCAACAAAGCAGTTACTACATGATGACATAGGATTGCATGATGATATTTGATAGTGCATGATGGTACTGGATGACAAGATTGCACAGGTGGACAGATGGAGTTCTCCCTAGTTGAGAGGGAGTGTTAATTTTTGGCAACTAGGTCGAAACTCCATGTTGCATTTCTCATATGATGGATATGATATTTTTGTTGGATTCCTCTTTCGGAGAGGTGAAATATTGATCTAAATATCATCTTTTTTGGATGAGCAGAACTTATATTTTGAATTTACTTTCCACACGTGCAAATTTTCAAGGTCGGCGAGAATTGTATTGTAGGCTCACAAGCCCCAAAATATGTGTCACTCACCACCATTCATGGATATAAATTGGAGATACATGATGCTCATTTCATCATCAACTCATCTTACAAATATCTCTCTCATATTATTGGTTCGTACATCCTAAGAGGCTTCTCTCTCCTCCACACGTGTGAAATCATGAAGCTAGAAATTTCGGACTGTTTTTAGGGATTTTCTGGTAGCGTTGATCAGCGTTGACTTTGGGTCAACCCTCATTGTTTGACTACATTTTTAGCACAAAAACTCAAATCTGGTAAGGCCGCATTGGAGGGCATAGAAATCTAGGTCAAATGTTGACATTTGACCGTAGTGTTGACTTATTTGACAACATATTTGATTGGTGTGTTGATTGTTTTATGGACCGGTTTTTGGGGTGAATTTGACCTTGAAGGAAGGCTGAATTTGACCAAGTTTGACTAAACCTATTTGGAGGTTGAAAGGGCCAGTTTGACTAGAAAATTCTTTGTTGGCTAGGGCATCTTGTTGACTGTTGTAAAAGACATTTTCTCTCTCTCTATTGAATAAGAAGAATTACAAATTCTTGTCTCTTGTATTGACTTGTCTTCCATCAATTTATTTATGTTTTATCAGCATTTACTTTCAATGATTATGTGATTGCTAATTTGAAATAGAATCGGACTAATAAGAAGAAAGTTTGGAGTAAACTTCTCTAAGCATAGAAAATACCATGGCTAACTAAAATTAACACTTCAAAAATGCAGAGTGTATTTTAACCATCTTATGTCAATGATACCTCAGGTGATATTTCAGAGTGTGATTACATCAAGATGTAGCTTGCAAAGGCTCAAAACCACCTAGAATTTCCTTTGACAATATTCAAAACTACAAGCGCAATGTGTCAATGTGTAATAATATCTAACCATATCAACATTCAAAGAACATAAACCATGTTCAAAAGGTTAAACTATATAAGATTTCTTTCACCCCATAGTTAATACTTAGAACAAGAGTACTAGTATCATAGTGCTTCCTTTTTAGAGATGTCTTATGTTTACTTTGAAATCATGAAAAGTGGCACGGAAACTAACCAACAGTTATGCCCAAATGTAGCAATGAGACTCAAAAAGTAAACCAATGAGGTAAGCCATGGAACAACGATAATTTCAATATGATTTTGACATTATGCATTAGAGAGGTTGGCTTATTATTTGAATCGATGTGTGTTAGGTGATATTTATATTTAACCTTAAAATGTTGTGAGGAGAAACACATATCCTCATTGCAGAAGATTCATGCCACAGATATTTCAGCAGATAGCAAGAGAGTTGATTAATCAAATAAATACTCAACCCCTTATGAATAAGGCCATGTATCTTTAGTATGAATACTTGGAAAAGGTCGTACAAGGAGTTCCTTGAGTTCTTGAATAGATAATAAAAATACACTTTGATCTCATAACAAATGATGCAATGAAATATGAAATGCTCCTTTGTCATCCATTTGGAATTTCTTCCCTGTGACCTTAGAGAGTATTAGACATAGTTGACATAGTATCAATTTCAATTATATATATGTGACAAAAATGACTATTTTTCCCAATATTTTATCTTCAAAAAGTTACAAATTTTATGCCAAGTCACTTAAAATGAAAATGGAACTGGAAATGGAAATTAATATGTAAAGTTACTCATATATATGGCAAGAGTGCATATAACAAAAATAAACACCGAGCATAATCCATCTCTGGCCCAAGAATACATCAAGAAAATGAAAAATGAAAATGAGTATTCAAATTTACTCATATATATAGCAAGAGTGCGTATAGCAAAAATAACACCAAGAGGAATCCATCTCTGAACCAAGAATACATCAAGAAAGAGGCAAATTTTATTCCCAATGTAATACGACAAAATTGTTTATCACATAATACATTTCAAGGGAAAAGTACACACAATTAGAATGTGTGAGTTTCCCCGATACATGGCCTCCAGGAAGGGTATGCCCAAAATAAGAGTGTTTGGAAGATTTAATGATGAAATTAACATGATAAGTCAATCCAAGTTTCCTCTCTTAGAAAATATTCCCCACATACCCAACACTAGTAACACTATGGCTTTTGATATCACATCTATTAGAATGAATTTGAAGTTCATCTCATAAGGATTGATTTTACATAAGAGAAGTGGCACTGCAAATATAGCCACAAATCTGTTGATTCCTACACATTTCTATAGACATAAAATTTTATCAGAAAGAGCTATGCAGATGAAGTTGGAATATAAATCAAAACCTCTTCAAAATTCATTGTCACACTTGCAAAAATAAATAGCTCCCTCAAAATATGTACATAAATGGAAATACAAATAGGAAAGTTCACATAAAGTAGAATATTCAACACTTAAGGCAAACATAAAACTCCAAAAATAAATTTCCATATTTCATTAAAAGTATAAACAAATATGAAATGAGACTGAAAGCCCCCAATAGAAAAAGGCACATAGATAATTGTGACCTCAAGAACTGTCACTATTAATACAATGACCTCTGGAAGCTAGGGAACACTGACCTCAGAACTATGACCTCTGTAACCTAGGGAACTTTCACCTCAAAATTGTGACCGAGGTCATGTGACTAGCACTTGGAACTATGACATAGGGAAATGTGACTTAGGAATTGTGACCGATGAAACATTTTTCAAAGTCACGGTTCCATAATTGTGGTCCCAGGAATTGTGATCTCAGAACTATGACCTAAAGATATGTGACATGGGCACTATGACTTTTGGAACAATGATTGAGGTCACATTTCACAAGGTCATGTGACTCTAGCACTTGGAACTCTGATGTAGCAAAATGTAACTTAGGTATTGTGACTGATTTCACAGCCCCATAGGTCATAGTTCCAAAAGTCAATCACAGAAAATTGAGGAACTATGACCTATGGCACTGTGATCTAGAAATAATGACTTATGGAACTGTGACCTTTGGAACTATGACCTTTCTCCCTGAGACCTGTATTCCTCTCAAATATTCTATAAGGAGTTATCTGGTCCATAGGGACCTAAGGTGTTTATTCTTGTGATTATTTTTGTGGTTAGTATGGTGAGGCCTATAATTGTAGTTTTTCGACACTCAGTTGACATCCAAATTTTCCATTTTCCATATAGTCATTATGTGGTGCAAGGTTTCTTCTCTCCCTAACTCCAACTTTTGTGTAGATAATTTTAAACTGAGCAGATGTGGCGTCTTAAAGTCATCCAAAACTAGGCTTGGAACCGAGAAATGACAAATTATGGAATAGGGATTTATAGTCTGAGAAATGAAAACAATATGTTTAAATGTAAAATTGAAAGCCTGGCCTCTCGTTTGATAATTTAGAGAGAGAATTCCAATTTTCTTATGTTCTGGTTGAAGAGTAAGAACATATAGAACAAGAACAACCTAAAGGAAATTAGCATCCACTGAATTTAGATTCAAAATTGTAACAATTCAATTCTATTAGATGTTTTACAAGATAATTTTACAATGGGATATTATGTAAGGATATATTCTAGTTGTTTCTTTAAGAAGCTTAGTGCCCTTTAATTCTTTAAGTTTGTCTTAGGAGGGTAGACTATGAAAGTCAATTTTCCGATCAAAGCATCTTGAAAACATGTATTTAGTTATGGTCTTTACGTGACCTATTATTAATAAAATTATCAAATCTCTCTCTCTCTCTCTCTCTCTCTCTCTCTCTCTCTCTCTCTCGCTCTCTCTCTCTCTCTCGCTCTCTCTCTCTCTCTCTCTCTCTCTCTCTCTCTCTCTCTCTATATATATATATATATATATATATATATATATATATATATATATATATATATATATATATATATATATATATATATATATATATATGGGTATTTTATGTTTAATTCTTTTATAAAGTATTTAATTTATTATATTTTAATTTTAATTTTTTAATAAGGAGAATCAATAAACAACATGTCACTGGGGAGACTTGGGATCGATTCAATGAGATTGCCACTATACTCTTAAGCCTAATATATATATATATATATATATATATATATATATATATATATATATATATATATATATATATATATATATATATATATATATATATATATATATATATATATATATATATATATATATATATGGGTATTTTATGTTTAATTCTTTTATAAATTATTTAATTTATTATATTTTAATTTTAATTTTTTAATAAGGAGAATCAATAAACAACCTGTCACCGGGGAGACTTGGGATCGATTCAGTGAGATTGCCACTATACTCTTAAGCCTAATTCAACTTCCAAAAATCCTCGTTAAATATGTAAAACAAGTTTCAAACCTAGGGAAGGCCCCTATTCTAGTTGGCGAAGAGCTTTCTGTTCAGATATCGATTGTTCGACCTAGTATTATGGGCTTATTATATTTCAATTGTTAATTAGTAGTGTGAATAACCATCAAAGGATGTAAATGCCAACTAAATCACACCATTATTTAAACAATGAGGTAGGCCTTATTTAAGTAAGGGGCTAGATTGTTAAATATTGTAGCTCAGACTCGTGTTCTATATCTTAATTATGTCAATTAGTGATTTTTTAAATATTTCATAAGTCTAAACTTAGGGAAAGCGGATAATTAATTGACAATAGTTGGAATACGATTGATTTAGTGAACTTCTAAGTGTGGACATTTATTTGTGAATGAGAGATTATAAAGGGAATCGATGGGAAACATTGGAGAAACACAAAGAACACATCAAGTGGGTGATTTTCGAAGGCACCAAGAGGGTTTCAATAGTAATGATTGAGGAGAGATATTTTCAAGGTCATTCTTGATCAGAAATACTTATATTTTATGATTCAATAGGGAGTTTATCAAGGCCAAATTATTTATGTAGAAGGAGGTTGAGCTTGCTAGTGTGAGTTTTCCAATTTACCAATGTGAGTTATTAGAGGTCCAGATCGAGTTGCAAGTTACCAGTGCAATTTGCTGGAGGAAGTACAACTTGCTAGATAAAATTCCTAGAGTTAGTGTGAGTTGTCGAGAAGGGAAGTGCGAGTTCCTAGTTAGCCAATGTGAGTGTAGGAAGGAAGTGTGAATTTTCAAAAAGGGAATATTTGATATGCAAGGGGAGACATTGATATTTCCCAGTTTGATTTTATCAGAAGTGAAGACAAAAAAATTTCCTAAGATTTTCCAGTGTTAGGAAAGCAGTTGTAATCTCTCAATAGCAGTTTTTGCTTAAGACAATAATATAAACCCTTAGATCTAAAAATTGGTTTTCCCCACATTGGGGTTTTTGCAAGGACATTTGTCCAAAAATACTTGTGTAAATTGTGTGATTGGTTTCTCGTATATTTCACTACATTTTTTATTTTTGAATGGTGTTGTTCATGTTATTATTCATTACTTCCAGAAGACGAATTATTTTTTTGTGAATAAGTAATAGGAAGTGATTAATTGGGTTAATAACACCTAGGTAGCAATAAATTTCACATGGTATAAGAGCAACTACAATGCTAAGGTTATTTTTATCTGAGCATGAGGGTTTAAAAGGAGAAATCAAAGGTTTTCATACAAACAAATCTCTTCAGATTTTGTGGAGGTTATTGTTTGAGGGTATCAGAAATGGCTTCAACTGAATTGATGGATTAGGACAAACTTGATGGTGCATCGGACTTTGGTATCTAGAAATACATAATTTTATTATTGTTGGAGGAGCATGGTATGAAGGAATTGGTATCTGGAAATACATAGTTTTACTATTGTTGGAGGAGCATGGTGTGAAGGAATATGTAACATCTATTGTTTTTGTATCGCAAGGATGATGCCAAGGATAGGCATATTATCCAAGATGGTGTTAAAGATCACATCATTCCCCATATTACATAATTGGAAATGTGTAAGAAGATGTGAGATGCCATGTTGAAGATGTTCTAAAATGCTACCATAAACATGTAGTTGATTGTCAAAGAGAAGCTACAAAACACCATAATGAACAAAGGAGAAGGTGCATTCAGTTATCTCACCAGGATCAGTCATGTCAAGGATGAGTTAGCAGTTGTTGGAGAAAAAATAGATGATGATGAGCTAGTGAGAAATACTCTAAATGGGTTCTCAAAGTAGTGGTATGTGTTTGTCTAGGTGATTAATGGGCAATAAGACCAACCTAATTGGGATCATTTGTTTATTTATTTCACTAAAGAAGATATTAGGTTGAGCCTTGTCAGTGGAAACACCAGTAAAATATGGAAGCATGAGAATGACGAAAACGTTTCTCTTGCAAGTAAGGAAAAATCCAGGAAGTACCCAAGAAAAGGGTTTAAATCCAAGGGAGAGAAAAAGAATAAGGACTTGAGTAAAATCAAGTGTTTTGTTTGTGGTCAATAGGGACACTGTGTTAGCCAATGTCTAGAAAAAAAGAAGGGTGAAAAGAATAAAGGGAAGAAGCAAACAACAACTTCAACAAATATTGATGAACTATATTTAAAACTAGAAGATGAGTTCATTATCATAGCTTTCCTATCTAGTTCAACCACCATAGGAGTTTGGTATAATGAAAGTGGGGTTTCATGTCATATGACAAGAGTTAGAGAGTATTTCTCTAGCTACAAAGCAGAGGAGACAGGCTTCTAAATATAAATGGGTAGAAAGTCCAAGTGTACTCTAGTTGGTAGAGGGGCATTCACATTTCAAAGGGAATCAAACAAAAATTACCATGTTAAAGATGTGTTGCATGTGATGGGTTTTGGAATGAACCCAATTTTAGTTTATGCTCTTCAGGATAACAGGTATGACATATAATTTCAAGGACAAAGGTGTATTTAAAACACGAGGATTGGAAGTTAGTAAAGGAGATTGGGGTGAGAAGCAACAATTTGTATAGGTTGTAGTTGGACACTCCAAAGGAACTAGTTAGCAACAACAATAACAAAGATATGAGAGAGCTATGACATAGGAGGATGGGTCATATCCATCATAGAGCACTTAAACTGCTTAGAGAGACTATGAGAGGTATTCCAAAGATGAGTATGGAACATGATGACATGTGTAAAGGGTGTGTACTTAGGAAGTTTGCAAAGGAAACATTTCCAAGGAGTGAAAGTAGAAGTAAGGATGTTTTAGATTTGATACATTATGGTATTTGTGGTCCATTTTCCACAAAGTATCTCAGGGGTTAGGAGTATTTTGTGACGTTCATTGATGACTTCTCCAGGAATACCTAGATTTTTACTTCTTGAAGGCACAGGTCAAAGTCTTCAGTCGCTTCCAAGAGTTTGAGGCTCTTGTGGAGAACTCGAATGACAAGAAGATAAAGGTACTTCAAATAGATAATGGGTGCAAGTACATCAAGAAAGACTTCAAGCACCTAGTAGGGCATCAAGAGAGAGTGGAAAACTTTGTATAACTTACAACAAAATGGGGTTGTAGAAAGAAATAATAAGACAATAGTTGGAGCAACGATGACCATGTTATATGATCAGGATATGCCCAAGTATATTTGGGCAAAGGCATGTAGCACAACAATTTACATTCAGAATAGGGTGTTGCACATGGTGTTGGGGAATATGACACCCGAGGATGCATTTACAGGTAAGATGCCAGAAGTTAGAAATTTCATGTTTTTTTGAATTATTACATATTGTTAAATTCCATATGAGAAGCACACCAAGTTAGATTCGACTGTAGAGAACTCAACGAAACATCCAAGGCATACATGATCTACATTCCAAGGTTAAGTAATATCATCATGAGATGAGATTTTAAGTTCCAGGAGGATAAATCCTTCAAGAGATATTATTAGTTACCAACATTTGATCAGATTCAATAAGCAGAGGTTCCAAGGGTTGAACCAGAATCTCAGGCTTAGAGCACGAGTACCAGTACCATGACTACTATAAGCATAGGTACAAGTGCAGAGGATAGATTGCAACATGTGGAGAAACAACAAGATGAGGAGCTTGAGGCTCCACCCACCACAAGTGGGACTAGGAATTGTGAGGTGCTTCAGACACTAAGAGATGCACAAGAGTTTGTGGGAGCTCTTAGATCAAGCGCCAAGGACAAGAGACCACTAGAGAGATTATCAAGGTATAAGGCATTGATGAATGAGCTCATTGATAGAGATAATTCCAACTATGATGGGGTTGCATAACATCAGGTGTGGCAGGATGCTATGGTGGAGGAGTACAATTCCAACATGTAAAATGATGTCTAGGAGGTGGTGCCTAGACGGTTGGATAGGGTAGTGGTTGGATCCTGCTAGATTTACAAGATCAAGCACGCTACATATGGTCGTATAGAAAAGTTCAAGGCAATGTTTGTGGCCAAGGGGTTCTCTTAGAAAGAGGGAATAGATTATGAGGATATGTTTGCTTTTATGGCCAGGTATACTTCCATTAGGGCCATGATCTTACTGGCAGCACAGATGGGATGGAAAAATCATTAGATGGATGTTAATATGATGTTCCTAAATCAAGTTATGGAAGAGGAGGTGTAGATCGAATAACAAGAGGGTTTTGAGATGCATGGAATGGATACCCATGTATGTAGGTTGAAGAGAGCATTATACAAACTCATGTAAGCTCTCAGAGCATGGTATGATCATATTGAAAACAAATTGTAGTAGATCAGATTTGTGAAGAGAGAGGCAAATTAAAAAAACTATTATCTTATGGTTGGAGGTGAACCACTAATTATGGGTATGGATTGAGATATACTAAGGGTGATGGTGTTAAGTTGATGGGATATATTAATGCATACTAAGTAGGTAACGTAGTGGACAGTAAAATCACTTCAAGGTGTTTCTTTGGCATTGCATCAGGGGTTGTCTCTTGGTACAACATGAATCAAAAGTTGGTTGTATTAAGCTTTGCATAATCATAGTACATGGCAGCGAGCATGGCTACATGTGGGGCCATATGGCTTCGTAAGTTGCTAGTAGCACTATTTATTCAGAGGATGGAGTCAACCATTATCCACTATGACAATCAAAGTTGCATCAAGTTATCTAAGAATCTAGTATTTCATGATAGGTCAAAACACATCGACATCAGACACCATTTCATTAGGGACTATGTACAACTGATCTGGACTTATGCAAGAATGCAATAAAATACAGAAATACACATAAACGCAAAATTGCAACATAAATACAACTTTATTTCATTAATATCAAATAACTAAAATATGCTTACAGACAGAATGGAAATAAACTAGCTAGGGCACTGGTAGCTTAACTCTGAGAAGAGGTGTGGCGGCTACAAGCCTATGAATTGTGTTACAATGAGGCTCAAAGGCCTTTTTATTATTGAACAACATAGGAAATGTAGAAATTATAAAAAAAAGCATGTATATCTTGGATTCACCCGATCTAACAATGTACTAAAGTTAAATAGTTAATCGCTTCTACAAATATTTTGCAGAATTAAAAACACAATCGCTAATCCCATAAAGCAAAGAAGAATCAAATCACACACAACACAGATAATTTCCCAGGGAAAGCTTGCTGCTCAAAACCACACTATATTCTATTGTATATTCAACATCGATCATGAAACAAATACAATGCCTACTCTTCTCACAAGAGTCTCCAACACTCAGTTATCTGTCTCACACTGTCCTCAAAGAAATATGACCAACACTTAGTCAATTTTCAGCCTCCTGACAGCCTGCCTTGCTTGCGCAATCCCTGATGGAATAGATCCCTAAACGATAGGAATTATGGCCTTCCTTGAGTACACAAGTATCATGGGCACTCCAATGGGTTATTGGTTGCATGTGCAAACCAATAATGTCACAACCGATAGTCAACTTCCCTTTCACCTAGATCTCAAATGGGTCTCCACTGGATCTGACATGCGTGTAGCTAATAATAGTAAATCCTTAGTTGCATGGGAGGTCACTGATTGTGAATTAATTAATATTTAATTCGCTTGATCTCTCACTAATGTATCTTCAGTTACAACTAGCACAACTGAGTTTAACTCACTTAACTGAGTTAAACTGATTACAACATGCATTAACTAATGCACCACTGCACTCCGAACAATGTTACAACTAGAATTCTTTTACATGCCTCACCAACTACCTCTAACTCGAAATCCACTATCTAACTGAGTTTATCACACTCAGTTAACTGTTACAAGTTATTTTGAGATTTAGATTACAGTTTATTGTCCATTTCTAATTAAGGGATAACTAAAAACATACATGCACCAAAAATAGCACTGTGGGCCCCACCCTAGTGTAGGTGCTTAATGCACTAGGCGTGGGTGCTGAAATTTTCTTGTTGAATCTCAATACTCCCTCTCAACAAGAAAGGGATTATCCTTCACCCCGATCCTATCTCTATGGTATTAGAATTTGCTCATGGTGAGCGCCTTTGTTAGAATATCTGCATCCTGATCTTCTGTGGGAATGTACTGAAGCAACACTATTCTTCTCTACACACAATATCTAAGATGATGGTATTATATACCTATATGCTTGGACCTATCATGAAACACAGGATTAATTGAGAGCTTAATGCAACTCTGATTATCACAATGAATCACTGTCAGATCCATCTAAGAACCAAACAAACCAACCAAGATCTTTCTCATCCAGATAGCCTCACATGCAACTTGACTTGCTGCCATGTATTACGCTTCCGCTGAACTGAGTGCCACATATCCTTTCTTCCTGCTCTACCAAGAAAATTTTGTCAACCCAATGCTAAATATCCCTCCTGATGTGCTCTTTCTGTCTGATGAACTGCCAGCCCAATCTACATCCATGAAGCCATGCAGCTTCACTCCCTCTATCTTTATGTACCATAAACCATACTTGGATGTGCCCCTCAAGTATCTCAGGACATGCTTCCCCGCCTTCCAGAAGAGCTTGGTAGGCTTAAGCATAGCTTGACTCAGCTGGTTAACTATGTAGCAAATGTCTGGTCTCGTGTTCACTAGACACATTAGCGAACCCATTAACTATCAATAGACAGTAGCATCGTCTTTCCTCCAATTTCCTGGAAGAGGAGTATCCATGGGTTTGCAGCTCTCCATGTTAAGCTTACCCAGTATCTCCTTTGCATACTTTCCTTAAGACACAAAATTTCACCATCCCACTGCCATATTTCCAATCCAAGGAAATAATGAAGGAGTCGCATGTCCTTCATTTCGAACTCCCTTGCAAGATCCTCCTTACATGAGTGTATCAACTGCTCATCACCAGTCAAAATTAAATCATCAACATAAAGAAAAATGATCAATAACTTACCTTCAAACACAATCTGGTATAGGTTTGCATCTACTTCACTTTTGGTGAAGCCCAGTGCAGTGAAATAGCTGTCTATCCGAGTGTACCAAGCACGGGGTGCTTGCTTCAGACCATACAGTGCTCTTTTAAGTCGGCACACATGTGACTCACTATTGAATATTTCAAAACCTTCAGGTTTCTCTATGTACACATCTTCCTCAACGATTCACATCCATCTGATGAATGTGTGATCCCATCTACATTGTGAATGCAAGGATAGATCTTATGGAAGAGTACCTTGAACAGGTGCAAAGGTATCATCATTATCTATCCCCTAGATCTATGAGAATCCCTGAGCCACAAATATGGCCTTGTATTTCTCCACACTCCCTTCAACAGCTTGCTTTACCTTGTCGATCCATCTCGATCCAACCTGTTAGTGTCAGTCTAGTCATACTGCCATCAGTGATCAAAATTGCTCTTTTGCATTTGCATATTAGGAGTCCCATACCATAAATTTTCACCATTCCATTAGGTCATGGATTCATTGATGGTAGTGGTTTTTCATCAGTTTTCCCTCATGTGAAACTTGCTGACTCTCCTATCTATGGTCTTAGTCATGATTCACTTTCATTTTCCAATTCATGTTATCAGGTCATAGGGTTGATCTCATTAGGTTCTAGGGTCTCATCATGGTCAAAATAATAAGTTAAGTGTCAATAAATATCAATAAGGTCATGAGGAGGTTAAATAAACTCAAAGCCACAGCGTCTGGGAAAATCAAAGAAATGCTCTATTGAGCTTGATGTAATTTTCACCTCAAGACCATGTTTTGAGGTGAAAACATGATACTTTGCCTTTATTGCCATCTTTTATGTAATTTTATGTCATCACATGTAATAAGTCACACTTCAAAAGCTGTTATCTCTACAAAGTCACCACCCTGCCCTTCAGAGAAGTTTTCCACAACACTTTCAGCACAAAATCATGTTCCAAGTATGTCCATCAGAAACAGCCTGGAAATATCTTTCCAACGATATATTATACTCTCAAAACTGACTCCTGGATTGAAATTTATGCCTAAGTGAATAAAGCTCCCCTATAGCCTAACTCTTCCCCTTTTCCCATTTCTTCCTTACACTTTAATTCATAAAAGTTTAATGTTTTTCTTTATAAAATCCCTTTTTCCCGATCCGATTGCCTAATCGCATCGCAAAGGTCCCGCTTCCGATTGATCGCAACACTTAAGTCGTGCGTCTCGATTGACCCCGCCCGATTAAGTCCCGGCCGTACATCTTCTTAAACGATCAGACGACCCATATTGCGATCACATCATCACAATCGCACGTCCCGATCGACCTATCCCAATTGACCCCGCCCGATTAAGTCCCGACTGTAGATCTTCTTAAACGATCCGACGGCCCATATTGCGATCGCATCAGTGCAATCGCACGTCCTGATCAAGCTACCCCGATTGACCCATCCTCGATTACTCCGATTGCGATTAAACTCCGCCCGATTACACCTCCGCTGTCGATCTGCCCATCCAATCGGACGGCCCACAACCCATCGCTCCATCGCAATCGCATTGCCCTCAATATGTTACACCTGCTCCCTTCCGATCTTCCGATTGCGATTGGCCGAGCCCCACCTTAAAATCTTCCGCCCATTTCCCAAGCCAAAGTGCTATTTCATTTGTAAATGCGCTAAATCACATTTTAAAGATTTATTAAGTGTTTTAAACCTCCGCTTCCCTCCCCGCCGATGTGATTGATCGCAATCGGCTATTCCTTTTGCATAATACATTTTCTCCTCCTCCCCGCAATTTGCGATTGCAATAGGCCTCCCATGGGTCCCACCTTAAACCCCTTCGCTCTTTTCAATGAAAATTTTCTTTTTCCCTTTATAAAAGCATAAAGCTTGTTTTAGATTTGTTTAAAGGGAAATATCCCCATTATCCCTTCGGCTTATCCATTCACTCCATTGCACCTATTCCAATCACATCGCAGGTTTTATAGCATTGCTCCCACTCCCAAACCCCGATTTGCGATTTCGATTTAGTCCCCCGGTCCCACCATGATCCCTTCCTCCTTTTCAAATGAAAATTGGTCTTTTCCTTTGTAAAAAATGGAAAATCATTTTCGATTGTTTTATGGAGATTTTCCACCATCGGACCTCGCTTGTTGAATAACTCCTAATCGCATCGCAAGTTTTCCATTGTCCTATTATGTGATACTCCCTCTCCTCTTCCGATTGCGATTGCGATTCAGACCCACCTCCTTTCTCTTCGCTCTTCTTCATTCAAAATGAGTTTTTCCTTCACTAAAAGGCATAATTTCATTTTAATTCGTTCCAAAGGCATTCTCTTCAAAAGTGGATTTTTCTTCAAAGAGTAATAACAGAAACAAACAGTCAAAGGGCCGAGAGCTAATTATGAAAGAGAGACCTCTGCGACAGCTAAAAAATAGGGATCTATTCTTTAGATTTCCTATTTTTCATTCATCCAATGTAACAGCGAAATCAATAGTGGTCAAAAATATATTGTTGCTCCTTCTTTTCAAGTGCAAATGGTTAGTCTCTTTCCTATGTTCGGATTTCAGTTCTGAGGTGATAAGACAACTCCTCTTTCTGTGGATCTACTTCCCTCATATTTATGTTTATTTAATGTAATTTTTAGTCATTTGTAACCAGTCAGTAAGTAGGGGGAATTAAGTGTGGAAAACATTCGAGGACGCTCTGCGCTCCCTTGTAACAGTTTGACAGAGAATTAATAAAGATATGCAGCTCTGATTTGTGGGATCCATGTGGTATGAATTTTAGCATTTGTTATTTCCTTTGTGTTCATCTGTAAATTCGTTATGTTCACCATTCATCCATAAACATTTATGGTTGAATGCTTTCAAGATAGATAGGTAGAATCCATTTCTAATGCTCTACCTTGGGAAATCATTCAATATTCTATGTTTTATTCTGTTTGAAAAGGATCCATCTCCTATGCCCTTTTCAGCTCCTCACCAGTCTTACCATCCCATCATTATTTAAACCTAATTGTTAAAATTCCCGCCTACCTTGCCCCATGAAATACCCTGTATCTCTGATTTAATTCCCCAGTTTCGAACTGTCCCATCTGTTCCATATAACCCTGAAAAATTTATAAAAACATTTCCTATCATTATACCTAGCCTAATATCAGTTTACTCTTATACTTCATTGAATATATTTTTCACAGAGAGAGCCCTCTCCTGACCTTGTAGGGCTAGCTACAAGGCTGTGCATGGTTTGAGGTTACCCTGATTTGCCTTTTTCAGCCTGAGGTTCAAATTAGGTGCTAACATTTCTAGAGACCATACTGAGGAAGTTTTGTAACAGAGATTGATCACCCCAGT
Source organism: Pinus albicaulis (assembly GCA_034641835.2). Taxonomy (NCBI): domain Eukaryota; kingdom Viridiplantae; phylum Streptophyta; class Pinopsida; order Pinales; family Pinaceae; genus Pinus; species Pinus albicaulis. The sequence goes on from CM076579.1 coordinate 258,378,712, forward strand.
AATATTTTCCTTGTAAATTCCTGGACTCTGGATGATGATGTTCAGAATTTACTAGGCTGAAACAAAAATAGAAATTGGACGACACTGGCTTCAAGAAGATACACAAGGGCTAACCCTGATCCAAATCCTCCCCCTGTGTTTGAAAATCCTAATCTCATCCCAAGAATAGTCAGAAGACAAGAGGGATCACTAAGTCCTAGACCTATTTTCAGATCCCATACCTGGCCCAGTGAGTGGTTGTTTGTAGAAGATCTTTCTTTTGATGAGTGTTTTGAGCTTTCTTTGTTTAGGAGTAAGTCTGAAAATGCACTTGATGACACAATTTTAGATCCAGAATTTCTTGTAGACCTTGAAGTTCAAAGGGAAAACACATCAATTGATGATTATATTCTGAATTCCCCTCAGACTTCTATCACTGTAAATAATATCCCTGAGCCTTCAGAGTTATCAGAAACATCATTTCCTCCCCCTAATTCATCAGCATTTCCATCAGTTTCACAAGTCATTTATCAGCTTTCATCTCCTCCATCAACACCTTCCTTAAGTCCTAGTAGCACCAATGTTGTTGTAAATCCACCTCCAGTCATGGCTGCCCGGTATGCACCCCTGGTTTTACCTCAGCAATTGAATGATATGCCTGCTGATTACCAAAGTAAAATACCTATCTTTGATGCCACTCAAAGCACCACAGCTCAGCAGCATGTTGATAAGATGAATGACTTTTTTGATCTTCATGAAGTAGAGGTAGAGAATGTAATCACAAGGTTGTTTATCCAAATTTTTGGAGGTGAAGTTAGAAAGTGGTTCAGAGCCTTACCAGCAGGCTCTATCTGCACTTTGCAGGAGTTACATACACAGTTCTTAGACCGATGGGAGGTAAAGAAAAACCCACTCCAAATTTTGTCTGAATATGAAAATATTAAAAGAAATGTAGGTGAAACTGTATAGGATTACTGTGTAAGATTTAATGTTGTATATAATGCTATTCCGCCCAATCTTAAACCCCCTGTGGGATTAGTCTTGCTCAAGTTTCCGGATGGTTTCGATGCTGATATGGCATATCAGTTGCGAGAAAGAGATCCTACCACGCTTGAAGACATGCAGAATATAGTTGTGAGTGTAGAAGAAAATTTGCTAGCCAAAAGAGCATGGACTAGAGCTGACAAGAGAGTCACTGTGAAAGAAGAAGCGTCTCCTTCAGACAGCAAGATGGATACTTTGATCCGAACAGTGGAAAAGATGGTTGATCGGCTGACAATTTCAGATAGGCCTGAAGCACAAATTAGGAATCTGAATTTCAGAGGACATCAGCAGTCGCAATTCAGAATTAAACAAATAGAACAGAGAACGCAGGACCAAGCACCGCCACAATAGCAGATCATAACTCCGTTGCAACAAAATTACGTTCGGGGAACGGAAACAGACGATGATGATGATCCTGTGATTGAAGCCAATCATTTGTTCACTGCAAATGGTGCTCCCATATTTCTCACAGAAGATGAAGAATACGCAGCGATCGCGGACATCCAAAGGGACGAAGATTTCATATTGGCTAATGACACAGTGTTAGAAGAAGAGTCTGATGGTTTCCAAAGAGGATACATGAACGCTTTATCAGCGCAACAAAGGTAGTACTCTTTGAGGATCAAGGATGTGTTGATCAGTCCCATTCAGAAAGAAAGGACCTGTAATTGAAGAATGATTCTTCAAATACTCAGAAGAAAGGGAAAGAGCCTGTCGCTCCTTCCCCCAGCAAAACATCTTCAGCGATCAACATTGCAAATGAAAAGAACCAGCATAACCCAGCAAAGGAACAAGTAGAGAAGAAATATCCTCCCATCAAAGAGGTAGAAAAATTTCCTTCTTTTAATTTAGAAAATGAAATTTCTAAGCTAAAAGTGTCTATGCCCTTGACTGAGTTGGTGAAAAATAGTGCTTATAAAAATCAGGTGTCCAAAATTTTGCAAATAGACTCTGTATCAGATATGGTTAATGTTAAAGATGACTACCCTGAACTCATATTTGGTCCAGCCACAAAAGATCAATCTGAAGAAAGTGAAGTCCCCCCCTTTTACTGGAGTCTTAGATTACATGAATTCATCTTACATAATGCTATGTTGGACTCCGGAGCCTCACAAAACTTGATGCCCAAAGCCATTATGGAGAAGTTAGGACTTGATATTACCCGCAAATACCATGATTTGTATTCCTTTGACTCTGGTAGGGTCCATTGTATTGGTCTTATCAAAGACTTGGTAGTTTCTTTAGACCAAATCCCAGCCAAGAATGTTTTGATGGATGCTGTTGTTGCCGATGTTCCACTACGATTTGGAATGCTTCTATCTAGGTCTTGGGGTGCAAAACTTAAAGGAACCATGCAACTTGACATCTCTTATGCCACCATTCCCGTGTTTGGTCAGTTGCGAAAACTATATAGGGAGAAGAAAATGAGATACATGATCACTAGCAAAGAGAAGCCAGTTAATCATCCCATTAATGCAGTCCACACAGATTTAGAGTCATTTGTATTATATTCAGATGGTGGTTTGAATGATGAAAATGTTCAGTTGGTAGAAGTTGATGAGATACCTAAAATTTCAGAAAATTTTAGGGAAGTCCTCAAACAAGAAAAAGATAAAGCAGCCAGCACTTCTGAGTTTCCTGCCTGCTAGCAGCAAAAGGACAATGAACGGCAGAAAGATGCAAAAATCAGTCAGGATAAAGTAGAGAAAAAAAGCAAATTTTCAGCATCTGGAAGAAGAAGAAGAAGGCCTTTGGAGCATGGAATTTGATGGAGTTGTTGGTAAGGACGGTGCTGGTATTGGAATATGGATTCGGAGCCCTGTTTTCCAGCCTAAAAAGGTTCCTAGTAATGTTAGAGTATGTGCTTACAAGTTGGATTTTGATTGCTCTAATAATGAAGCGGAGTACGAAGCTTTGATTGCAGATTTGAAAAATTTGAAGAAGCTAAATGCAAAGAGGATTTATTTCTATGGAGATTCAGAGCTGATAATTAAACAGGTCAAAGGAGAGTATCAAGCAAAGCATCCGCGATTGAGGGCCTATAGAAATGCATTCCTAGACATCTTGAGGACATTTCCTGAGTACACTCTGACAGCAATACCAAGAATGCAGAATCTTATTGCAAACTCTCTTGCCACTACTACAAGCAATTTGAAAATTCCAATGAACTCCAGCAACAAGTTTGAGATTTATGTCAAGCATAGGCCTGTTGTCCCGGACAATCTAAGGTATTGGCAAGTGTTTTGGGATGACAATGAAATCAACGCTTTTTTGCAGAGTGAAGGAAAATTCAAAGATACTCCTATAGAAGGTGACTATGAGGTTGATGATCAAGAAATCGAAACAAATCATATGGACATATTGCAGCTAAAGGACAATGTAATTCTTAGAGGTCTCATACCTTTAGAGGAGTTTTTTGATCAGGATGATGTTGCAAAGAAACCAAGCTTGGTACCTACTGAGAAAGGAGTTGAAGATGTGAATCTTAGAACACCAGACAAGCCCAAGCTTGTGAAGTTATCAAAAGAATTATCCCCTAAGGTAAAGGAACAATATGTTAATTTACTTTCTGAATTTTCTGATGTGTTTGCATGGGATTATTCAGATTTGAAGGTGTATGATAAAAACATAATTCAGCATACTATTCCCATCAAGCCAGATTAGAAGCCATTTAGACAGAAGCTGAGAAGGATTAACCCAAAGCTACTGCCATCCATTGAAAAAGAGGTGAACAAATTGTATAAAGTTGGTATCATTGTCCCAATTATATTTTCTAATTGGATTTCAAATTTGGTCCCAGTACGTAAGAAGACAGGAGAGATAAGGTTGTGTATAGATTTTCGGAATTTGAATAAAGCATCCTTAAAGGATAATTATCCACTTCCGAAGATGGACCATATTCTGCAAAGAGTAGTTGGAGCATCAAGGATGTCACTACTCGATGGCTACTCGGGCTATAATCAAATCTTTGTGCATGAGAAAGACCAAGACAAAACTGCCTTCACAACACCCTGGGGAACTTTCCGATATGCCAAAATGCCATTTGGACTGAAGAACGCTGGAGCTACTTTCTAGCGAGTAATGGACATTGCTTTTTCCAATGAAAAGAATGTTTTTCTTGTTGTTTATTTGGATGATCTGACAATGTTTTCTGGTTCTGATGATGAACACTTGCACCATTTGAGAGTTTTTTTTCAGCGATGCAGAAAGTTTGGGATTTCTCTTAATCCAAAGAAAATTATGTTTGCTATGGATGAAGGCAAGCTGCTGGGGCATATCATCTCTAAAGACGGTATCTGCATTGATCCATCTAGAGTGGAGGCAATTCAGCACATAAACCTTCCACATAACAAAAAGGAGATTCAAGCATTCAATGGTAAGATGAACTTCTTGCACAGATTTATACCCAATTTGGCTGAACATTTAAGAGAAATGACTAACATGTTGAAGAAGGATAGCACTGTCAAATGGAGTGAGGAAGCTATTAAATCATTTAATCTGGTAAAGTTTGCCTTGTCCAATGCCCCAATTTTTATTAGTCCCGATTACACTCAAGATTTCATTATATTTTCATTTGCATCGGAGCATACTATGGCTGCGGTTTTGATGCAAAAAAGAGATCAGATAGAAAATCCAATTGCCTTTTTCAGTAGGACTATTCAAGATGTTGCTTTGCGGTATAATATCATTGAGAAACAAGCATTGGCTCTTATTAAGGCATTCAAAAATTTTAGAGTATACATTCTGCATTCACATACTATAGCATATGTTCCTAATGCAGCAATAAAAGATGTGTTGATGCAAACTGATCCAGAAGGTCGAAAAGGTAAGTGGATAGCAGCAATGTTGGAATATGATTTGGAGATTAAACCCACAAATTTTGATCAAAGTTCAAGGTCTGGCAAAGATAATGGCCCAATCAAACCTACATGCTATGGATATAAATCTCATAACCGCAATGTCAGAAGATGAGGATGAAGGTTTGCTTGTTCCAGTTTGAGAATTTTTTTTACAATTCCCATGGTATTCAGATATTGTTTATGTTCTTTAGCATCTTTCACCACCTCCAGGAATGTCTCAAAGCAAAGGTAGATTGCTGAAACTTAAGTCTTCTAAATACTGTATTTTAAACAGTGGCCTTTATTGGAACGATCCAAGAGGTATTCTGCTTAACTATTTGGTTGAAGAAGAGGCTCAGCAAGTGATGCATGATTTCCACAAAGGTGATTGTGGTGGTCATTTGTTCTGGAAAACTACAGCTAACAAAGTATTGAGAGCAGGATATTATTGGCCCACTTTATTTTCAGATCTGTATAAAACAGTGATGAGCTGCCATGAGTGCCAAATTTTCCAAGGGAAAAGGAAATTGCTTCCTCTTCCTTTGAAACCAGTTGCAGTAAATGCTCCCTTTCAGCAGTGTGGACTCAATTTCATCGGGGAAATCCATCCCACATCATCAACATAGCATCGATGGATCTTGACAGGTACAAATTACTTCACCAAATGGATCGAGGTCGTTCCAGCAAGGCAGGCTACAGATACGGTAATTATTCAATCTTTAGAGTTAAATATCTTATCTCATTTTGGTTTCCCTCACAAAATCATAACAGATAATGTAGCAGCGTTCAAATCTAAGAAGATGGTGGAGTTCTGCAACAAATACAATATTGTGTTGGGCCATTCAACAGCGTACTACCCACAAGGCAACGGCCTGGCAGAATCGTTGAATAAGTCTCTGAAAAACATAATCAAGAAAATGTTGGAGGCAAACAAAAGAAACTGGCATCGAAATCTCATCAACTCCTTATGGGCTGACAGAGTTAGCAGTAAGAAATCCATAGGTATGTCACCGTTTGAATTGGTTTATGGTACTGATGTTGTTTTTCCTACATCGCTTACAGTTCCGGTCATGAGATTATTACAAGAGGTTGGCAGTGAAGAAGATGATAAATAGTGAAGGATCAATCAAATGATCCACCTTTAGCAAACAAGGGAGGAAGTCTCTCATAACGCTATTCAGTTGTAGGAGAAGATAAAGAAGATTTATGACCGTAAGACCAAAGCAGAGAAGTTTCAGTTGGATGATGTAGTGTTGAGATGGGATGCACGAAATGAGGACAAAGGGAAGCATGGTAAGTTCGAAAACCTATGGAAAGGACCATACAAGATTTCAGCATATAGGGGACATAACACTTTCATGCTCTCAGAGATGAATGGCCAAGATTGCCCATGGAGGACCAGTGAATGGTAGGCTTTTGAAGCACTACCACTGTTGAAGATAATGGATCAGAAACTATGTCACAATCATTGTATATACCATGTTATTTTTTGTTAAATTTCAAAATACACAGTCATTGAAGTTTGGGGCCCGAGGTGAAGGCTATAAAACTTGAATGATATGTGTATAGTTTGGTTTTATTTTAGTTTTCAGTCCTAGTCTTGAGTCGGAGTCAGTCTACATTGTGTCAGTTTTCAGTATTTTTTTACTCCATGCCCAATGGATAAGGCTACTTGGTCTACGGTGTTCTTGGCACCTCCAAGGAGCTACAATCCCCATTGGAGCCAATGTTAGTGTCAGTCTAGTCATACTGCCATTAGTGATCAAAATTTCTCTTTTGCATTTTCATATTAGGAGTCCCATACCATAAATTTTCACCATTCCATTAGGTCATGGATTCATTTATGGTAGTGGTTTTTCATCAATTTTCCCTCATGTGAAACTTGCTGACTCTCCTCTCTATGGTCTTAGTCATGATTCACTTTCATTTTCCAATTCATGTTATCAGGTCATAGGGTTGATCTCATTAGGTTCTAGGGTCTCATCATGGTCAAATTAATAAGTTAAGTGTCAATAAATATCAGCAAGGTCATGAGGAGGTTAAATAAACTCAAAGCCACAACATCTGGGAAAATCAAAGAAATGCTCTATTGAGCTTGATGTAATCTTCACCTCAAGACCATGTTTTGAGGTGAAAGCATGATACTTTTCCTTTATTGCCATCTTTTATGTCATTTTATGTCATCATATGTAATAAGTCACACTTCAAAAGTTGTTATCTCTATAAAGTCACCACCCTACCCTTCAGAGAAGTTTTCCACAACATTTTCAGCACAAAATTGTGTTTCAAGTATTTCCATCAGAAAGAGCCTGGAAATATTTTTCCAACGGTATATTATACTCTCAAAACTGACTCATGGATTGAAATTTATGCCTAAGTGAATAAAGCTCCCTTATAGCCTAACCCTTCCCCTTTTCCCATTTCTTCCTTACACTTTATTTCATAAAAGTTTAATGTTTTTCTTTATAAAATCCATTTTTCCTGATCTGATTGCCTAATTGCATCGCAAAGGTCCCGCTTCCAATTGATCGTAACACTTAGTCATGCGTCATGATTGACCCCGCTCAATTAAGTCCCGACCGTAGATCTTCTTAAACGATCTGATGGCCCATATTGCGATTGCATCATCGCAATTGCATGTCTCGATCGACCTACCCCGATTGACCCATCCCCGATTACTCCGATTGCGATTAAACTCTGCCCGATTACACCTTCATCGTCGATGTGCCCATCCGATCGAATGGCCCACAATCCATCGCTCCATCGCAATCACATTGCCCTCAATATGCGACACCCACTCCCTTCCAATCTTCCGATTGTGATTGGCTGGGCCCCACCTTAAAATCTTCCGCCCATTTCCCAAGACAAAGCGCTATTTCATTTGTAAATGCGCTAAATCACATTTTAAAGATTTATTAAGTGTTTTAAACCTCTGCTTCCCTCCCCGCCGATGCGATTGATCGCAATTGGCTATTCCCTTTGCATAATACATTTGCTCCTCCTCCCCGCAATTTGCGATTGCAATTGGCCTTCCATGGGTCCCGCCTTAAACCCCTTTGCTCTTTTCAACGAAAAAATGCTTTTTCCCTTTATAAAAGCATAAAGCTTGTTTTAGATTTGTTTAAAGGGAAATCTCCCCATTATCCCTTCGGCTTATCCATTCACTCCATCGCACCTATTCCAATCATATCGCAAGTTTTATAGCATTGCTCCCGCTCCCAAACCCCGATTTGCGATTGCGATTTAGTCCCTCGGTCCCACCATGATCCCTTCCTCCTTTTCAAATGAAAATTGGTCTTTTCCTTTATAAAAGGTGGAAACTCATTTTCGATTGTTTTATGGAGATTTTCCACCATCGAACCTCACTTGTTGAATAACTCCTATCGCATCGCAAGTTTTCCATTGTCCTATTATGTGATACTCCCTCTCCTCTTCCGATTGCGATTGCGATTCGGGCCCACCTCCTTTCCCTTAGCTCTTCCTCATTAAAAATGTGTTTTTCCTTCACTAAAAGGCATAATTTCATTTTAATTAGTTTCAAAGGCGTTATCTTCAAAAGTGGAATTTTCTTCAAAGAGTAATAACAAAAACAAACAGTCAAAGGGCCGAGAGCTAATTATGAAACAAAGACCTCTGCGACAGCTAAAAAATAGGGATCTATTCTTTAGATTTCCTATTTTTCATTCATCCAATGTAACAACGAAATCAATAGTGGTCAAAAATATATTGTTGCTCCTTCTTTTAGGGGCAGATGGTTAGTCTCTTTCCTATGTTGGGATTTCAGTTATGAGGTGATAAGACAACTCCTCTTTCTGTGGATCTACTTCCCTCAGATTTTTGTTTATTTAATGTAATTTTTAGTCATTTGTAACCAGTCAGTAAGTAGGGGGAATTAAGTGTGGAAAACATTCGAGGACACTCTGCGCTCCCTTGTAACAGTTTGACAGGGAATTAATAAATATATGCAACTTTGATTTGTGGGATCCATGTGGTATGAATTTTAGCATTTTTTCTTTCCTTTGTGTTCATCTGTAAATTTTTTATGTTCACCATTCATCCATAAACATTTCTGGTTGAATGCTTTCAAGATAGATAGGTAGAATCCATTTCTAATGCTCTACCTTGGGAAATCATTCAATATTCTGTGTTTTCTTCTGTTTGAAAAGGATCCATCTCCTATGCCCTTTTCAGCTCCTCACCAGTCTTACCATCCCATCATTATTTAAACCTAATTGTTAAAATTATTGCCTACCTTGCCCCATGAAATACCCTGTATCTCTGATTTAATTCCCCAGTTTCGAACTGTCCCATTTGTTCCATATAGCCCTGAAAAATTTATAAAAACATTTCCTATCATTATACCTAGCCTAATATCAGTTTACTCTTATACTTCATTGAATATATTTTTCACGGAGAGAGCCCTCTCCTGACCTTGTAGGGCTAGCTACAAGGCTGAGCATGGTTTGAGGTTACCCTGATTTTCCTTTTTCAGCCTGAGGTTCAAATTAGGTGCTAACACAACCACTGATTTGTCGACCGGTCTTGGGACTATCTCCCATGCAATGTTCTTGACAATGGAGTCATACTCCTCCACCATTGCATCAACCCAAGTTGGTTGTTGCATTTCTTCCTGAAAGTAATATGGTTAAGTAACAATACATTTGCTCATAAGAGCCATGTATCTAGTAAATCGGTCAGGAGACTGTCTATGTTTGCATTGTGAAGTAAGGGCTCCTACATTCTCTGCAACATCAAGTCTCAATCTATCAGCTTCCGTGGTGCACCTTCTACCATTTCTGATGGATGGCTCCACATGAGTGTTTTCCTCCACTCCATGATCCTCTGCATGTGGCCGATCCACACCTTGAGGCTCATCCTTGGGAACTAATAGTTCCTCCTCTGCATGCAAGTCCAGCTCCCTCTCAAGGGACTGTTATCACCATAAAAGTTTTTTTTTCTAAACTTTGACAGTTTACCTTGTTCTTAGTCATGGTCTTGGATAGGTGTTGAGTCATTTCATGTTTTAAGGGGTAAGTGATAGGGTTAGAGTCTCAAAAGTGTCATTTTCATTTCCAAATAAAGTTTGACAACCTCATTCCATGGTTTAAACGTCCCATATTCTGTTTAAAAGTCATATTTCAACCCTTTGAATTTTTTTCTAAAATTAGCCACGAAACCACACTTTCGTAGCACAGTCAATGGAAAAAGGTTGTTTTGCGCTACGAAAGTGCTGCTACTTTCGTAGCACATTTCTCCGAAAATACACTAAGCACGGATTCGTAGCGGGTCATGTCAAATCAACAAAACATTCAAATTCCATTAGTTTTTCATCATTAGGTGTCAGTTAGAGGTCATTTCCAAGACAAACAGCCATTCAAAATCATCATTGCATTCGTAGAGGTTTCATTTATGAAATCTATGTTCAAATTTGAAAGGGTTGGTTGGTTTCTTATTCCAGTTTGCATGCAAAACACTCCAACAAACCGTTTTCAAGAGTAAAGCTTGTGGTAATCTCACACCAAAGCTTCTATTATCCATTATCAAGCGAGGCTGACAAGCGAGGTTGATTACTCTAATCAAGCGAGGCTCACCGTTTTGAATTCAAGCGAGGTGTTACATTGAAAATTGTCACCTTGACGTTTTGTTATCCGTATGAGCTCATTATCACTCATACATTTCTCCCTTGAAAGTCTAAACACATCAAATCGTAATATCAAGCCTTGAAAATAAGAGAAAAACTCATAAAAGTCCTTAAAACACTTGTACCGCACTTTCTCTTAGTGTTGCCTGCGGTGCCCCACCTTTTGGCTATAAATACTGCGGAGCCAAACACACTGTTTATTCATTAAGGGTGCGGAACCCTGTAAAAGATATTAAAAAATGCGCAAGTAAAATCTAGAAGCTCAGTTTTAGTCATTTTTAGAAGCTTCTAGAAACATTCCTGTGGTGGAAAGTCCACTCTTTTCAGGTTCATGTATCCCATCCATTAAGGAGCTAACCCCTTGATGTAAGGAGCTAATCCCTTTGAAGGAGGATTCTATCCCTTCTTGTATGGAGCTCTAACTTCCTCCCTTTCACTATAAAAAGAGGCATAGGGCAGCCTCAAAGGGTTATAATTGATGAGTTGAAGTTTTAGTATGGTTGGAGGCGAAGTGCTGTTGAAACTTATACCCTTTTGCTGAGATTTCATGTGGGAAAGATTACATACCTTTATGTATCTCGTTTGGAAGAGTGCAAGGCTGGTCAAAGTAAAGGAAACGTCTGTTCCGGACCCCAGGAAGGCTTGTATGACATCAAGGCAGACACGGTTGTAAGGCTCTTCCTTATTTAAGTTAATACAAATAAATCTGTTTTTCTCAATAAGCTGTCAATTGATCGGTTTATTTTATGGATTCCTTGATCACCATAATAGATATGATTTATGAATATATGCTATGCAGGTGCTATTTGATGTTTGTTTGTTTGTGATTGCAGATCTTCGAAGGCAACTCTTTCGGGCGACTGAAGGACTACTACTACGAACAAGTGTTGGATCAAAAGTAAGATCGTCAAGCATTTATAGCATTTAAATATGAATCGCGATATATCTAGAGAAAGATAGATTTAATTGCCTGTTTGTTGCTAGCTGTCCATAGGACACTTGGGAGGTATGTCTTGTCCGCAAGAATGACTTATCCATCCAACAAATTAGCGACTCCACTGGGGAAATTTTGAACTTTGATTTCTTTTACTTTTGACTTGAGAAAATGATTTTTCTGTACTTTGAAAAGTTTTGAAAACTTTTGTTTTCTTGAAGTTTGCTGATCTCCGCACTTTGCATTCACGCACAATGTGGTCATCTCCACAATTTTCTTGAGTAACCAGTGTGGTACCGAACCTGTTTACTCTGGAGCCTGCGGACCCTGGGAAAATTTTATGAAAACTTAAAATTTCCTTTTCAGGCTTAGTCTAGATTTAATTTAGGATTCTTAGCATCTACCCAGATTTGTATTTTTCTGTCAAAAAGCCTTGTTTATGAGTTTCTTTCAGCATATTTTTCATCTCATTAATCCCATTAAGTTAATTGGGTGTTTTGAGTCTCTTTTTTGAGAAATTATTAATTTGATTTCCTTTGGTCATTACTTGGAGGTTTGTCTCAGTCTCTTAACAATTGTGTCTGAGTGTTAATCGCCTTTGAGTGTTTTTATTTTTTGATCTTTGGAACTCTCACCCAATTTTCTTTACTTACACTTGATTGGTTCTTATATTACATTAGAATCATCTTGTGTTTGAGAATTCTCTTGCATAGATCACATTTGCATATGTAGAATTCTCATTTTCAGAATATGAATGAAAAATGTGCATAGATTACATTTGCATACTTTTCAAGTGAATTGTGCATCGATTACAATTGCATAGTTTACATTCTGGAAAAATCAATTGTAGATTTAGATCAATTTTCTTTAATTTGAATTTACATGTTTTTATGCTTTTTTTAAAAACAAAAAAATAAAAAAATATGGAATTGATTAGCATTAGTTTTTCTTGATGAAATTAGTGCATTAGAGAATTTTTTATATTTTCTCTTATTGATTAATTTTTTGCATTATTGGAAGTGAATGGAAACTCTCTCCCTACTTTTGTTAGGATTCATCGAATTGAAAATATCACATTATCATATTCGATTGCATTCAGTTTTGGGTCAGGTCATAACACCATTGGTTTCATATCCATTTACCCTTTGAGTAATAACAACCTAAATAACACAACGCTTAATAAAATTCATCTAGTAATTTTTACATTTTTAGGGCTCTTTCCACCAACTTAGCTCAAGCTAGTGTCTTGGAATAGGTTTTAGTTAACTCTCCAAGACAGTAAAATAAACAAGTAGTTGATCTTGTGGTAGGAAAAATTCCAATAGTAGCATGTATGCTCTAGGAAGCTCCTCCTAAAGGAGTCAAGCACGAGATCATATCCGAACCAGTGAGGTACTCAATCCTTCCTCATTGGGAACGATAGAAGATATACACGTATTAACAACGGTGAACCTCGGATTGACCATTGTCGAGGAGCCTGGGGTCACTTGTCGGTAAACCTTGGATTATGTCAAGGAGCCTTCAAGGAGATTGAGCTTTGTTACTCTAACCTTGCGTGTGTGTCAGATCGTAGACTGTTCCCCTAAGTATATTTGTTTCTGTTGGTAACCTTAGTGGCCATAATCTATAGGATTATTTCCCAAGGTGACGGTGGAGGGAAGATCCCACTGTACCTGGAACAGACATCGACTAGACTCACTTGGACTCTCTGGAGGGTTATCTTCACTCGAGATGGCATAGTGCAGAAACTTGCACTGGTATGTTTCATTAAGTAGGTTGTCAGGGTATCTGTTCCAACCGCCATTTCTGCATTAAGATTCTACGATGTTGGATTTCATCACCAACTAGTGTTTTTAGTGCGGGAATCTACTGCTTGTGTGTGGTTTGACTCCTAGATTTGATAGCGCATGTTCATTTGTTTGTTTTTACTTTTTAGAGACCATAAGTGTGAATTGTGAATTTTAATTGTTAGGTGTGAGTTGTTAATTGTTAATTTTAGTTTTAAATTGTTAATAAAATTCACTGAAGTTGAATCTAATGGCAACTGTTTCGGAATTTACCAACCAAGGAACCCCTCTTAATGAGAATCCTAGTACTTTTCCTTGCTTTGGAAATGTTGGTCCTCCTTATATGGCTACATTGTCATTACCTGGATTTACAATAGGTTTACCGATATGGTTATTTTCAACTCCGTTGGCCCCGAATACTCCAATTGTTCCACCTAAACCGGATACTTCACCTCAACAGAGTTCACCATCTCAACATCACCAACCTCGTGTTGACCCTTTACCTTCTTCGCCCAATATTTCTTCCTCTTCGCTTGGTAAAAGCCTTGATGCTAGTAACCAGGTGACTAAGAAGAAGAAGAAAGGGGGGAAGAAGAAGAAGAAGCAAGATAAGAAAGAATTCAACCAACCAACCATGGCTGCAAGTGTTAGTAATGTTGAAGAAACCTCCAACATGCATCGTAAACCCAAATACCCTCGCAGGCTTTGTAAGGGTGACCACTTCCTTATCAATTGTCCTGATATTCCAAAGGTCTTGGAAGTATGGTCAGAACAATCTCATCAACTTACTGTTGATCCATCAACCAGTGATAGTCAAGTTCCTAGGAAAAAGGGTAAAGTTAGGTTTCCTTGTAGGTTATGCAAAGGGAGTCATCAAACTCACATTTGCCCTCACATAGATGAAGCCACAAAATTGTTGGAAAACCTTACTATTTCACAGCAAGAACTTCCAACTGGTCACCGTCAACTTTCTCTCAACCTACCGTCAACTGACAAAGGGATTGATCTAATTCCAAGTACATTCTATCCCACTCTTCCATTGAAGAGTGAAACTCATATCAATCTGGTTGATGATCCATTAGTTGATCAAGTGGTCGATTCGATTTCACATTCGGTCGATCCCACTCTTCCTGAAGAGAGTGAACTTCATACCGCTCCGGTTCTTCTTATTACATCAGATTCTTCTACGCCGAGGGGAATTTCACTTGTTCCTACTAAACCCCCTCCAAGTACTGAGGTATTTTCCTTTGATTGGAATAGACTGACAGAACCTCGTCTTCCTTCCTCCATCCCTTTCCAAATCATTGTGAAAGCTGGTGGTACGAACATACACCACACACATGTAGATGAAGGTGCTTCTGTTAGTATTTTATCCTCAATGGCTTGGAAAGCTTTGGGTTCCCCTCAGCTTGTGCCTGCTACGCAGAATCTGAAAGCTTTTAACAGAACTATTAGTGAACCTTTAGGGATCCTTCCTAAGTTTTCTATTACTTTGGAAGGTAAAATTGTTTGTATTGATCTTATGGTAGTTCACGGCCCCTTGGATTTCAATTTACTCCTTGGGCGAGACTATGTCTATGTAATGAAAATTGTCGTATCGACACTCTTTCGCGTGATGTCTTTCCCTCACAATGGAAATATTGTGACTGTAGACCAGCTTTCGCTCCCTAGTCTTGATTCAACTACCAATAATCTGACATCCCTGAATGTTCCTTATACTAAAGTGGTATCTACCCTGCCACAGGTTAATTATGTGGCAACTAGTCCCATGTTTTCAGTTACCGATGCAAGCGAGCCTCTCACTGTTTGCTCGACTTCCTTTGACTTAGATTCGGTAATTGACATGGAAAACTCTATGGGATTATTTGAACGTGATGTTCTTATCCATTTTGAGTCCCTTGACATGTGTTCCTTCCAGAGAACTATTCTTCCTTCTGATGAAGACCTCTTGGAAGCCATGATCAAGGTGTGTCCATTAACATGTGTTTCTTCCAGTTGGAAGCCATGATCAAGTCACTGTGAGGATAGTTTCTTTTACTGAGTCAACCTCGTTAAAAAATGAATCAGGTATGAGGACAGTTCTTTTCCTATGTCAACCTCATTAAAAGATGAATCAGTAGGTAGATTGTAGAGAGTATATTGATAGATTAGAAATAAGTAGTTTATGAGGATGGTTCCTGTTACTAAGTCAACCTCGTAAAAAAATGAATCAGGTATGAGGAAATTTCCTTTTACTGTGTCAACCTCGTTAAAAATGAATCAGTGGATCAAGAGGAAAGTTCCTTTTACTGTGTCAACCTCGTTAAAAATGAATTAGTGGTCCATGAGGACAGTTCTTTTCCTGTGTCAACCTCATTAAAAAATGAATCAATGAGCTATATAGGTAGATTGTAGAGAGTAGATTTGAGGACAGTTTCTTTTACTGTGTCAACCTCATTAAAAAATGAAACATGTAGGTGAGGATAGTTCCTATTACTGTGTCGACCTCGTTAAAAAATGAAACACGTTGCCATAAGCATAGTTCTTTTCCTTTGTCAAGCTCATTAAAAAATGAAACAAATCCCCCCATAACTGAGTCGAGTCTTTGACTAGATCTCGTAAATGTTAAGTTGTATATTTAGGTTAGTTATTTCAAATTTTGCATAATTTTCTTAAAGTTTTAGGTTGGGTCTTTCATATGATCTCGTAAATGAACCTTCATTCCATCCAGCTATTAATTACCAGTAGTTTATTTAGTTGAATGAAATGAAGCTGGGGGGGCATGCGCTCTAGCAGTTACGCTTGGGGGGCATTCAAACCTATCTGAAGCCTAGTTTTTCTCTGTTTCAAGCTTTTGTAAAAATGAAACCTATTTTGAGTCGATTTCGGTTATTATTTTCAAGACTCGTTAAACTAATGAAAATCCCGAGATTATTTTGCTATCTTTCATTCTCTTAAAACACATGAAAATGCCAAGTTCTTTCCATCTTTTCCTGCTCGTTAATTAAATTGAAAGTCAGCCATATGAGCACATTTTTATCACTTTTTCGAACTCGTTAAAACTTACGAAAAAGAGAAAGATATGAGTACATTTTTATCACTTTTTCGAACTTGTTAAAACTTACAAAAAAAGCGAAATATTGAGTTCTCTTTTAAGCCCTTTTTAGACTCTCTAAAAATGAAAAGATCGCCGAGTACTTGACTATTCGAACTCGTTAAAGTAAATGAACAGTCGTCCCTTCAATATAAGTTTACCCCTTTTCCGGACTGAAATGGACTATTTACGAAAAAGGTATACGTTGACTAATCATGGTCAATAGAGTTCTCTCTTGCATTATTTTATCCTTTTTCGAGCCTAAGAGACTAAATTTATGAAAAAGAACACCCATGGAGTTTTTTTTTTTTTTGACTCCCTAAAAGTGAAAAACACCAAGTTTCTCCTATACTGGCCTCATTAAAATTTAATAGTAAAGGACCTGTCAATTACAAACAAGAACGAAACACTCCTTCTTATGGTTCTATTTTAAACTAAGTTGGACTCATCTGAAGGATGAGCTTATAAACAAGCAAATTTTATCCTCCTCAAGCTTATCAAAAAGAAAGGGGTACTTTCCAGAAATGGTGGGGGAAAAGAGAGAAAAACAGATTCGTTTGTTACACTTTGATTTATAAAAGCATTACACCACTCTTGAACACGACACTTTTTTTCGCACTTCTACCTGGGTTGGGAAATCCTTTACCTATCAGTTAATCAAACCACATTGAAGGTCTTAAGCCAATTTCTGTTGGGTATGTGTTATATTCTTTCCACGACTAGCCCCACTTGTTGTACGTTGTGTTGGGCGTCTGGGGCAGCGCCCCGGCGAAAATTGTTTTGGTGTGCGGACCCACCTATGTTTTGTGCATGAGTTTGCACATGGTTTTGGGGTACGATGGTTTTCGGCCCCTGGTATTTTGTAGATCCGGTCAAGGGAACTACGGTTATGTTCTAATCCGGGGTTAATGGATTGGGGTTTATGTATGCTTCGGCATGTATATATATGTGTTGTAACACTAAAAGGAATATAATGAAAAATCAAGCTGGTCGTCCCGATTTGGGATCCAGGGGAAAATCTCTGTGTTTATCGGTTTTATGTTTTATGCTCTTGCTATTGTTTATTTTCTGTTATAAGAATCGTGTGTAGATATTTCTGTTCAGGGTTAAAACCTACATTTGGTATCGGAGTTGTTTCGGCTTCAAGGGGACGCCTTTGTTATTGAGGGTTTTTTGCTCGGGCCTGTGGTAGACCCTGTGCAGTGGGAGATCTGCGGGATCGATTCTTGCGGTGAAAGAATATGGCGAGCGACGAAAAGATAGAGATCGAGAAATTTAATGGTCAGAGTTTTGAGTTGTGGAAGCTCAAGATGGAGGATCTGCTGGTGGATAAATATCAGTGGATCACGATAGATCCAGGTACTAAACCAACAGCAATGTCAGATGAAGACTGGAAGAAACTAGATCGGAAGGCTAAGAGCACAATACAGTTGTGTGTCTCAGATTCAGTATTGTTGAATGTATCTGGGGAAGCTACGACGAAGAATTTGTGGGAAAAACTTGGGACTTTGTACCAATCTAAGTCTCTGGTGAATAAGTTTTTCCTGTGGAAAAAGCTGTATAACCTGAGGATGAAGGATGGAGACTCGGTGACAGAGCATCTGAACGCCTTCAATACTGTGGTAAGTCAGCTGTCATCTGTTGATATTAAAATCTCGGATGAAGATAAGTGCATCAGTTTGTTGTGTTCTCTACCAGACTCGTGGGACAGTCTGGTTATTGCAATAGGTAGCAATACAACTACCTTGAATTTTGATGACATTGTCTCAGCCTTGCTGTCGGAGGAAATGAGACGAAGAAATATGGAGGGTCAAAATGGAGATGCCTTATCTATCTGTACGAGGAAGGTCCCAAAACAGAAACAAGAATAAGGTTTCGAGTGGGAGATCTAAATCTCCTGGAAAGTTTGTAAAGGTGTGCTAGAAATGCGGAAAGGAAGGGCACTACAAAAAGGAATGCAGATCTAAAGCTCCTGAGAAAGGAAAGGGATCTGATGATGCTCCTTCTGCATAGGCAAAAACCACCTCGAATAAAGGTGGGGATGTGTATTTGGCTTCTTCTTCAAATACACATGTAGATCATGAGTCATGGTTGATTGAATCAGGTGCATCTTTTCACTTCACTCCCCATAGGGAGTGGTTCTGTGAGTATGAGAAATATGATGGTGGTGATGTCTTTATAGGGGATGATAGGAAGGCCAGAATCGTCGGACGTGGAAAGGTCAAGCTGAAGCTGCAAGGTGGAAGGATTAGAACACTTCCTGGTGTTCTGCATATTCCTGCATTGGCCAGAAATCTAATTTTTGTAAGCAAGATGGATGATGCAGGTGTAAAAACAGTGTTCGAGAAAGATGCTTGCAAGATGGTTCGGGGAGCATTGGTATTAATGCCGGGAGTTCGGATTGGAACTCTGTACAAGCTACAAGGTAGCACTGTTATTGATGGGTGTAACAATTCTGTAGTTCCTGAAAGTGGAGCGGAAAGCCTAGCTGTCTCTGGAGAAAAGACCATGCTATGGCATCAAAGGCTTAGACATATTGGAGAGAAGGGCCTTCGGATACTGCATAGAAATGGCATGATAGAAGGTATGTCTAATTGCTCTTTGGATTTTGATTTCTGTGAACATTGTGTATATGGGAAGCAAAATCGGGTGAGTTTTCCTTTTGGTGCTAAGAGGGCGAACAAGATATTAGAGCTTGTGCACAGTGACGTGTTTGGACCTGTGTCAGTTCCATCACTGGGAAATTCTGTGTACTATGTTTCATTCATAGATGACTTCTCAAGGAATACATGGATATATTTCTTGAGGAAGAAATTTGAAGTCTTTGACAAATTTAATGAATTTAAGGCTCTCGTGGAAAACCAGATAGAGAAGAAGATAAAGGCGACGAGGACAAATAATGGTGGGGAGTTCTGCAAGAAGGAATTTGAAGAGTTATGTAAGAAGTGTGGTATAGCACGGCAGAAGACTACTCCATACACACCTCAGCAAAATGGAGTTGCAAAAAGAATGAACAAAACACTGATGGAAAAGGCAAGAAGCATGCTCAGTGGTACCGGGTTAGGACAAGAATTCTGGGCAGAGGCAGTGGAGACTGCATGCTATCTGGTTAACAGATCACCTTCATCAGCATTGGAGGATAATACTCCACGTGAGGTATGGATTGGTAAGAAACCCTCTCTTTCACATCTAAGGGTATTTGGATGTGATGCATATGTACATGTTCCAAAGGAGAAAAGGACTAAGTTGGATAATAAATCTGAAAGGTGCATCTTTATTGGGTATAAGGATGGTTTAAAGGGTTACAAGCTTTGGAACCCAGAAACAAGGAAGGTTGTGTACAGCCGAGATGTGGTGTTTAGAGAAGTGAAAGATGTTGTTAAACATGAAGTCCTACCAAAGGAACCCGAGAAGATAGAGTTTGAGCTAAAGGAGGATGAATCAGACTCTACAACAGAAGAAGACTCAGAAGATGAAGAGCCACAAACTCCAGCTTTGAGAAGATCAGTTCGGGAAAGAAGGCAACCAGAAAGGTATATTCCATCTACTTTTTGTTCAGGTTTTGCCTTAACTATAACTGATGATGATCCCAGAACTGTCAGGGAGGCAGTAGATTCAGAGGATGGAAAACTCTGGAAGGAGGCCATGGTTGATGAAATGGCATCCTTGCACAAAAATGAGGCATGGGATCTGGTGGAGTTGCCGGTTGGAAGGAAGCCCATCGGGAGAAAATGGGTGTTTAAGAAGAAGATGAATGTAGAAGGCAAGGTGGAGAAATACAAAGCTCGATTGGTAGCAAAAGGTTATTCCCAGGTGCCGGGAATTGATTTTGGTGATATTTTTTCTCTTGTTGCCAAGGTTACTTCTATTAGATTACTTTTATTTGTTGCTGCTGCATTTGATTTTGAGATAGAACAGATGGATGTGAAGACAAAATTTCTTCACGGGGATATAGAAGAGGAGATCTACATGAAGCAAACTGAAGGCTTTATGGTGAAGGGTAAGAAAGAACTGGTATGCAGGTTGAAGAAGTCTCTGTATGGGTTAAAACAGTCACCAAGGATGTGGTATCAGAAATTTGATACATATATACGAGGACTTGGCTTCACCAGAAGCAAGGAGGATCACTGTGTTTATTTTAAATTAATTGGTGACCTTGTTATTTATTTGGTCTTGTATGTGGATGATATGTTGTTGATTGGAAATGACAAAGAAATTATCCAAGATTTGAAGACCCAACTATTCTCCAAATTCGATATGAAGGATCTGGGTGTTGCAAACTATATTTTGGGCATGGAAATTAAGAGAGATCGGGCAAAGAGGAAGCTCTGGTTAAACCAGAGGAAGTATGTCGAGACTATATTGCAGAGGTTCAATATGCAGGATAGTAAACCGGTGAAGGTTCCTATTCCTGTAGGGGTAAAGCTGTCTGCTAAACAGTGTCCTAAGACACAAGAAGAAGAGGAGAATATGTCCCGTGTTCCATATGCAAGTGCAGTGGGTAGCCTGATGTATGCAATGGTCTGTACTAGACCAGACATTGCACATGCAGTGGGAGTATTGAGCAGGTTTATGTCAAACCCGGGGAAGGAGCATTGGACAACAGTGAAGCGGGTTTTCAGATA
Organism: Pinus albicaulis; assembly: GCA_034641835.2. Classification (NCBI taxonomy): domain Eukaryota; kingdom Viridiplantae; phylum Streptophyta; class Pinopsida; order Pinales; family Pinaceae; genus Pinus; species Pinus albicaulis. The sequence continues at coordinate 258,399,634 of CM076579.1, forward strand.
TTTACGTGGCACTAGTGATTATGGCTTGTGCTACCAGGGAAGACCAGGATTGGAAAGAATGTTGGACATTCGTGGTTTTGTTGATGCAGACTGGGTTGGAGATCTAGACCAAAGAAGATCTACAAGTGGGTATGTGTTTAGCCTATTTGGAGGCGCAGTCAGTTGGATGAGTAAAAGACAGTCTGTAGTGGCTCTTTCAACTACAGAGGCAGAATACATAGCAGCCACTCATGCGAGCAAGGAAGCAGTTTGGTTGCAGAGATTGTGTTCAAGTATGGGGTTGGTACAGCAAGCTATAAGGATAGACTGTGATAGCCAAAGTGCAATTTTCTTGGCTAAGAACCCTGCTTATCATTCAAAGACAAAGCACATTGATGTTCGATATCACTTTGTTAGAGATATGGTTGAGGCTAAAAGGGTGTTGCTGGTAAAGGTGGACACTTTGAAGAATGTTGCAGATGCATTGACGAAGTCTGTGAGCACTCAGAAGTTCTCTTGGTGTAGAGAAACAATGGGTGTTGAAGAATTGGCCCAATGACTAAGCTCTCATGTGGCCCCCTGTGGAAAGAAAACAACAAGTGGGAGAATGTTGGGTATGTGTTATATTCTTTCCACGACTAGCCCCACGTGTTGTATGTTGCGTTGGGCGCAACAGGGGGGTCACAAGGGAGGAAGCAACCCCCACTGTTGGGGTCCGGGGCAGCGCCCCGACGAAAATTGTTTTGGTGTGCGGACCCACTCATAGGTGGACCCACCCATGTTTTTTGCATGAGTTTGCACATGGTTTTAGGGTACGATGGTTTTCGGCCCCTGTTATTTTGTAGATCCGGTCAAGGGAACTATAGTTATGTTCTAATCCAGGGTTAATGGATTAGGATTTATGTACGCTTCGGCATGTATGTATATGTGTTGTAACACTAAAAGGAATAGAATGAAAAATCAAGTTGGTCGTCTCAATTTGGGATCCAGGGGAAAATATTTGTGTTTATCTGTTTTATGTTTTATGCTCTCGCCGTTGTTTATTTTCTATTATAAGATTCGTGTGTAGATAATTTATGTTCAGGGTTAAAACCTACAATTTATGGATATTAACTTAGGGAAACTGTCACCAAACCATCTGCAGTGTCGTTATGTGTTCAAGAGGATAGTCAAATAAACCATTCATCTACAACCATTTGTCTCCATTCGCGTTGACCATCCCTGAGTTAGTCCTTGCAAAAAATTTCTTCAAAACTTGATATATGGTTTCGTGTCGTGAGCTTGCTTACGGCGGATCACTTTCTATCGACGACAGCTCATCATCTAGGAATTTGATCTAGAATCCGCCAGTACCTTGGAATCTACATGCCTTAATGGCGGGTTTCTCGCCTTCGACGACATGTTGCATCATTGACCTTCGATTGAACGATTCCGTGAAATGTTCAACTTCAGATCATTTATTCACATTTCAAGGATTGTACTGAGTAATTTGAGAGCCATTGTCATTATTGGTGGTTTCTCTCACGCTTGTTAACAATTCACATCATTGACTGGTAATCAAGTGGTTTCTACCATGTTCGACTTCAACACATTTAATCGCATGGATAGAATCGTACTAGTTCGAGAAGCAGAAATCAAGACCCTGGATCTAGTTTCCACCATCCAGGCTGCGAGGAGTTTTATTATTCATTATGCAGTAGACTATTCATTACAGATGGCTGCGTCCATGGTGTATCTACACTATTGATGGAATGTTAAAATCATTTATGTATCAGAACAAGTTTAGTTAGTTTTTTTATCTGAGTATGGGAATGCCAACCTCAGCAATGATATATATACATATATACATTTTGCATTGAATGTTTTTACAAGTTCCGACTGGGGTGTGCATAGGCTAATCCTTGAAATGATAAAGTACTTCACTCTTCATACATTATAGACTCACTCTTCATCTATTAAAAACTTCACACTTTAGGGGGAAATTTGTTACACTGAAAATTGTCACCTTGACGTTTTGTTGTCCGTATGAGCTCATTATCACCCATACATTTATCCCTTGCAAGTATAAACAAATCAGTTCCTAATATCAAGCCTTGAAAATAAGAGAAAAGCTCATAAAAGTCCTTAAAACACTTGTACCACACTTTCTCTTAGTGTTGCCTGCGGTACCACACCTTTTGGCTATAAATACTGCGGAGCCAAACACACTGTTTATTCATTAAGGGTGCGGACCCCTGTAAAAGATAAAAAAAGGCGCAAGTAAAATCTAGAAGCTCAGTTTGAGTCATTTTTGGAAGCTTCTAGAAACATTCATGCGGTGGAAAGTCCACTCTTTTCAGGTTCATGTATCCCATCCATTAAGGAGCTAACCCCTTGATGTAAGGAGCTAATCCCTTTGAAGGAGGATTCTATCCCTTCTTGTATGGAGCTATAACTTCCTCTCTTTCACTATAAAAAGAGGCATAGGGCAGCCTTAAAGGGTTACAATTGATGAGTCGAAGTTTTAGTATGGTTGGCGGCGAAGTGCTGTTGAAACTTAGACCCTTTGGTCGAGATTTCATGTGGGAAAGATTACATACCTGTATGTATCTCAGTTGGAAGAGTGCAAGGCTAGTCAGAGTAAAGGAAACGCCTGTTCTGGACCCCAGGAAGGCCTATATGACATCAAGGTAGACACGGTTGTAAGGCTCTTCCTTATTTAAGTTAATACAAATAAATATGTTTTTCTCAATAAGCTGTCAATTGATTGGTTTATTTTATGGATTCCTTGATCACCATAATAGATATGATTTATGAATATATGCTATGCAGGTGCTATTTGATGTTTGTTTGTTTGTGATTGCAGATCTTCAAAGGTAAGATCGTCAAGCCTTTATAGCATTTAAATATGAATCGTGATATATCTAGAGAAAGATAGATTTAATTGTCTGTTTGTTGCTAGCTATCCGTAGGACACTTGGGAGGTATGTCTTGTCTGCAAGAATGACTTATCCATCCAACACGAGACTGATAATCAGAGTTCACAGGAAAATTTCAGAAATTCAAAGACAAAAATGACTGAGCAGAAGAAAAATCACAGGTCAAGACATTGTTTAAGGACAGAGCCTGAAAGCATAGGAACCCTAGCTAAAGAAAAATTAGTATTGGAGGCTTTCAAGAAGGCAGGGTGTTTGAAATTTTGTGAAAAGTTACAGGGAGGACACAGTCAGGTGACAAAGGAGTTTGCTTTACATTTTACTGGCTCAAACACAAAAATTGGAATCTTAAACTTGTCAGTTACTCCTGAGATTGTTTCCGTAGTAACAAAGATTCCTAGGGGGCAAGAGAGATGGTTCAAAGGTTTCAGATTTGACATGGAGACATGCAATGTGTTTCTAAAGCCAGATTTTGCAAAAATGGATTTAAACAACGCAATTCCTAGGAGCTGCATCAAAGATTCATATGCCAATTTTCTATACAACATCCAGAGGTATTTTACCTATGAGGGAAGGTATCATAAAGTATATTCATATCATCTTAAACTTCTATTGCACTTTACTGGCATGATATCTTTAGATTTGTCATTTTTTCTATACAGAAGTATAACTAAGATGGCAGGCAAAGTTAAAATGAAGTCTGAAGGGTGTGAAACCTTTTTATTCCACCATGGTTTAATCAAGTTGATGGTCTTACATGAACTCCGAAAGATCAACAGAGAATGGTCATCATTTTTGTTTTTATGTGGTTTTGGATTGGAAGCACAAAATACAGGCAGTAACCTTAAAGGAAAAGAAACTCCACCCACAGAATCCAGCAAGCCTATAGTGACAAGGTCAAAAAGGTTTGTTAAGCTAAAACCCAGGAAACAGGTGAAAGAGCCAGTAGGAAAAGCATGAGTGGTTATTGTTGAAACTCCTCAACCTGCAAAACAAAGGATAGCTGAAGTTAAAGAGATTGCACAGGAACAGTCAGCTAATAAACAGGTTCAATAGAGATTGACTAGGAGTCAAATTTCAAAAGAAAAGGGTAAAGCAGTGATTTCAGGAGCGAGTGATACTCCAGGCTTAAAGGGAAACTTGGATGATATCTTACAAGCCATTGATATAGAAGAGTCCCCTTTGGTTCAAGCTGATTTCATAAAAATTGATGAAGGAAAGTACAAAAAGATGAAGTCATCCAAGAAACTAGTATTCAATGATGAAGTTGTAGCATTTGTATTCAAGGCAAGGAAGCCTGTAACCAGACAGTGCAAAAAGATGCAAGAGCATGTTGAGCTAGAGAAAACAGAGGAAGCTTCCACTGTTCATGAAGAAATTATAAACCTTTCATCACCTGTACTAGAAAAGGTAAAAAACAGAGTATTCCGCACTCAAATAGAAAAAATCAGTTATGCAGAGATGGAGGAAAGGTTGAAATCAGTCGATCTTGAAATTTCCAGGATAAGGAAGAGAGCAAGAAAGCATGTTGTTGCAAAGACAAATTTCAAGAGGATGAAAGCCCTCTGGGAAGTTGAAAGGGTTGCTAAACCTGAAATCATTAACAGTGAAACACAATATTTCACTTGGACTGTAGTAGCAATAAAAGAAGCTAGATTTGTGAGAGTAATGAATACTCAGGTTAAAGCCACCAACAGAAAGCTAAGGAGACATTTTGAAGACCTAGAAATTCAGTTGACAGGATCTCAAGAGAAACTACAGTAACAGTGAAACAGGGCAGTAAATGATAAACCTTAAATTAGTTTGTCATTAAGAAGGAGACCATTTTGAGGAAAAACACCTTTAAAGTTAAGTTTTTTTGCCTTTTGATGTTGATATCAATCCTGGAGAAGCTTTGAATATCCTTAAACTTAAAATTTTTGAAGACTATGTTAAAAAAAGAGCCTGCACAACAATTTCGTAGCATGCTACAAAACTGTTGAAGATGATTTTTTGGCACTTTATATATAGATTTCGGAGATAAGGATTGATGGGTTTCAAGTTTTAATGTTGCTGGTGGAAAGATGAAGATCACAGGTGAAGACTCAAATTGCAAAACAGTAGAAAGAATGGTTAAAGGAAATGTTTTACAATAATGTAAAATCTGCGCTACGAAAATAGGCTACTTTCATAGCGCAGTCATATTTCATGCCTTTTTCACTTTTTTGAATATTTTCTCTACACAGGTGGAGGATTAAAGTTTTCAAGGGAATATTAGCACATGTGACACATATGAAATAGTCATCAATGTTAACAAAGCTGCTCGAAGATAAACATGGAGGTTAAGGGCTAAAAAGTAGGAACTCCATCTCCTGGTTTTTAGGACAGTTAGGTCATGAATCAGCAGGTTTACAACAAGGCTGGAGGCATCATCAAAGTTCGAAAACATGGATTTGCAGCTGTCAAGAAAGCATTAAAGTTTTAGATAAGGTTGTTTCAAACATGTTTAGGAGTTTCACTCCTATTTGTATTAGGACTCTTAAAAGACAGTTTAGCTGTTAGTTTGTAATTAATAGTTTTTTTTATGAATAGAATAGGTGTCAAGAATGGAAATTCGAATTATCCTAATGATGGATCATGGAATCCAAGATTGTAAATGCTCTATATGAAGCATGAGGTCGAATTCATCAAGGTTGGAATTTTTCATTAGCAAGAAAACTGTGTTACTGTATGTCACTGTGTTCTTCTCAACTTAATACAGAGATTTGTTTGACTACTCAAGATTCACAAGGAGTTTAAGTGTATCATTTTTCTATGGCTTTTTCAATCACCTACTTGCAGTAGTATTTGTATGTGTTACATAGAATTCATTTGACAATGCTCTAACTTCCTTCACATGCAAATAGACTGTGTTTTATCACTGTGTTACTGTTTTTCTCATAAACCTAGACTCCAAGTGCCTTGAATTCCATGTTTGACAGATTATGATGTTTTGTTGAAGACTATCTTGACTCCATGGCCCAATGAGTGTTTGCTAATATTTGATTCAACCAGTTATATATTTTTATCCTTTTTTATTACTAGAGCTAGACATCTAATCATTAATCAAAAATCTTAAACCTATTGAGAGAGCCCTCTCAAGTTGAGGAGGCTAAGCCTCAGCCAAAAGATTGGTTTGAAAGAGTTACTCAAAGTCTGCCAAAAGATTGGTTTGAAAGAGTTACTAAGAGTCTACTTGATGAGCAGCCTATCAGGGTCAGATTTTGTGATAACAGGGACAACCGCATGGCTTTCTCCTCATCAAATTTTATATCTCGTCGCACAACATTCATTATTTTGTTTGGAAAATACACACGATAATTATGGGGTGTTTATGTGTACACCACAAAAATCCCGATCTCAGCTGTCATTTCCAGCTTCTTCCTGGAATTCTTGGCCACATGCACATAAACATATGATCCAAAAATCTTAAAGTGTGAAACATCAAGTTTCTTACCAGTGAAAGCCTCTTTAGGTGTACTCATACCAAGTATCCTATAAGGAAAACAATTCTGCACATGTACCATTGTGTTGCATGCTTCCGCCCACAAATGCATCGGTAGGCCTTAATCATGCAACATCGCTCGTGCTGCACCCATAATAGTTTTGTTCTTTCTCTTCGTGACCCCATTCTATTGTGGGTTATGAGGTGATATGAGTTCTCTTCGAATTCCTTCTTTTCTAAAGAAGTTCTTGAATTTGTTAGAGATGTATTCTCCACCATCATCGCTCCTAAGAGCCTTCACTTGCTTCCCCGACTCTTTCTCCACCAGCACCTTAAACTCTACAAACTTAGAGAATGTATGATCTTTCTTCTGCATGATTTACATAGTACTTATGTTTTGTTGTTGAAGCAACAGAGAATGGTCCACACACGTCTGTGTGAACTCTCTCAAGGATCCCCGAAGCTCGGTTGTCCTTCTCATGAAATGTGGACTTTACATACTTCCCCATGATGCAACCCTTGCATGTATCTAACTGAGCAAGTGTTCCCATTGGAAGTCTAGTAGAAATCTGTTGCATGACTTTCAAGGCTCCATGGTGAAGATGGCCTAATCTTCTATGCCATTGTTCGCCCTCATCTCGGCTCACCACTTTGTCTGCCTTGTCCATCATTCTTGCGCAACCATCTACCTCTAGCTTGTAGAGATTCTTAACTCGAATCCCTATCCTCTTGGCATGTCCTGTTGTTTTATGTCGCAGGAAATATTTTCCTTCACTAAAAACAACATCATAGCCTCTGTCCTCCAACATTGTGACTGAGACTAAATTTTTCTTCAAACCTGGTACATGCATTATATCTTTTAATTGAAATAATTTACTTGAATGTCTTTGAAAGGTAATAGTACCAATCCCAGTAGCACTATAACGTCCATCATCCCCCATTTCGACATGCATCTGGAGATCTTTCTCCTCCAAGTCACTGAAAAGTTCCATGTCTCCTGTCGTGTGAAAGGAAGCACCACTATCCAAATACCACGCCGATCCCAATGCACTTGACACCATGCATGTGATAAATGAGAAATCAAGCTCAAATTGCGAGGCAAGGGCCTTATCAGCTGCATATCCAACAACCTTCTTGTTATTCTTCTTTTGTGGGCAGTTAGTAGAAAAATGCCCATGTTCATGACAGTGAAAACACTTCACCTTAGACATGTCCTGCTTCTTGGCATTCTTGGACTCGGATTTGGAATTGAATTTCTTCCCCTTCCCCTTTTTCTCCTCGGTAGCCAAAGCACAATACTCTTCATCATCATGCTTAGATGAAGATCCATCTCTGGTGTTCCGTCTGAACTCCTCCTGCACCAAATCCGACCACAGTAGTTCCCAATCTGGAAATTTTTCCCATCCATTGACAGAGTCGTCATAACTGTGCCAACTCTCAGGAAGTCCTAGGAGATCCAAACTCACTAAATTATAATTAGCGACTGTTATTCTAACACTCCCCAATTCATCCCGACATTGGACAAACTTTGTTAGATATTTTGGAATGGTGTCACCCTTTTCCATATTGATGTTTCTGAGTTTATCTTTGAGCACCAATTTCCTATGGTTGCTGCTACTCTGGAATAGATTCGTCAAATATTTCCACATTGCATATGGTGTGGCTTTCCCATGGAGGCTTGAGACAATGTGGTCTCGTACTCTCTCCAACAGGATCCTCCTCACCTTTGCCAGTTTCTTTTTCCATGCATCAAGATTTGCAACATCTGTCACAACGGGTTTAGGAATGTCATTGTCGATGAATTCCTTCAAGCCATTGTCTTCGAGTACTCCCTCCATCCTGTCCTTCCAAGCAATATAGTTTGAGCTTCTCTCGAATTCATACTCAAACCTCAAGCCATTGAAAGCCATTTCGATCTTGAATCAACTGTAGCACTAAGAAAGTATTTATGTAAATTCTAATTCTATCCAGTCACAAACTCAGCTCCTGCTTCACTTCTGCAATTTCTTGTGCTCTGATACCATGTAGAAATTATACAACAAGCATGTATATCTTGGATTCACCCGATCTAACAATGTAATAAATTTAAATACTGAATCGCTTCTACAAATCTTTTTTCAGAATTAAAAACACAATTGCTAATCACATAAAGCAAAGAAGAATCAAATCACACACAACACATATAATTTCCTGGGGAAATCTTGCTGCTCAAAAACTCACTATCTTCTATTGTATATTCGGCATGGATCATGAAACAAATACAATGTATACTCTTCTCACAAAAGTCTCCAACACTCAGCTATCTGTCTCACACTGTCCTCACAAAAATCTGACGAATACTTAGTCAAATTTCAGCCTCCAGACATCCTGCCTTGCTTGTGCAATCACTAATGGAATATATCCCTAAAAGATAGGAATTATGGCCTTCCTTGATTGCGCAAGTATCATGGACACTCCAATGGGTGTTTGGTTGCATGTGTGCAAACCAATAATGTCACAATTGATAGTCAACTTCCCTTTCACCTAGATCTCAACTGGGTCTTCATTGGATCTGACATGCATGCAACTAATAATAGTAAATCCTCAGTTGCATGCGAGATCATTGATTTTGAATTAATTAATATTTAATTCACTTGATCTCTCACTAGTGTATCTTCAGTTACAACTAGCACAACTGAGTTTAACTCACTTAACCAAGTTAAACTGATTACAACATGAATTAACTAATGCACCACTGCACTTTGAACTCTGTTACAACTAGAATTACTTTGCATGCCTTGGCAATTACCTCTAACTCGAAATCCACTAGCTAACTGAGTTTATCACACTCAGTTAACTGTTACAAGTTATTTTGAGATTTAGATTACAATTTATTGTCCATTTCTAATTAAGGGATAACTAAAAATAGACATGCACAAAAATAGCATTGTGGGCCCCACCCTAGTGTAGGTGCTTAATGAAATAGGTGTGGGTGTGAAAATTTTCTTGTTGAATCTTAACAAGAAAACCCTAAACAACCAAAATCCTAACCCTAGGAGATGAAACGACAAGAGTTTGTGGCCCCGTTGGGGTTAGTTGGGTAGCCAACTTCCCGAGGTCATAACTTGGTCATATTATCTCCATTTGGCGTGTATGATATATCATCGTAAATATCTCTCTGAATAGTATAGGTTTTGCTGCATGTCCCTACTTATGACTATGGGCCTGCTGCAGACCTTAAAAAAACACCGTTTAGGGGGTCAAAACTGCTCTGGAAGTTCAGGACCCTAAAAACTGCTAAAAATAGTAAATGCTGCTATTAAAAAGGAAATGATGAAACTGACTGGAGGTCTAGCTAGAATATTTGGGTGGTCACCAATATCCACCTATATCATTCCTCCCCCCTTAGGAAGCAATGGTCTCCATTGCGTGTAGATCCTCCATGAGGTGAGGAAATTTCTGTTGAACTTGGTCCCTCGTGAACCACTTGCCCTGGTGAACGAGTTGGCCTGCTTTGACAACTTGATATAGTTGGATCCTCTGCTGGTAGGTGTTCTTGATATGTGTGTGCATGATCCGATCAGTTGTGGCTTGTTCCATGCAATCTCGGTTTAACTCTATTGGTGTGATTTGTTTTTCCATGTTCAATGTGTCTAGTAGAGGTAGAAACTAGGGTTGAAGGTGGTCCACATTGAACATTGGGTGCAGACCAAGAAATGGTGGAATAATGAGGTTGAAGGCATTGTACCCTACAACCTTAGTGATGGTGTATGGCCCATAGCGAAGTGGGCGAAGCTTGCGGTGAATTCCAATGAGGCACTCCTTCTACAAATGTAGCCACACTTTGTCGCCCACTTGGAAGTTTTCTGCCACCTGATGTTGATCATGTCGTTGCTTGTAATTAGCATTGGATCTATCCAATATGTCATGAACCTATAGGCAGATGTGCTGAATGCACTCAATGAATTTGTTCACCTTGTCTGCCTCAGACTAGACTTGAGCCGAATATGCCTGAATAGCCGAAAATGGCATGACTACATTAATGGGACATAATGGATGGAATTCCAAGCCCACCTGAAAGGGTTTGCGGCCGATTGAGATATGGAGAACTCTGTTATAGTTGTGATGTACATAGGGGAGGCTCTCATCCCATGTGCGTGGATTCTTTGAATTATACATGCGCAGAATGTGTACGGTCGTCCTCTTGACAACCTCTGTTTGTCCATCCGTTTGGGGATGGAATGATCCAGGTGGATATCGGTGGCGACCCACCTATTCCATTTGGACCAGCACCATCAATTCTTGCAGCTTTTCACATTCAGCACAACTTACTATTTTTAGCAGGTTTTCGGGTCCTCCACTCTCGAAGCCGTTTTGGGGGCTTAATGATCCAGGTGGATATTGGTGGCCACCCACCTATTCCATTTGAACACCCATCATCAGTTCTTTCAGTTTTCAAGTTGCAACAAAACTTACTATTTTTAGCAGTTTTTCGGGTCCTTAACTTCTGGAGCCGTTTTGAGGCCCTAAACGATGTTTTTTGGGAATCGCACCTAGCGAATATCATTCTAGAATGATATTCATGGCGAAAGTTGTAGTCCTCGGATAGAGCTTTCTAACGATGTATCATGTGCGTCAAACGGAGATAGTATGTCAAAGTTACGTCCCTGGGAAGTTGAACCACCAACTTACCCAAACGGGGCCCATAGTTTTGGCGCTTCATCTCCTAGGGTTTGGTTTTTGGACGTTTAGAGTTCTCCATTGTTTCTCAATAATAAATAGGCCCTCGAGCCTCATTGTAAGATAGTTCAGAGGTCTGTAGCCACCACATCTCTTCTCAGAGATTCGCTACCAGCACCCTAGCTATTTTATTTCCATATTGTCTGTAAGCATATTTCTGTTATTTGATATTAATGAAATGACGCATTATTTCCATTGCATCTCTATGTTTATGGTTATTTCTATATTCTGTTGCGTTCCTGCATAAATCCGGATCATGGAAAGTTGTGGACATGGTGAGCTTGGTGTCTAGCATTGACCAGAGGCTAGACCAAAATGTACTGAGGAACCTGCTGTCCCGATATGAGATGATAGACTGAGGTATCCCAAAGTGTACCCATGCTCGTTCAAAGAAGAGTTTAGCAGTGGCTTATACTGTGATATTCTTCTTGCAAGCCGCCATAATGGCCATCTTCGAGAATCTGTCCACGGCCACAAAAACATAGTCATTGCCATGCTTAGTAGAAGAAAGGCTTGACATGTAATCCATGGAGATGGATTCCCAAGTTCGACTAGAGGTAGGTAGCAGAGTATGGAGGCCTTGCTTCTTGATGGTCAGTTTGGCAATGGCGTAGGCAGTGCAGGATCTGATGTACTTCCCAACATCTTGTCGAAGGTTCGTCCAATAAAAATACTTTTGCAGTTCTGGCACTGTTTTCTCGACCTCGAAATGCCTAGTGACTCAACTGTAGTGCGCTTCCAAAACCATATTGGAACACTCGATAGAAGGAACACAAATGTCTCCCATGTGACACAATAGTGCATCTTGGAGGTGAAATTTTGAAACTTGCTTACCCTCCAAGAGCATCTTGTGTGTGTGGCCAAATTCTGGATCGCTTTTGCAAAGAAGCGACCAATGAGAAGTCTCATGCCTACAAGAGTTGAGCACGGTGGTTAGCACCACGATCGGTGGTCAGTAGAGGCAGTCTGCAACATTATTGGTGCTTCCCTTCTTATACTTGATGTTCAAATGAAACTGTTGCAGGTATGTGGACCACTTCTGAAGGTGATCATTCTGAAACTTCCCTAGTGTCTGTATGAACTATAGGGGTCGGTGGTCTATGTGGATGATTGTTTCCTTCCCCAAAATGTAATGCTTCCATTGTTGACAAGCCTGCAAAATGGGATACATCTCTTTGTCATACATGGGATACTTTCGGACTGTGTTGTAAAGTGAATCACTGTGATATGCCACAACATGCCCCTGTTGAGTAAGAACTTCCCTAATAGCATAGTCAGAGGCATTTGTCTCGATCTCAAATGGTTTTTCAAGTCTGGTAATGTGAGCACTGGTGTAGAGCAGAGGCGATGTTTCAAATCTACGAACACGTTCTGTTGAGATTCAATCCATAAAACTTTTGCTTTCTCTCCTCCCTTGGTGACTTGACTCAAGGGCCAAGTGATATGAGAGAATCCCAACACGAACCTGCGGTAGAAACTGGCAAGACCCAGAAAGTTGCGGAGCTCTGTTAGAGTGGTTGGGGCTGGACAATCCCGAATGACTTGGATCTTGGCTAGATCCACATGCACCCCCCACTCATCAATAATGTATCCCATATACTAAACCTGGGTCATGCCAAAAGTGCACTTCTCCAAATTGGCACACAACTTGTGTTGCCACAATGTTTGGAGGACCTATTGGATGTGGTGGAGGTGCTCTTCCCAAGTCTGGCTGAAGATCAGGATGTCATCCAAGTACACCACCACAAATGAGTTGGTGAATGGCCACAAGATGTCGTCCATCAGCCTCATGAAGGTTGCAGGAGCATTCGCCAACTCGAAAGTCATGACTAACCATTAGAAAAGGGACTCCTTGGCATTGAAGGCAATTTTCCACACATCGAAGGGTTCAGATGGTACATGGTGATACTCGGACTTCAAGTTGATCTTGCTTAAATGTTTTCCCCCCTTAAGTTGGTTCAAAAGGTCATCAATTCATGGGATCGGGTACCTATTCTAGATAATGATTTTTTTCTTTTCAACACCCGATAGTTAATTCAAAGTCTCCAAGTCCCATCCTTCCTCTGCACCAACACGATCGGGCTCCCACACAGCGATGAACTCAACCGAATGTGACCTTTCTGTAGCAACTCCTGAATCTGCCTCTTGATTTCGTCGTTCTCCAGAATAGAGTGTCGATAGATTAGTCCATTGGGTAAGGACGCACCTGGGGTCAGATCAATGGAGTGTTTGACATGACAGTGCAAAGGCAACCCCACACGTGAGGTGAATATGTCCCCATACTCCTCCACGACCTTATCTATCTGTTGTTGTCGTGCGGAGGAGCCCTATCTGGAGGTCATGGCCACAGTCTTCTTCTTGCCCTGAGGGCAGATCATCAAGAAAACAAATTTCCCGGTTTTGGAAATGAGCTTTGATATGAAAGGACTGTATTAGTTTGTTGTGCTAAGTGTATTTTCAATTATAAAACATGTGCATACTTGTCTCCATAGTTTTCTTAAGGATTGAGAATTTTAACCATGAAATATAGATGATTTTAGTGAATTAGAAGCATGAAATAAAAGCAACTAACATTGAACAACAATGTATGACAGAGAAATAAAACCACACATAACATTTACACGGCAGGCATGATGAAGCAGTTCACCCCTCCTAGGCTACATCTGTTGGTCCAACTCCCAATGGTATGTCCATCTTTCATTATGCTCAAAATTTTGCAAATACATGTGTTTACAAGCCTCTAATGGTTGTTTTCTCTGCACCAATGGCTCTAGAATGCTCCAATTAGTCTAGAATGACTCTTCATTCACTCAGGTTGTGCGAAAATTGACCCTCCAAGTCATTTTCCCAGTAACTCCTAGAAAAAATCCACCAATTTTGGTGAACTCCACTTAACTGGAGTTATTTTTGGCCAAATCCCACAAAAATAGGGGCACGTTATATTTCTCGCCAGCGCTAATTGTAAAATTTAATGTCAAGGGTAGGGGGTGGCCACATGCTAACCCTCGAAACCCCACGGTTGCAGTTAACGTTAATGGAATTGCGGGCTAGAACCACGATAATGGCAATGAAACTGGAGTTAAATGTTGCGTAACCGTCGGAGCTACCGTTGCATCTGACTGCGCAGAGTTGCATGTGACAAGGCTTGCGGGTATGTTAAATTTTTGTGGAGACGTTGGAAGTTTGAAACTGTCAGAGTTAAATGTTTATGTTGCAATGTGACCATGTTCAATGGACCATTGGCGGGTTGGGACCGCCGGCAGTCCCAACCCCCAATTCAAAACGTATTAAAGTTTATATATAACTTTTGCACTATGACTGTTAGGACTCATAGCGTAGCGCAGATGGTTGTGGCGGGTGGATGCTCTACGGGAGGTTGCGGGGTCGAGCCTAGCGGCCTCCATAAAAATTTATTACACCTTCCCAAGGACACGTGGCGGCCTCAGGGTTGGCCACGTGTCACCCTCCAATTGGCCCTTAAAAAATAATGTACATCTCATCCAACGAATGAAATCATGCCACTTTTCATCTTCTGACTGACTCTGAAAAAAAAGGAATATTCTTCAAAATATTCCTTTTTGCTGATTGTGCACCCTACATGCTGACTGGGCATCCTAGTCAACCTTGTTGCAAAATTTAGTTGTTTAGGAAATCGATTAGAACGCGATATCTCCCTCATACGACATCAGTTTTTCAAATCGTACGCAGCGCCGGAATCAGGAAGATGAGATCTACACAACCATCCTAGTTTCAACCCAATCCTATAACTTTCAATTTTGAACAAAAATTATGAACTCCTATTCACACCTCTCCATTGGGAAGCTTTTGGACCCCAAAAGACTTGATTACCTATTCAGTAGATGAGGGTACAAATCCCTCACCTTTCCAACCTCCATCCACTTTGCCTTGCTTGGCTTACTACCTTTGAGCCCAACTCAAAGGTAGTCAACACTGCCCCTCTTGGATGCTCTTGTCCTCCTATCAAGAATTGTATTTTCCTTGAGCTCACCCATAAATTATGGCGAGAAATATTCAATAGAAGGCAGCTAAACATCACTTCCTTGATCATCGATCAAAGGTGGCTCATACAAACGTAAATTTTCAACATTTAAAACTGAATACATTTTCATATATGAAGGCAATTCAAGTTGAAATGCATTGTTACCAACTTGATTTATGATCTTGAATGGACCATAACGAATGGGTTTGAGATTTTTACCTTCCCCTTGCATCCTTTCTTTGCTTATGTGCAACCATACCTCATTTCCTTCTTGAAACTTGTGATCAACTCTATGTTTGTCAAGCCTTTCCTTGTACTTGCTTTCACTTTTCTCAAGCTGTACTTGAACTTGTTGATGTATAATCTGAATTTGCTCAATGAACTTTCAAGCCTTGTCAATATCACTATGCCCATCAATTGCAACATCCTTCTCAAAGATGAAGTCTAATGGAGATTTTGGCAAATACCCAAAGCATACTTCAAAAGGTGATGTATTTGTAGAAGAGTGCTTTGCCCAGTTGTAAGCGTGTTGAATGTAATGTAGTTGCTCATCCCACAACTTGGGATGTTTGCTGCAATATCCTCTCAATAGATGCACAACGGTTATGTTCACCACCTTGGTTTGGCCATCAGTTTGTGGATGAAAAGCAATACTCTTTTTCAACTTTGTGTCGATCATACTCCAAAGATTGGACCAAAATTTCCCAATGAACCTAGAATCCCTGTCACTAACAATAGAATTTGGCAATCCATAATGAACCCATACATGTTGAAAATAAAGTTCAGCAGTTTGTTCAGCTGTAATGGTTTTCTTACATGGCATAAGTATATACATTTTACTGAATCTATCGACAACTACATAAATATAATCATGTTGCTTTCTTGACATAGGTAGACCTCCAAAAAAGTCCATGGAGACACTCTCCCATGGCCTTGATGTTACCGATAGTGGTAGGTAAGACCCAAGCTTCCTATTGCTAGGCTTACTTGTTGCACACATGGAACAACCTCTTATAAAACACGACACACTATCTATCATACGAGGCCAATAGCAATACCTTTGTAGATGCGTCACTGTTTTTCTTACCCCAAAGTGTCCAACAATAAGAGATGAATGAGCTTCTCTCATGACACTTAGCCTCTCTCCTTGTGGTATACACAGTTTTCCCAAATGAAACAACAAATTGCTATGCATGTGATATTCATTTTCCTCAACTTGATTCCCTTCACTCAAATTAGCATCCACTTCTCGAAAATCAACATCATGTGCATATTGTTCTATGTAACTCTCATGTAAAATAGAATCATTTTTCAGTAAAGTAGAAGCACTTATAATTGGTCGTGAAAGCATATCAACAACTTTATTGAAAATACCTTTCTTGTACCTTATAACCAAGTGAAACTGTTGAAGAAATCCCATCCACCTGAAATGTCGTGATTGCTGCAATTTTGTTTGCGACTGCAAGTACTGTAATGGTTGGTGATCGATATGCACAATCGTCTCTTTACCCATCAAGTAGTGTTCCCACTTCTTAACACTTTGTACCAACGCATATAGTTCTTTGTCATATGTAGGATAATCAGTTACAACACCATTGAATGTTTCAAAATGAAAAGCGATATGCTTACAATGCTGCAAAAGAATTGCGCCCATGGCATAATCACTAGCATTAGTTTTTATCTCGAATCGTTGTCTCAAATTCAGTAATGCAAGGAATGGAGTTGAAACGATCTTGTTTTTTAAAGCTTCGAAAGCTTGTTGTTGTTTGCCTCCCCATTGGAAGCCTTTCTTCACACTTTTCATTGCATGCATAGGAGCTACGATGGCAGAAAAGTTAATAATAAACGTTCTCCAATAATGAGTTGCACCTAATAAACTTCTTACCTTGGTTATTGTTTTTGGAGTGGGCCAGTTCACAATGGCTTCCACTTTATAAGGATCAATTCTCAATTCGCCTCCTCCTACGATGCATCCCAAATAAACCAAAGAATTCTTTCCAAACTCACACTTTGACATCTTAAGAAACAATTTCTCTTTATTCAAAACATCAAGCACCCTATTCACATGCAAGACACGTTCTTCTCTTGTTTTGCTGAAAATCAATATGTCATCTAAGTACACAATCACAAACTCATCAAGAAATGGACGCGAAACACTGTCCATAACACGCATGAAAGTCGTCGGTGCATTACACAAACCAAATGGCATAACCAACCACTCAAAGAGTCCTCGTTTGGTTTTGAATGTAGTCTTCCATACATCACTTTCTGCAATTCTTACTTGATGATATCCACTTCGTAAATCTAACTTAGTGAAAAAATTTGCTTCTTTCAGATGATCAAGCAAATAATCTATCCTTGGGAGTGGGTATCGATTCTTTACCGTTATCTTGTTCAAAGCTCTGAAGTCTACACACATGCGCCAAGTCCCATCTTTCTTCGGAATCAAGACTATGGGTGAACTACATGGAAAAGTGCTTGGCCTTATGATTCCCTTGTATAGCATCTCCTTGATTTTCCTCTTTATTTCAACATTCTCCATTATCGACATGCGATACATGCCGATGTTTGGAAGAGGACAATCTTGCTACAACTGAATCTCATGTTGAATCTCCCTTTTTGGAGGCAATCCTATTGGCTCCTAAGACATCTCATGATGTGCATAAAATACATCATATAAATTGGATTTCAACTTAGGACCACAACCCTCAAATGATTCATGATTAACATCAGCTTTAGGCTTAATCATTAGAAGAACAAAATTCTTACTTGAATTCACCAGCCTCTTTACCTATCCGGCATTTACCATAGCAATGTTTGTCTTCTTGCGATGTGCTCTAACAATGTACTCCTTGCCATATTTGAATAAATGGTATTTGTTCTCATGGTGATGGTAGATTTCATTCCTGTCATACAAGTAAGGACTCCCCAACACAATACTTGTTATGTCAAGCGAAACCACATCTAATTCAACCGTGTCAACAAAATGTGCAGTGATTGCAAACCGCAATATCCACTTATTTGAAACCTGTAAATTTGCATCCTTACAAATCCAACCAAGTGGATATGGTTTTGGATGTGGTATGGTCTTAATATTAAGTTTCTTGACCAAGTATTCAGAGATTAAGTTTTCTTGTGACCCACTGTCAAACAATGTGTCAATCTTGGTATATTTGGATATGACCCTCACATGAAACAACTCAATTCTTTCTTCTTCATTTGGAGCATGTATGTGACAGTTTGATACTGGGTTTAGTTTCAATTTATTTCCCCTTCATGTTCTTCAATCCCATGGCTGTAATTTTAGATTCATCACCTGAATCCTCTCCTAAATCATGTTGAGTTGTAGCTGCAGTTTTATGTTTCCCTTTGTTGTTGTATCTCTTGGGGTTCATCTCAGGATGTAGTTTCCAACAATGATTTTCATCATGGCCTTCTTTTGAACAATTTTTACAAACCAAATTTTCTCCCTCTTTCTTAACAGATGCATTATTTTTGCTTTTACCTTTTGAGGTCTTCTCTTTGAATTCACTCTTGAAAGGTTTCTTTCTACCCTCTTCAAAATTGTTTTTCCCTCTAGCTTATAGATGTGTGTCCTAAACACATACTTCATCTAGACTTGTGGGGTTAAACATGAGAATATTATGTTTAAGGTAGCTATGTAAGCCTCGTATGTACTTGAGCAAAGTATCTTGGCTCTGAAAATCTACCCCTAATAAAAGAGCTCTTCTCCTAAATTCTTGGGTGTATTCTTGCACATTTTGCCCCTTCAATTGCCTAAAGTTTTTCCAGTTCATTATGACTTTCTGCACATGAGCTAATGGATTAAATTGTTGTTTTATTGCAGTAATGAAACCAGTCCATGATAGAACAATCTTACCATGCTTCTTGATCTCCTCCTTTGTCTTGGCTTCCCACCAAACAAGTGTTGCACCTTCCATTCTCAATGAAGCTAATTGGATTTTGGTATCATCATATTGAAGGTTATGGATTCTCAAATAGACCTCCAATTTCCTAATCCAATTATCAAGCTTTTCTGCATTGACTTCACCATTAAACATTAGCAATTCAAACTTAACATCAAGTTTTAAAAAAGGACTTTTACCAGTGTTCTTTGACTTGTGTGGCTGATGTACTGAAGATGAACTAGAGGATGATGATGATGAGGGTGAGGATGGTGACTTTCCACTGCCTCCATTTCCTCCATTGCCCTTATTTAACTTATCTTCATCACTTTGACCTCCTGAAGATCCCTGTCCTTACTTATGAAGTTTGGATCCTTCTCCTAACAGTTTCTCATTCCTTTCTTGATAAAGGATTCTCACCATCTTAGTCATGTAAAGGAATGCTTTCCTGAACACTATTTCTTCCTCTTTGGGATCAACTTCTTCATGGATTTCTTCTTCCTCTGGAGGCATACTTAATGCTACTTTTGCTTCCTTAGGAGATGAACTAGGTGGTGGAGATTGTGGCAATCTTTCTCTCCTTTTCTGTGGCTCACTTTGAGACCCTCTTGCTTCCACCAATGTGCCTTCTCTTCTCTTGAGCTTGAGCCTAGTAAGAATATAACACTTGCAAAAAATTAAACAAATATTTTGCACAAAACAACACCAGAGAATAAACTTTAGCTCTGATACCAACCTGATCTGAAAGGACTATATTAGTTTGTTGTGCTAAGTGTCTTTTCAGTTATAAAACATGTGCATATTTGTCTCCATAATTTGCTTAAGGATTGAGAATTTTAACCATGAAATATAGATGATTTTAGTGAATTAGAAGCATGAAATAAGAGCAAATAACACTGAACAACAGTGTATAACAGAGACATAAAACCACACATAATATTACACAGCAGGCATGATGAAGCATTTCACCCTTCCTGGGCTACATCTGCTGGTCCAACTCCCAATGGCATGTCCATCTTTCATTATGCTCAAAATTTTGCAAATACATGTGTTTACAGGCCTCTAATTGTTGTTTTCTTTGCACCAATGGCTCCAAAATGCTCCAATTAGTTTAGAATGACTCTTCATTCACTCATATTGGGAAAAAATTGACCCTCCAAGTCATTTGCCTAGTAACTCCTAGAAAAACTCCACCAATTTTGGTGAGATCCACTTAACTGGAGTTATTTTTGGCCAAATCCCACAAAAATAGGGGCGCGCTATATTTCCCGCCAGCGCTAACTGTAAAAGTTAATGTCAAGGGTAGGGGGTGGCCACATGCCAACCCCCGAAACCCCGCGGTTGCATTTAACGTTAGGGGAACTGCAGGCTAGAACCACGGTAATGGCAATGAAATCGGAGTTAAATGTCGCGTAACCGTCGGAGCTACCGTCGCATCGGACTGCGCGGAGTTGCATGTGACAAGGCTTGCGGGTATGTTAAATGTTTATGGAGACGTCGGAAGTTTGAAATCGTCGGCTTTAAATGTTTATGTTGCAATGTGACCATGTTCAATGGATCATCGGTAGGTTGGGACCATTGGCAGTCCCAACCCCCAATTCAAAACATATTAAAGTTTAAATATAACTTTTGCACTATGACTGTTAAGACTCATAATGTAGCGCAGACGGTTGTGGTGGGTGGGTGCTCTATGGGAGGTTGCGGGGTCGAGCCCGATAGCCTCCATAAAATTTTATTACACCTTCCTGGGGACACGTGGCGGCCTCAAGGCTGGCCACGTGTCACCCTCCAATTGGCCCTTAAAAAATAACGTACAGCTCATCCAATGAATGAAATCACACCTCTTGTCATCTTTTGACTGGCTCTAAAAAAAGGAATGTTATTCAAAATGTTCCTTTTTGCTGACTATGCACATTGCATGCTGACTGGACATCCCAGTCAACCCTGTCGCAAAATTTAACTGTTTGGGAAATCTATCATAACGCGATATCTCCCTCATACGACATCGGTTTTTCGAAACGTTCGTGGTGCCAGAATCAGGAAGACGAGATATACACAACCATCATAGTTTCAACTCAATCATGTAACTTTCAATTTTAATCAAAATCTATGAACTCCTGATCAAGCTTACTTTATTATTTTGACGTAACCAAAGAGATGGCGGTAGGCAATGTTACCTACAATATCTTATACAACTTATTACCCAAAGTAACAATAGCAACGCGAGACTTGGACTCATACACAACATGTCACTTCCACAAGTATGGTTGGCCTAATAATACATCATAAACATCAAGAGGAACAATGGAACATAATACCTCATCCGTGAAGGGCTTGATGCTGTAGGGAAGGTGGCACCACTGGCTGACACGAAGATCTCGTCCTTGGTGAAGCCACCCGACGGTGTACGACTTTAGGTGTGTTTTGGTCGGTAAGCCCAACCGCTTCACGACCTCTGCTGAAATGAGGTTCTTTTGGCTCTTGTTGTTGACAATGAACTGCAGCGGGGAACCCTTTACCCACATATGGGAATGGAAGAGGTGATCCCCCTCATCTAGATGTTCCAGTTCCTCCTTCTGGAACTTCATGGTGGCAACGGTGGTATTGGGCTCCGCATCGATGATTTGCTTCCCTTTGTCAATCCCCTTGTCGAGTTTTGATTCAAATTCAAAGCATGCATCCAATTCAGAAGCCTTCGACTTGACCACTAGTGACTGCTTGGCCCGACACTCACTTGTGTTGTGAGTGGAGATCTTCTGGAACTCACACCACTTTCTCGTGTCCTTATTTGTCTTCGCGGCATTGTTCTTTGCTTGCAGCTTTGGTGGGTTGTCCTGGGCCACCCCGCCTTGGCTTTTTCCTTTTTTATGTGGTTTGGGGGCACCTTTCCCTTGCTTCTAGTTCGCATATCCAAAGTCTCGCTTCTTTTGTTTGAATTTCTGCTCAATCTTGGCAGCATACCAGTATGCTGCACCAAGCGAGGAGATGTCGAGGAAATCCATTTCCTCTTGAATGTATCTGTGCAGACAACTGCGGTACTTCAACACCAAATGTTTCTCCGAATCTTTGATACCCAACTTTGTGCGCAAGGTATGGAACAATTTCGTCAGCCCATGCACATCTTGATCCATTTGTTGCTGCAACGTAGTCCATTGTATGCACTTGTCCTCATAGCTCCCCACAAGATAATATTGTTCCTTGATGGCGTCTCAGAAATAATCCCAAGTGGGTGCGATCGAGAATAGAGAGGGTTCCCTTTCGTACTTTTTTCTCACAGTAGGTTTCCCACCAGTCCTTGACATGGGGGGCGACTTTGATGAGTGCAAAAGTAATCTTTTCCCAGTTGGAAAAGTCAAGAACCGATAAATATCCTTCAAATAGATTCAACCATCTATTTACCACGTTTGCATCTATTTGGCCCTCAAATATGGGAATGTCAAAGTTTACTTGTACCTTAAAAGGAGTGGCACCTCCATAGTGGCTGTTGGATGCAGATGCACCGCCGGTGGGAAACCATTTAAGGATCTGGAAAAATTTATCCATCATCGCGTTCCTTTTTCTCTCGAGGGCCTCCTAAAGCAATATTTTGATAGGATCTCTTGCTCCCTCATCTTTATTTTATTCCCCCATGGGCAATCGTTGGGGTTTGCGAGGCTGATCTTGCAAAGGTTCCACCAAATCAAGCCCTAACTCCTTATACCTCGACCTCGTTGGGGACATGCAAACAAGGATTGAGAAAGAGCATACTGCTTAGATACCACTGATCCAGACTTATGCAAGGACGCAATAAAATACAGAAATACACATAAACGCAGAGATGTAGTAGAAATAAAACTTCATTTCATTAATATCAAATATATGAAGTATTCTTACAAACAGAATGGAAATAAACTAGGTAGGGTGTTGGTAGCTTATCTCTGAGAAGAGATATGGCAGCTACAGGCCTTTGAACTGTGTTACAATGAGGCTCAAGGGCATTTTTATTATTGAACAACATATGAGAACCCTAAACAACCAAAACCCTAACCCCAAGAGATGAAACACCAATAGTTGTCACCCCGTTGTGGTTGGTTGGGCAACCAACTTCCCAGGGTCGTAACCTGGTCATATTATCTTTGTTTGGCGCATATGGTATATCATCGAAAATATCTATTTGAGTATTACAGGTTTTGCCATAGGCCACTACCTACAACCACAAACTTGTTGCATACCTAAAAAAATGTTGTTTATGGGGTCAAAACTACTCTGGAAGTTCACGACCTGAAAAACTGCTAAAAATAGTAAATGTTGCTATAAAAAAAGAAAATTAATGAAATTGAATGGAGGTCTAGGTGAAATAGGTGTGTGGCCACCAATATCCACCTGGATCAACAACATGGATCAGTTCGACTGCAATATGTTACCATAGATCAACATATTGTAGACATTCTGACGAAGGCCTTGGGTAAAGGAAAGTTTATTTTCTTCAGGGATAAGTTGGGTGCTATGGAGAACACCTTCCTTGCTAGGAGGGAGTGTTAAATATTGTAGCTTACATATGTATTCTAGCCTTGAGAGGGGTCACTGAGGCTAGTAACATAGAGGATTTAATTATCTCCAAACCCATGTATTTTTTCCCAAGTTTCAACTAGGGAAAATATCTTAATTATGTCAATTAGTGTTTTTTTAAATATTTATTGAGACTGAACTTAAGGAAAGTGGATAATTAATTGAAATTAGTTGGGATAAAATAAATTTACCTTTAGAATATTATGGAAAGTTTCTAAGATGATCTTAGCCTTTGATTGGATCAAGTGAACTTCTAATCATGGACATTCATTTGTGAATGAGAGATTATAAAGGGAATCGGTGGGAAAAATTAGAGATGTAGAAAGCACACATCGAGTGGGTGATTTTGAGAGACACCAAGAGGGTTTCAATAGTAGTGATTCAAGAGAGATATTTTGAGGGTTATTATTTGTCAGAAATACTTCTAGTTTTATAGTTCCAAAGGGAGTTTATCAGGGCCAAATTATTTCTGAAGAAGGAGGCCATGCTTGTTAGTGCGAGTTCGTCAATTTATGAGTGTGAGTTTCCGGAGGTCAAAATCGAGTTTTGAGTTGCCAATGTGAGTTCTTAGAGGTAGCGCAAGTGGCTAGTGTGAGTTACTGGAGGAGATACAACTTGTTAGATCAAATTCCTAGACATTCCGAGTGTTTGGGAAGGGCAGTGTGAGTGTAGGAAGGGAGTGCGAATTGCCAGAAAGGGGCGAGTTGATTTGCAGAGGGAGACCATGATATTTCCTAATTTTATTTGGTCAGAAGTGAAGTTAAATTTTTTTCGAAGCTCTACTAGTGTTAGGCAAGCAGTTATAATTACTTAATAACAATTTTTGTTGAATATAATAATATAAACCCTCTAATCTGAAAACTAGTTTTCCCCACATTGTGGTAATTCCAGGGATGTTTGTCTAAAATACTTGTGTAAATTGTGTGATTGGTTTCTCATATATTTCGTTACATTTTTTATTTTGTAAATGGTGTTCTTCATGTTATTATTTAGTACTTCTAACAAAAGAATTAATTTGTCATGAATAAGTAATAGGAAATAATTAACTGGGTCAATAACACCTTTTGGGTAGCCAAATTTTTCACATTTATTATGCTTGCCACCAAGTAGCGTTTATAACAATTGAATTTCCCTTTGACTTCTATTAGTTTGTCTCTAATCATTTTTTTTTTCATCTCCATATTTTCACATTAGACATCTCATTTTAACATTTTTTCTTGATTATTTGAATCTATTTGTTTGACATATGACTCGTTGATAAAATTTTGGTCTTATTTGAGGAGCTGACAATTGCAATCTTGGGATTGGTGAGTGGGTTATTTATAGTTGCAAGGGGTGGTGTCCAAGCTTATTCCTCTATTTTTGTTGGTGGGTTGCCTCATCCCCACAAATCATGGTTTCTTTGACAATAACTACAAGTATGTCACAACTTTCAAAAAGAGTCATAAATAGAGAATTCTTTAATAACACCCAGAATTTGATATGTGGACATAAGTTAAAATGATGATAAAGAATCAAACTCTTGTGAAGCAACTAGCAATTATCCCTACAAATTAGTCATGAAACAAATTACAAAAAAAATAAATTAATAATAATCTTATTCTATTCAAATGAATATCAATTCAAATATGTACTTCCAAATAAAAGAACTTTTAAAAATCAACCTAGATCCATCTTAACTTTGGATTTAACAAGCACAAATAGGGATGAAATCTCTTTTCACTCTAAAAGAGGTTTGCATCTCAAGATCAAGAGTTAAAATGGTTCTAGGTTGGTTTAATTAATCACTGTAATTAATTATAACTACAATTATAAATATATTTGTTAATTTTATGTTATTTTATTTTATTTTAACCAAGTCAAAACCTTAAAGGAACATTACAACATCTCTACCAAACTAGGCTATAATTTTTTTTTGTTATTCATTCATTTATTTTAATTTTAATTCTATTTTATGTTGATGTAGTCAAAATGTTAAACATTACAACATATTTACCACATTGAACACCTCTTGGCACAAAAATCTAAAATACTTATTACAAGTGCCTTATTTTAAAGTTTCTTAACATATTTTCTCATTATATGAGCACCAAATTGTGACAAAAATCTAGGGAAGTGTTCATGAAGGGAAAAATGTGATCAATGTAGTGCTCTACATTTAGTAATTCACATGTGTCATTTGACTTAAAATTTATTTTATAAAGTATAGTTAATTATATTTTTTTACTTATTATCATTTAATTTAATCAGTTTTACCAAATATAGTTAATTTACATTTGTTATTAAATTATTTTTAATTTTTATAATTAATATTAAAGATATAAGTTCTCCAGTCAATTTTATTTAAATAAAAATATTTAAGCATTTACTTTTTTACAAAGAAATAATTCATCTAAATAACTAATTTATACAACTATAAAATTTAAAATACATTTTGTTAAATTTTACAAAATATAATTACTTTATATTTTTAATAAATTATTTTTAATTTTCCTAATTAATATTAAACAGATAAATTATTAAGCTTATCATTTTGATTTTGATGAAATTAATTGCACTCACATAAATCTTTTTTATTGTAATGAAAATGATCAAGGTAATAAGTGACGATCAATATTATTTAAACATAAAAGTTTATTTACAAGTTAATATTTATAGTATAATTCATCAAAAATTGCAAAACCATAAAGTATCATTCATCAAAAATTGTATAACAATAAAGTTGAAAATGCATTTTACTTTTTTACAAACATCACATTTTTACGCTACAAATTATAACAATAAAAAATGATGCATCTTCTTATTTTTTTGGGTAATAAATAATATAAAAAATAAAACTATAAATTATAAAAATAAAAAATATGCATCTTTTTAACTTTTTAGGTAATAAATAATAAAAAAATAATAAAAAAGGTTTCTTAATATATTTGGGAATAAATAAATAATATTTAAGGTTAGGGGAAGGATATATTTGGGAATAAATAAATAATATTTAAAGTTAGGGGAAGGATTTTGGTTTTGGAAGGAATGTTCGCAGTAATAAATTTGAATTCCCTAGAGCTGTTGGAACGGGCCAATTTTTTAAATTCTTTTATAAGTAATAAATAATATTTAATAATAGGTAGAAGTATTATGGTTTTTGTAAGAAATGTTCCACATGATAAAATTAAGGAACATTTGTAAATTCAGGCAACCAACAGGTTTAGTGAATTCAAAATTTTGATGCCACTAGATGCGCATGGGATGCCCGCTCCATATGAAAAAGCTACCTGAGCGCTTATTGACCGTTTGGAAGGGAGGGAGAGGATATATCTCAGAACATGCTCTTATTTTACTCTGATTTTCTTCTGTACTCTGAATTGTATTGGCTTTGCTTCTTTCTTGCACATATTTGTTTGGTTCGCTGCTTATTTCGTGTCCATATATTTATTTTCACTGCATGGCCATGCATGTCGTATTTTACTGTCAGTTGTATTTCTTGGTTTTCCCTTTTGTTTGGATCGTAATGGTTGGTGATTTTAGTTTTTTTTTTTTTTTTTCCTTTTCTTTTTTGTTTGCATTGTTTGCTCAAGATTTTATTTAGTTGCAGTTTGTACAGCAGAAGATAGATGGATGTAAATGGAACCTGTTATCTTTATTTTTGTGAATTTCCAAGAAGGTATGTATTTAATGGGAAGCTGCCTTGTGGCCATGCATAGAGGTCTAAATCACTTTGAAATTACCTAAATTGAAATGAATTCTGATGTGCAACAGGAACAGATGGGGGCTTGCCATTGAAGAAGAAAATGACACATGAACACTGGTTTGTTTCTGTATATGTTTTTCTATCTGTCGAAGGTGGTCTCATAAATGATTAATGGTTTGGTTTGCAGTGAATTTCGGGAGTTGAGATGAAGAATTAGGGAAGGGATGGAGAACATGATAAGTCCTTTCTTATCATTGTATGCCCTGTTCCTCATTCTTACAGTTCAGTCGAATCAACTGGATGCACACATTTAATCTATCTCTTTCATTCTCGGTTTAGGTAACCCCTGCGGTTTGTTGGCAGTGTTCTGTTGCACGATTTCGGATTTCTGTGAAGTGGAGGACCAAATATGCGTTTATTTTTCATGTCTAATCATTCGGATGGCTTTTACATTGATAATGATGTACAAAATAGTTGCCGCGTGGTGGATAATGATTATGCATAAAGAGCACTAAGAACTGTTTTATGTTTGTATTGCAACTTGTGGTTTCTTTGTTAGTTTGTTGCTTATCGGTTTCGACCCAGCTGATGAATTGAAAGAGAGTTCGACATAAAGGAACTAGATGACGGGAGAAGGTTCAGGTACTCAGGTTTGTTCCGATTTATTTGAGATTTGTTCCTTTCCCTCTCATAAATGCTGTGCAGTCAAATTGCAGGGAGAGGACGAATAATTTTTATTTTGGTGACCAGTACGTGCGAGTTTGGGTTTTCCCTAGGTAAGTTACGTGCAATGTCAGGAAAAGTCGATCGTACATCCCTCGGCTTCATTCATTACACTCCGTTTACGTACGCCGCTAACACCAATACTGGAGAAGATGGGGGTGAGCCCATTAAGATGTCTTTTCTTTTGCTAATTGGGGGTTAAATATTGCTCAGAATTTTCATCAAGATTTCACTAAGATGATTTTCCAAGTCCAAATTTCACCAAGGTTTGTTCTCATGTATTTGAGATTTGTTCCTCTCCATTTAGTAAATGTTGTGTAGTCTCTCTCTCATTAACTATGTTCACTCAAACTGCAGGGATAGGACGAAGAGTTATTATTTTGCCGTCAAGTACGTCTAGCACGTGCAATGGTAGAAAAAGGTTGTTCCTAAGACCTGCCCTTCAGTTTTAGGTAAGCTGCTAACATCAATACCATAGAAGACGAGGTCAACCCATTTAAAATGTTTTTGGCTAACTGGCTATAAATATTGCTGAGCGATATGTTCAGCAAGATTTTACTGTGGTGATTTATGAAGCCGAAAGTTAACCAGAAGTGGTATAAATGATTAAACTAGTTGTGAAATGCCTGATTTCGCACTGTTAACTTTTAGATTCAGTTAATCTTTTTGCCGTGTGTCTGCATTATTCGCTCAGGCCATTTTATCTTCTTGCATGTGTTCAACAGGGCAAAATATAATACCGACCCCGTCTGAACGCGGAACGAAATTCGCCTAGTTGATTTTGGTAAACCTCTAACCCCGAATATGTCTGGTCGTAAATTTTTCACGATTTCGATGACCCTGGGAGAGCTTAAGACTTTTTATTTCTTATCTCGATTTCGGACGGAACCTGTCGCAAATACAAAGGATTTTACTAATTTTTTCGACGTCGCATTGAAGGGAATTTCAATCCACAGAATAGAGATGGTCATTCTAGGCAGGTATTTTAATTTTAATTTTTTCTTTATTTTTCCCTCTGCAGTTCTTGGTTATTATTTGGCTTTAGTCAATGATATAAAATAAGCCCTGATTGGTGGCCATTCTGGTCATGCATTTTACTTTTGTTTTTCCCATGTTAGTTTTTAGTTATTGATTTGATCTAGCCAATGATTTGAAATAATCTCTGATTTGTAGTACATTAAACAAGGGGATTACGATTGAGGAAGAAGATGAGATAAGGGATGCCTTTGTTTAAGTTTAACGGCTTCATGTTTTCTTAGTTTTGTTTGTTTGGGTTTTTATAATATCCTTTATAATAATCAAAGTGGTGGCAAAGCCTCATTGTTTTCAATCTTTGTTTGCAGGTTTTGTGGAGATGAGATGACATACCACATGAGCAGAGATGAAGAAGAATATGGGTAGTCTAAATTTGGTAGATACACATCGTTGAAATGTTTAATTTCTTTGGACGTTGGTTTGCTTATTAGTTTTTACCTTCTAATGAATCGAAAGGTGGTTTGACATTGATAAAGAAGATGACAAGAGAAGCTTTGGAGTTCAGGTTTGTGTTGTTTAGGTAGTTTGTCTTTAATTGATATGATTTAGAATTTTTTAATTAGCATTATGTATAGAATGGTTGCCATCTGGTTGATAAGCGTTGTTATGTGGTGTTATTTAAGCTTTTAGTTTTTTTGGCAGTTGTTTTACTTATTGCTTTTGATATCAAGGAAAGAGTTGATAGGAGAAGCTTTCAGTGATAAGGTTTGTGTTGGTTTAGGTAGTTTGTCTTTAATGTATATAAATTGGAAGTTTTTAATTATCATTATGTACATAATGGTTGCCATTTGGTTGATAATAGTATTTAAACTTTTATTTTCTTTAGTAGTTGCTTTGCTTATTGCTTAGGCTTATGTTGGTAAATTTGAGTTGTGGTTTCTCTGTGTCTAGTAGATGGTGTTTGTATCTCTAACTAGTTTGCAGGAAAGAGGATGAAGAATACTTATTTTTGGCATCTTTGAGGAAGAAGAGGACATGAGGTTTATTCTTACATTTTTTTTGTGTCAATGAAATTATTAAGAGCTTATAAAATGACATCATCATGGGGGTAAGGGAGAGAGGACTTTTCTTATTCCTTTTGTGTGATATTGACTTAGGTACTTGCAATCTCAATGAAGGGTGGTTAAAACAACAGTTTGTCTCATTTTTTCATACTCTTCTTTTAGGTAAAGTACTAACCCCATCTTCATTGAAAAAGTTTGTCTAATATGGTGTAGTTTTTTAGAAATTTGTTTCACTATGTTTAAGTAAATGTGTTTCTAAAGATGATTCTCAAAGCAATGTTACATAGTTGTGAATTGTGATTTTGAGTTTGTGATCTCAAGTTTGAGGGTTAGATTTACTTATTTGCATTTTTTATCTTTGTTTGCTTTGTTTGAGGGTTTGTTTGCACTCATTGAGGGGTTTAATTTTATTTTGTAGGATGTACAACAGAACCAAAGATGGATGGGTAGAGGGGAGAGCCATGTGAGTGGAGTTGTCTAATACATGATTTCTTTTGCTGGATTACCTAGTTTGCATAGTAAGAGTTGTAGACATAATGTTGTTTCATGGTTATATGTTAATCTTTTTATTTATTATTTTGGTCATAAATTAAACCTTTTTATTTATTATTTAGCTTTAGAATGAAGTGCAAGGGTTTTACTATTATTTTGATTTCATATTGAAGGGATTTTCTTTGGTAGTCCTAGCTAATGACTTGAAATGAACTTTGATTTGCAATAGGCTAGAAATGAGGGTTCCCCATTGAGGGAAGATGAGACAATGAATGTTTTTTCTTTCAACCTAAGAGCCCCTTATTTTCTTTCATAGGTTTGTTTATTTGAGTTGCTTATACCATTTATATATAATTAGAATGGTGACAAAAACTAATTATTTTTCAATCTTTGTTGGCAGTCATTGCAAAGAGAGATGGCATTTTGGAGGAGAGATGACAAGAATATTAACAGTTTGAATAAGGTAGATGTACATTCTTTCATGTTCTTTGTTAAATGGTTATTCTATAGAAAATAACTAAACTTGTAGGTTATATAGTTATTTTACTAATTGTCATTTTTTTAGTAAACTAGTGGGCTCTTATAATTATAATTAGAATTTAGAACTCTATTTTTCCCAAATTCCATTGACTGACTAGATGACTATAGTAGCAAGGTTACTAATTTGGAAGTTATAGATGATTCTATATGATTATGTTGGCTAGTTATTGTGTATGCTACATTTAATTTTGGTCCTTCATCTTGAGGGTCCACTCTAGACATACCACCCTACACTAGAAATGGTGCATTGTCCACATACCATCCTACACTATAAATGGTCCACTGTCCTTATTATGTATGCTACATTTAATTTTGGTTCTTCATCTTGAAGATCACGTGTCTAGATGGTCCAATGTCCACATACCACTCTACACCAGAAATGGTGTTAGTGGAAAGGCACTCCTTGCCCAAACCTTCTTGTTTGTAAATATTTTTTTTTCCCTCTTAGGACATAGAGATGCATAGTGTGGACCCATCTCATGTCAATTAAAACATTTCTTGTGACTGATCTTTCTTCCTTTGGTTTGAATAATCTAAATATTTCTCCTAGCCCTTTTGAGCCTTCCCCCAAGTCTTTGTTTCTTGCCTCTCCTCATCTTCTCATTGAGGCTAGATTCTCAATCTCCTCCTTTGTAGTCAAAATAGTCTCTAGTATAGTCTCCTTTTGGATGGAATCATCCAAAAGCTTCTCAAAGTTAGGAAGCTTCTCATGATCATAAACACCTCAAACAAATGGTTTCCAAGATGAAGAGAGCCCAGTAAATGTATAGACACCAACTCTTCATCTTCCACCTTCATCTAGGTAGCAGCGAGTTGATCTCCAAGTTCACTAATCTTTATTGGGTAGATTGTATTTGTATCATTTAGGTCTATGGCCATGAGCTTGTTCTTCAATAGTATCTTGTGAGAGATGTTCACACTCTGGTATAGAGGGATCGAGGCATCATGCATCTCCGTTGCTGACTTTTTCTTTGCAATGCAAGAAATCAAATGGTCCTTCACCAAATAAGGGACGAGTCAATTCTAGTTGGCCATCTTCTTATGGTGTTCCAACAAAATAGCAACATTAGTAAGATATGCAACCTTTGTCTCCAGAAAACTCCAAAGGTCAGCCTCCTCTAATGGCATTTGAAGTCTGCATTTGCAAGGTGTAAATATGGAAATGCGTACTAGACATTCACACTCTTGATAAGATTGAGACTAATCATCCTTGCAACTCCCAAGATCATACAAATTGACTTTAGTCACTCAAGCAACGAGGACATCACACCCATCCCAACCTATATGAGGAACAATTACCTATCCAAGGCACAAATCAATATCAATACATGAAGTTAGAGCATCACACCCACTGAAATCCTCCAAAACATTTATCTCACAGGGAACAAACCACTCCGTACACAAGTATGGGAAATCTTAGAAAATGTGCTTTGATATCATGTCAAAATTTTTGGGTCATGGTAAGCAATATCTACGCTTAGAAATTGAAATCCTAATCTCAAGGACATTAAATACTTAACAGCAATAAAAACAATAGAATCTCAGTATGGTAATCTAGACCACTTGAAAAAGAGGATAGCGAGTATACAAAATTGAACTCTCAAAACTTCATTTGTATGATATGTACTGAAAACGAATTAGATGCTATAGCTCAAAACTCTATCCTACACCATTAATTCAGGAAAAAACCCACTAACTATAGACCGATTTAGAATGTAATCTAAAATATTGAAAGGCAGGAGTTGTTCAAAATTAACAATTGAAAAGGGACAAAAATTTGCTCATGCATGCCTAGGCAGGCATGCAGTCTCTATTTCAACACATATACCCATTGTTTTTGTGCCTCTTCACACTGCTGCTGCTCACGCAACTTTTCCCTCTTTAATCACTATTCAATCTGCTGGTCTAGAACTGTCAATTGTGCTATAAATGAGCAGAACTTGTTGTCGAGCAATCAGGTTCATGAACTAGCATTTCCTGTAGAAGTTTATGGTTCTAGAATTAATAATATAACTTCAGAAATTTCACTTTTAAACAACCCCAATCTGCTAGGCAATTGAAGAGAAAAGATACCAAAACTTTTGCTACAATTTTCATCTTTCTAGGGCAACCTGTAGAATGCATAAATCAGATTTGGAAATCACTTTATAACAATAGTAATTGTAGCAGTAAATTCTGTCCTATTGTTTTCAATATCAATGTTAAATGTTTAAAAATTTCAATCTCAACTTATGTCAATTTAAAAAGACATATAAGCGTTGGAAATTACCAAGCCATGTAGACAATGATATCTGAAAATTATTGTTACAATAAGACAATTTAGGAAATCTGAGAAATATATATATATATATATATATAATTTCAAGTAGATATTGTCAACTTAAAATGAGTTGGTGCAACCCTTCAAGCTCTCCAAAACCCTAGCTAGTGAAAACAAGAAAAAGACGAGCACTCCTACAGCTCCAAATCCAATAAATATAAGATGTAAGCTCTCCAAGCATGAATAATGAGGATTACTCTCTCCTTCCTCTTCTTATGTGAAAGGTGAATGGAGGCCTAGAAATAAAGTGGACTTAGTCCACTACAAGAAAACTACAAGATACAAGTAGGTTCACAAAATGTGAAGGGCTTCTCCTACTAGTGACACATGATAAGATCTCCAAAAATTAATTCCTTAATGGAGTGTAAATTCCTTTCAGTCCAATAAATCTATCGATGAAGGGTTAGAAGATCTAGGGTTGCTAGGTCTAGGTTTAGGTAAGTTTATTTCTAGTTTTATGTGTGGGATTAGATTAATATGTTTACTAAATGAAAAAATATCTAGGGTGACTATGTCCATTTAGGATGACTATTTAATATTTATAGGTTTACCATGTGAATGCAACTGGCTTTTTCAATTAATAAATCTATCCAACAATCCACAAGCAAGGCTCAAAGACAAGGATGCTTATCATCCAAGGTCCAATTGTTAAAATTGGACAACTAGGTCCAAACTCCATGTTGTGATGCTCAGATGAAGACACCAATATTTTTATTGGGTTCCTCTTTCGAAGAGGTGCAAGATCGATCTAAAGATCATTTTGATCCGATGAGCAAAACATTTATTTTGAAATTAATTTTAATACTTGCAAATGTGTCACACACCCTTAGTGATTGATATAAATAGAGTCAACATTGGAGGACACATTTCAATCATCTCATCACACGCATCCTCATGAACTAGAAATGGATGTCGTAAATATGGATGTCATAAATGGATTCCGTAAATCTAGATGATGTCGGAAATGGATGCCATATATATGGATGATGCCGTAAGCCGTAAATCTGGATGCCGTAAATATGGATGATGCAGAAAATCTGGATGATGCCGAAAATTTGGATGATGCCAAAAATGGATGCCGTAAATATGGATGATGCCGGAAATAGATGTCGTAAATTTGGATGCCGTAAATCTGGATGATGCCAGAAATCTGGATGTGGGATTCTTTTGTTGAATTATGTTGATTTTTGATGAGTTGTCGTTAAGGGTTGTGTGTGTGACACTTCTGATTGGCTGACCGTATTGAGATTTTGCTGGTTGAAGCATCCTGTTGACCGCTGTAACGCACCAACACACTTATATTTTTCTGACTTGTCTTCTGTCGATCTACTGGTATGTTCTATCAACACTTTACTTTCTTGTTTATGTGATTGTTGATTGACATTAGGGATAAAAGTAAAGTTGCATCAAGCATAGAACATCTTCCAGAATTTACATGGTATCAGAGCTGAGGTGAAGACAAAGCCCTATTTTGTAGCAATCACCGAAGAAGAGGATGGGTTCCTCAAACTACAATGGCTTTAAAGCTAATGATCAGGGACTCAATTCATAAGAGTCTGGTTGCCTACATCTCTAGCTAGGTCACTATGCTAGAGAATGCCCTTTCAATAAGGTCAAGAAAAGGAAGGCTCCCTCCGGCGGAAATGGGCAACCTTTCAAAAGGTCAAGAAATTCCAGGTATGAGGAATCAAATGTTTTTGATGATAAAAGAAATGAATTCATTCTTGTATCTGCCCTCTCTGCTGCATCTCCACCCGACACTATGGATGTCTAGTTGATAGATAGTGGTGCCTCAAGGCACATCATTGGGTTCAAGGAAGCACTTACTGATATGGTTGAGAAGGATACTAATCTACAAATTATCTTTGGAGATAATGCCACATATCCCGTGAAAGGGACAGGGACTGTGACCCTCCACTTGTCTCAAGGTCAAGTCCTCCGCCTGTAAGATGTACTATATGTACCTAATTTGAAGAAGAACCTTGTGTCTGTTTTGGCCATGGAAGACAAAGGTTTCAATGTGGCATTCATTGATGGAAGGTGCGCATGTGGAAGAAGAGTTTCAAGGAAGCTATCACGATTGGGTTTAGAGTTGGTACACTCTACCAGGTTGGAGGAAGTCCACTGGGAGTGATGACATGTGATACTTTCCGACAGACTGAACTATGGCATCGGAGGTTTGAACAACTTCACTACAAGGCCCTTCCCGAAGCAAGGAAGGTGGTGACGGGGATGCCTGAGTTCTCAAATAATCATGAAGGTGTATGTCAGGGTTGTGCCGAAGGAAAGCATACAAGGGGACCTTTCCCCTCAAGTGTCATAAAGGCATCTGATGTCTTGCAATTAGTACATTCTGATATGTTTGGAATGCTGCCCGTGACATCCTTGGGAGGATGTTCTTATTATATGAGACGAACGAGTTCAAGAACTTTTGCAGAGGAGCTAGTGTCAAGAGGGAGACCACAATGTCTGTGGGCTACAACAAAACTTCGAAGGCCTATAAAGTATATGTGTCTGGTCAAAGGGAAGTGGAGATATTCCACGATGTTACCTTTGACAAAGATGCTTCCCTGAGGAAAGTAGTCAATCTTCTGAGATCTGAGGAAGATCGTGAAGCAAGGCCTGGAAATCAAGAAGAACCGAAGGATGAGACGATGCCCGATGCCCGATGCTGAAGGACCAATGGACCCGATTGATCCACCTCCTTCAATAGGGAAGAGACCATCATGGCTCAGGGACACTCTCAAGGATGCCGAGGGACATATGGCCCCAAAGGGGGACATTCGTGAAAGCAAGAAGCTAAGTAGATACCTAGGGTATCCTTGCAGCCATGAGTACTATTGTACAATCTGAGCCTGGATCTTTTGAGGAAGCCGTAAAGCATCAAGTCTGGAACGATGCTATGCACAAAGAGTATGAGTCCATAATGAAGAATGATGTCTGGGATGTGGTTCCAAGACTAGAGGACAAAGCAGTTGTCACCTTGAAATGGCTCTACAAGATCAAGCATGGATTTGATGGAAGTGTTGAAAAGTTCAAGGCAAGATTCGTTGCTCATGGCTTCTCTCAAAAGGAAGGCATAGACTATGATGATATATTTGCACCTGTGGCCCGATATACCACCATCTGATCTATCATAGCCCTTGCTGCTACACAAGGATGGAGTCTTCATCATATGGATGTGAAGATCACATTTCTGCATGGTGCGATAAAGGAAAAGGTGTATGTGGAGCAACCTCTGGGGTTCGAAGTCCAGGATTGGGACATCCATGTTTGCAAGTTGAAGAAAGCCCTCTATGGGTTGAGGCAAGCACCCAGAGCTTGGTACGAGAGGATAGATAGCTACCTGATGAAGCCAGGCTTCACTCGTAGTAATGCTGATCCGAACCTTTACTTCAAGGTTGATAGAGAGAAGCCTCTCATTCTGGTGCTGTATGTGGACGACCTCTTCCTGACAGGTGTTGTCCCTCTCATTCATCAGTGCAAGAGGGAGCTCGCTGTTGAGTTCGAGATGAAGGACCTAGGATTGATGCACTACTTCCTAGGTCTGGAGGTCTGGCAGAGACCTGGCGAGATTTTCCTTTCTCAAGGAAAATACATTGTGAAGCTTCTGGAAAGATTTAGTATGATGGACTGTAAGTCCGTGTCGACACCAATGGAGCTCAACTTTAAGAAGTTGAGTGGCAGCGCTGCTGGGCCTGTGCTAGCAAATCCTACTGAGTATCTTCAACTCGTAGGGGCCCTGATGTTCTTAGTGAACACCCGTCCGGACGTATGT
Source organism: Pinus albicaulis (assembly GCA_034641835.2). Taxonomy (NCBI): domain Eukaryota; kingdom Viridiplantae; phylum Streptophyta; class Pinopsida; order Pinales; family Pinaceae; genus Pinus; species Pinus albicaulis. The sequence continues at coordinate 258,436,740 of CM076579.1, forward strand.
TGTGCAGTGAACACTTTGAGTCAACACATGGTTGATCATAACATTCACTAGGTTGGTGCCAAGAAACTCTTGAGATATCTCTGAGGCACGATAGACCATGGGCTGAGATACACTGCCGGGAGTATGACACTCCATGGATATATTGATGCCGATTGGGCTGGCAGTGTGGTGGATTGCAAGAGCACATCTGGATGCTACTTCACACGTAGATCTGCTTCAGGCAGGAAACCGAAGTCGGTAGCCTTGAGCACCGCTGAGGCTGAATACATTGTAACATGTATGGCCTATTGTGAAGTCACTTGGTTGCAAAAGCTCTTCAGTGAGCTGTTCGAGCATGTGCTAGATGCCACCGTTATCCTTTGTGATAACTAGAGGGGGATTCGTTTGTCATAGAATCCCGTGTTCCACGATCGATCCAAGCATGTTGATGGCTGGTACCACTTTATCCGGGATATGGTACGGCGAGGTGCCGTAAGGCTCAATCATAGGAACTGATGAGCAGGTCGCGAATATTCTCACTATGCCCTTGGGGAAGGTCATGTTCCTAACCTTCCGTGAGAATCTTGGAATCGTGGAATGACCCTATTCTGAGGGTCCTGTTGGACAATGAGCTCTTGGAGCTCTGGGGGGCTTTGGGGATAGCTTCTTGGAGCTATAAGCAACCACATGGCTAGGCTTGCCGAACCTTGTTGGTGTGCTTGGGCCCCACCGTGATGATTGAGTTGGTTCGCCTCTCATGATTTGTGCCCCGTATGCATCCTACCCATTTGAGTTTCGGACTCATGGGAAGTACCTCTCATTTGGCCAATGAGGTGGGAAAAGCTAGAGACTAGTAGCAAAGACTGATGGACGCATCAGAGATTTCCGTACTCTCTATCTAGGATGACACGTGTCCAACCACTTGATCTGGGATCAAGTCTAGTGAGGTTTCAGACCTCGTACTGACTTCGGGTCAGATAAACCAACTTCGGGTTGGTATGTGACTCTTTGAGTGCATGTGAGGTTTCAGACCTCCTACTGACTTCGGGTCAGATTAACCAACTTTGGGTTGGTATGTGACTCTTTGAGTCCATGTGAGGTTTCGGACCTCCTACTGACTTCGGGTTAGATAAACCAACTTCGGGTTGGTATGTGACTCTTTGAGTCCATGTGAGGTTTCGGACCTCCTACTGACTTCGGGTCAGATAAACCAACTTCGGGTTGGTATGTGACTCTTTGAGTCCATGTGAGGTTTCGGACCTCCAACTGACTTCAAATCAGTGAGACTAACTTCGGGTTAGTATATATGACTCTCTTGAGTCCAAGTGAGGTTTTGGACCTCCTACTGACTTCGGGTCAGATAAACTGACCACGGGTTGGTATGAGACTCTTTGTGAGTCCTATAGAGGTTTCGGACCTCTGGGCTGAATTTGTCAGCCGGGAATGATGTCTTTGTGACTGACCCACTTATGTTCTGAAATAAAGAGGCCAGCAAAGCAAGTTACGGCGGGATGACACACAATGTTTGATTGCATAGGTGGATGGAGTTCTCCCTAGTTGAGAGGGAGTGTTAAAATTGGACAATTAGGTCCAGACTCCATGTTGTGATGCTCAGATGAAGACACCAATATTTTATTGGGTTCCTATTTCGAAGAGGTGCAAGATCGATCTAAAGATCATCTTGATCCGATGAGCAAAACATTTATTTTGAAATTATTTTTAATACTTTCAAAATATGTGCAAGTCGGCCTTAAGGTCTTACACCCCCAACAAATGTGTCACACACCCTTAGTGATTGATATAAATAGAGTCAACATTGGAGGACATTTCAATCATCTCATCACACACATCCTCATGATCTAGAAATGGATGTCGTAAATCTAAATGATTCCGAAATGGATGCCGTAAATCTAGATGACGTAAATATGGATGATGTCGTAAATATGGATGATGCCGGAAATGGATGTCGTAAATATGGATGATGCCGTAAATCTGGATGATGCCGAAAATTTGGATGATGCCGAAAATCTGGATGATTCTGTAAATCTGGATGCCGGAAATGGATGCCGTAAATCTGGATGATGCCGTAAATCTGGATGATCCCGAAAATCTGGATGTGGGATTCTTTTGTTGAAGTATGTTGATTTTTGATGAGCTGTCTTTAAGGGTTGTGTGTGTGATACTTCTGGTTGGCTGACCGTATTGAGACTTTGCTGGTTGAAGCATCCTGTTGACCACCGTAATGCACCAACACATTTATATTTTTTTGGCTTGTCTTCTGTCGATCTACTGGTATGTTCTATCAACACTTTACTTTCTTGTTTATGTGATTGCTCACTGACATTGGGGATAAAAGTAAAGTTGCATCAAGCATAGAACATCTTCCAAAATTTACACCAATGCCCCTCCTCCAAGGGCTCTAGTGCTCCAACACCTCTTTCAGTTCAAGTTCTCCTTTGAGTCCATTCCAACTACATTATCACTGTTACAACTTAGGCATCCTCAATTAAACTCTCTAAGATTCCATCTAATCATCTAAGTGACACAACACAATCTAGGGCTCAGTGCCCTTCTTTGGAATGCCAAATGCTCCTCCTCCATTGTAAGGCGATCTCTAGGCAAGTAACCTCCTTCATGTGGCCAACATATAGAATATCATTATCCTGTCTAAAGATCTCCAATGCTTCAAGGAAGGATGCCAATCGAGCATCTATATGACATCTAACAACCAATGAGCAATCCACACCCAATATGAAAGTCTATCATGAATCAATCAAGCTCTACCCATACAACATGCACCTCACATCTAATGAAGCATCCCCAACATGGTGTAAACACTTTTAGAGTAATATTGAAAGCTAACGCTCTCTTTTTATGAGTAAAGAGTTTTCACCAACACTCATTAAATCCCTTTGCAACTCAACAAAACTTGCCATTTATAAATTTGAACCTGCTATAGCGTTGAAATCAAACACTATTTTGAAAAGGAAATAATAAATATCAATCATCCATCACACTCCTCCCCCAAGGCATCGCACTGAACCTCCTCAAACCAACATGTACACTCACAAGTGGATGACGTCAAGGCAACATAGCTCGAATATTGCATAGGAGGTATATTTGTCATTATGAAAGATTTGGGCTCTCCTACGTACGCTTGTAATTTGTAGGTAAGCCATATGGGCTTTTTGTGTTGGAGTAGAAGGAGTACATACCCATCCCTAGTCTCACCTTGTGTCCACCCTTGAATCTTGTTGTCGCAAACTCTACCCTAGGCAGGCCTTGGAGAGGGGTACCCTACAAGGTTATCAGTAGACTAGTGACAACAATTGGGTGATGGCTCACTATCACCACAACCAAAACCGCTTGCTCTTTATGGATTTTAACTAATGGGAGGAGTCCTGCTATGTATATAAACCACCTAATAGATATTCTAAGTTTAAAGGTGTAAGGTGACAAGAGGCTTCCAAGGGAAAGACTCAATCTAGGCACAAGGCTCTAAGAGGAGGCAATTCACTTTCCTTGAAGAGGCCAAATTAGGGCAACACAAGACATAGCCTTTGATTGATAGGTTGAGAGTTGGAATGACCAAAGGTCTAGGTGTAAAGAAATGGTTTCCTGAAATGTATCCCAACACAAGGTTATAGCACATGAAGTCCTCTAGAACTCCCCAAGTTGAAGCTACAACCAAACTAGGGTTTACTAGGGAAATGATTTTGCGGCAACCACTCAACCCTCAATGTTATAGACTTTCTAAGTCCCAAAATTCCTCCTTGTCAATTCGCACTATGCCCTAGCTAGTTGCCTGGCCTTAAGAGGGCTGAATTAGGTAAGATAGAGGAAATAGTAAAATTTATGGATAAAAATTGACTTGATCACCAACAAAGGATGGCCAGTTCCTAGTCTTAGGGTTTATGGAGTCTATGGATTCTTTAGGCTGGCTAAAACTTGCAAAGCAATAAGGATATTTTGATGCCTTAGCATCAAAACCTTAACTATTACCTTTGTGAGGGACCAAAATTCACTTGGGAGAGCTAATGTAAGGTCTCCAAGGGGATTGCCATCCACATATCATACAATGAGTAATGCATGCAATAAAATTTATATTCAACAAAATTAGGGCACAATATTTAACCTAGATCACCAATTTATTCCATACATTAGACATTGAATCAAAAATTTTCAATATAAAGGAACTTACAAGACAATATGCGTATATAATAGAATCATTGATCCAAGGCAACTTCCCCGAAGACAAGACAATAGCTCCAAGACAAGATTTGTTCCATAGATCACATCTCTCCAATAGGAAAAGATGCCAAAATTCTCAAGTAGAGAGTTTGAATTCACAAGTGATGATGATGATTTACAAAATGATCCTTTCCTCTAATTATATGAGGAGGACAAGACATAATTAGTGTAAAAGCCCCTAAAATACAAGTATGATCACAATACAACCTTGGGTTATAAGCCAACCCAACTAGCTTAGACAACAAATCAAATGAGCACTCACACGTGTGAGTCATGAGGCCTAAAAAGGATGATGTCATCTAATAAATGAGCTCCACGTGGCATGTGTTGAGGCTTTTGAGTGCCAAGTGTGGTGTAAAACCCTCTAAAAATCGTCATTTGATGGTTGACCCTCAAATTTTCATTAATATCCCTCTATGATCCCCAAAATCCACTTGGGGTACCAAAAGGTGGTCTCCTGGTTCTCGTACTGCTCAAAATTTCCATCTTTGCTCCGACGTTGATGGATTTCCACGTGCTACTAACCCTCCCATGTCATAGAAGGTGAGACCATCCTCATCTGGGCCTTGAATCAACTGCCAACCCTCATATGGTGCTTGGCCGACTTGTTGGCATTCTAGGTATAGGTGTATCATCCTAAAGAATCATCACATGTAGTGCAAAGTGGTAGAATGCTTTGGTTGCAGGAGGTGTCTAGGGGTAGATATGATGTGCTGCTAGTGCTCGGAGTGTTGAAATTTGATGAATAAAAAGTTTCCTGCAATCCCAACTCTATTTTAATTTCACCTTATCACTCCCATTCAGTTAGATGCCCTTTCCCATAAACTTACATTCAACATATAGAATTTTGGAAATGAAATTTTCAGATTAAAACACATGGGACTGTCAACACATGCTGAAAATAAATATGGACATAAACAGACCAGCAACACAAAAAAAATACATAGATTTTTGGTCAACTTAGACCCAGGCAAAGACCCTTCAACCTTCTCCGAGGAAAACCTGTTTGAGAGCTCTTCAAATTTATTTATCTTTCAAGTTTAGGAAAAATACATTTGCAGACAAAACAAAACAAAAAAATACAACTTATCTCTTTATCCCAAAACTCCTTGAAAATCGTGCCCACTTTGCCTCGATTTCTGTGCCCACTTGAAGCTGAAAAATGTACAGTACAGACGCATATTGTACTGTACGGATTCCATACGGACTGTATGAATTTTCGTACCACTATACAGCTATACAAGTTTTTTTTGCTCAAAAGCTTCTCTCAAATTACATGCAGCTCACAACATTAAATGTTGTTTGTACTGTACCTTCTGATGTCTTCTATGCCATGATTTCTGTGCCCAACTTTGCCCAGAAATCACTCCTTCAGTTTGCTGCAACAAATTTCTCTTTCAGAACTTTTCTCCAGTCCTCAGCCCCCTTTCTCCAATCTGCTCATGAAGAATGAATGAATGCAGTGTCTCTTTTATTTTTCCCCTTTTGTTTCCCTAAATGACTTTTGGGAAACCCTAAGATCTAATGGCTCAGATTCATTTAGATCAAGGGATGAGAATAAATGTGCATTTAATTCTCACTTTCTATTTTTTTAACTCATCCATTAAATAAAGTACCCACATTGTACTTTATGTCCAAAGTCACTTTTCACATTATAATTTAACATTGGCTTTACCACTTATAAAGTCACACTAAGGAACATAATTATTTTGGACACTTTTCCCTAGGTAGAGACTAACCCATGGGAAACCACTTGTCTAAGGTACATTAAAAATCAACTCACCACGACCATCTTGTCCTTGAAATGGACATGCTTGCCTCTTGGCAAGGACTTCGTGAGAACATCGACCACCTACTCATCTCTCGATATATACTCTAGCTTCACTACCCTCTTCTAAACTTAGTCCCTGATGAAATGATATTTGATGTCAATGTGTTTTGACCTGTCATGAAACACTCGACTCTCCGTGAGTTTAATGCAACTCTGATTATCACAGTGAATAACTGTCGGTCTCAACTCTTGATCAAATAGGCCATACAATAACTTGCGAAGACAAATGGCCTCACAACTAGCCTGGCTAGCAGCCATATACTCAGCCTCACAAGAGCTTAAAGCAACTGAATTTTGCTTTCGACTGAACCACGTCACAACTCCCGAACCCAATCCGAAGCAACACCCTAAAGTGATTTTCCTGTCAGAATCACACCCTGCCCAATCTAAATCTGTGTAACCTGCCAACCTCACTCCATCTCCCTGCCTATAGTCTAGACCATAATCAACAGTCCCCTGCACGTAGCGAAGAATGTGCTTTGCAGCTACCCAGTGCACCCTCCTGGGCTCAACCATGAACTAGCTAAGTGTTTTCACTGCAAAGCGTATATCTGGCCTAGTGTTGACCAGATACATCAAGGACCTAATAAGCTGTCTATACTGTGAAAATTTCAGAATACAAAGTTATAGAAACCCTACTGCAATATCTCGATTTACTTCTCCTACTTGTGATTTTATTATACAAGTTATTTTCAGAAATATTCAGAAAATATCGAAGTAAACACAACTAGCAACCTACACATATACAAATCATTTACTGAAATATAGCGCACATATGACAAAGGACACACATGATTTTTCGGACAAATGTTGTTGTGAAACCAACTCCAAAAATAGAAGAAAAGATATATCAACGCCTTAGAAATAAGCCACTTCGAGGGGGCAACCTCCAATACATTACATAAATGAACAATTCTTGGATGATACAAATGACCAAAACCTCCTTCTATATATAGGAGTCCATGGGGCCACAATATAATCCTAGTGGGGCCACAATGTAATCTGCTTCCTTTTTGCCATAGTGAATCGGTAACTCTTAGACTAATCTAAGGAGGAGTCCCGGAGGTCAATCCCTTAGGGGAGCCTTATAACACGAGTATATCCAACAACTGCAAGTCGGACATACCGAAACTTATGATTTGGCAAGGCGGGAACTCGCGGCAAGGGGGAGCCTACTCCTTGAGCCGGATCATACCAGGCCATATACTGATGAATTTGAACCTCAGATCTCTAGGGTTTCACCAGTAAACTTGTGTTTGAACCACATATCCTTTGTGTAATCTTAGCCGACCTAACAATAATAATGTAAGGGCACAATAATAACAATATGGGGGTTACGGTACAATAATAACAATAAGGGGGGCTACACTAACATAATAAAGGACTACACTATTAATATAGGGACTTAACATGCCCCTCTCCTTCAAACAAGTGTTGTCCTCAACGCTTGATTATTTCTTGATGCTTCTGTATAAAATTCTCATCCTCCCATGTGAAATCTTCTATAGGAAAGTTCTTCCACTTGCTGAGATACTCTGAAATTGATCGTACTTGTCGAGTTCTTGTTTCTATGACTGCTTCATAACTTCTTTCGATGTGATGTTGATCTTCATGTTGTTTCATTAGATTCTGCACCAAAGTTAGGTTATCCTTTGAGAGTTGGAGAACTTGTTGTTGATGCTCGATGTGATCTTCCACTAATTTATCATCCATATTAGCTATTATTTGATTCTTCAAACCATCCAACTTAGCCTCCATTTCTGCTTTTAAACCATTTATGTCATCTTCGGTTGCTCTTCATAAGATCGAAATTTGTTGCACTTGGTACCGTAATTTTGATATCTCATATTGCAATTCTTCCTCTTCATACGTCATAGTATAGTTTTTTGAGGGCTTAATGGGCATGGAATTATTTTTTGGAGGCATTATAGAACCCAATATGGATAAAAATTCTAAAATATGCCCTTGGAATCACTTCAAACTGCTTTTTCAAACAAACGTTATGCAATTTTAAAAATCAAATACACAACTTTTTCTTGCTTTTGAGAAGCTCGATTTTGAAACTGAATTATCTCTATGATTTCGGATCTTCAATATCTGAAATTTGGCACTGAGGTAGCCCTCTAAATTCTCTTTCCAATGCCACAGGTCTCACCTGATTTGGATTCTTCAAGTCAAAGTTATGTCCAATCTCCCACAATGACCCAATTATGGACTGGTTCAGTAGAGTGAATTTGTACGACTTGCCACGTGTTATTGTTTTCTCCTTTGGCTCTTAAATTGATAGACAGGAAACTATAGTTTGTGTACTTGCGGTCACTTTTTACAGCATTCCAATCCGATGCTCAGAGAGAGAGAGTTACGAAGATTTTCCCACGATAACCTCTTTGAGATGAAATTCGGGAGCCTGAAAAAGACCTAACTTCCACAGATCATATCTCCGAAAATATTGCGAACCAAGCTCTGAAATTTTGAGACGACGTTCCTTCGGATTTCGGCTTCGCTCTCTAAAAATTTCAGCTTCTGAATATTCGCAGACAAAAAGTTATAGTGAAAATGCCGTGATGACCTGTTTAGGTTAAATTCAGGAGCCTGCAAAAAGCCCTAACTTCCACAGATCATATCTCCGAAAACATTGCGAACCAAGCTCTGAAATTTTGCGAAGATGTTCCTAAGGATTTCGGCTTCGCACTCTAAAAATTTCAGCTTCTAAACCTTCATAGAAAAAAAGTTATAGCGAAAATGCCACGATGACCGGTTTGGAGCAGCAAAAACCCTAGAATCCAAAGCTCTGATATCGAATGTTGTGAAACCAGCTCCAAAAATAAAAGAAAAGATATATCAACGCCTTAGAAATAAGCCACTTTGAGGGGGCAACCTCCAATACATTACATAAATGAACAATTATTGGATGATACAAATGACCAAAACCTCCTTCTATAAATAGGAGTCCATGGGGCCACAATATAATCCTAGTAGGGCCACAATGTAATCTTAGCCAACCTAACAATAATAATGTAAGGGCACAATAATAACAATATGGGGGTTACAGGGGTACAACAATAACAATAAGGGGGGCTACACTAGCATAATAAGGGACTGCACTATTAATATAGGGACTTAACAAATGTCTCCGGAAAAACCCATTGCGGGAAAACCGGTGCAACAACTCTTTGAGGGTTTTATTATTAAGTAGAATCTGAATAACACACATGATTTTTCGGATAAATGTCCCCGGAAAAACCCAATGCGGGAAAACCGGTGTAGCAGCTCTTTCAAGGTTTTACCCCTACGGCACCAGTAGTGGTTTGCCCCACAGAGAAATTCACGGCAGTTGTACCTTATCACTCGGAGACAGAAAATTTGGCTGATTTAAACCCTTCAGGAATCATTGAATACGAGCCACTTTTGGCCGACTGGGACCCTTAGCGCAACTCTTCCAGCCTCTGCGTCAGCCTCTCCTACCCAACGCAGCCTCTGCGCAACATAGGCTGCCCCTGTGTCATTCTGAAGGCCTCTGCGTTGCCTCTGCATCACCCAGAAGAGTCTGTGTCCCTCTTTGCGTGATCTTTGCATTAGCCTGGTTGGTCTGCATCCCTCCTGCTGGCCTTTGTGCCGCCTGGTACAGAACTGCCTCTCTGATGTATGTATTCTTGGCCTCAGATCAGAACATCCCTTGCCGATCTGCCCCTCACTGGCACTGCAAGCTCACTAAAAAATTCTCAGCAAACCGTGCCCCATAATTTTGACCCCAAGCCTTCCTTTAATAATTTTCTCGTTGAGAAATCAATGGTCGTGATCTAATCACTAATCAAGGGCTAAGATTAGAGAAAGCTCGATCCACGTCACTTAGAACATTCTCACCACATGTGTAAATTAATTCACTTAAATTTTTCAATTTCCTTAAGTTAGACTTAGGGTCACCATTAAAATTTTTAATTATTTGAATAACTTTTACACCGGGTGGAATTTCTCCAAACGATTTCTGGGGCTTGGATATCTCATGTGTTCTAGCCCCTCCATAATGTTTCAGAGCTAGAGCACATCCGATGCTACCCAAAATCTCAACATATACAATGTGGGATCCACCAAACTAGAATCCGAAGCATGAAGCTTATTTTAGTTGGTGATCATAGGTCTACAGTCTGCCATGTGAAATCTGCTCAACACATCTACAACATACTGCCCATGCCCCAGAAAGATATGCCCCTCCTCTTGCCACACCTCAAGCCCCAAAAAGTAATGCATCAGCCCAATGTCCTTCATCTCGAACTCCATAGCAAGATCCTCCTTGTAACCACTAATCAGTCTCTTTGCCCAAGTAATGAACAAGTCATCAACATATAGCATAAGAATGAGCAGATCATCCCCCACAACAATGTAGTATAGGTTCGGATATGCATCACTCTTCGTGAAACCCATCTGCTACAAGTAAGTATCAATCCTTGAATACCAAGCTCTCGGAGCTTGCTTAAGTCCGTAGAGTGCTCGCCTCAACCAACATACATGGGTTTCTTGCCCAAGTAACTCAAAGCCCTGTGGCTGCTCAACATACACCTCCTCTATAACTCCGTCCAAAAATGCGACCTTCACATCTATTTGATGAATTTGCCAACCCATTTCTACAACAATAGAAATAAGGGACCAGATAGAAGTGTACCGAGCTACGGGAGTGAAGGTCTCATCATAGTCAAATCCCTCTATCTGTGAGAACCCTCTAGCCACAAACCTCGCCTCGAACTTCTCAATGCTGCCATTTGCAGCATGCTTGATCTTGTAGAGCTACCTGGAAGTCACAATTGACTTGCCCTTAGGCCTAGGCACCACCTCCCAGACATTGTTCTTCATGATAGAGGCATACTCCTCCACCATAGCCTCTCTCCATACCTCCTGGCTGGCAGCCTCCTCATAGCTGGTAGGCTCATAGTCAAAAATGCTGGTAGCCTTGGCTACATAACTGCAAAACCGCTCAGGTGGCACACTCTCCTTGGTCACCCTCTTTAGAGGACCAATGGACTCCACTTCCTTCAAGGTGTCTTGAAGCCACTTGGGCCTCATCTTCCCTGAATAAACTTCCCCATAGGTAACCTCATCCTTTGCCCCCCCAGTCTAGTGAACTCGAAGGTTTGCCAACTGACCTTGGTGTGCCTGTACCAGCACCTGTCCTCGAAGAACCTGTGCCTGTGTCAGCTGAAGTGCCTTGTGAACTCTGTACCAGTGGACTCCCTAAAGAAGTGCTCGGTGAACTCGCTACTGGTGCCCCAGATGTCACTAACACTGAAGTACATCCTGTACCAGTCGATTCAGAACCCTGAGCTCCTGCTCCCTATACCTGACCTCCTTGCTGAGGAGAAGTCTATGACTCTCTCTCATCATACTCCCATGATTTTTGATAGGCCCTCTCCTCCTCGAACTTCACATCTCTCCTAATCACCACTCTCCTTTTAGAAGGAATGAAGATTCGATAGGCCTTCGAAGTCTCGCTATAACCCATAAAGATATCCTTCACTACCATATGTTCTAGCTTCGTCCTCTGCTCCTTGGGGATATAATAATACGTGAGACATCCAAAGATATGAAGGTGTTCCACATGAGGCTTCTCTCCAGTGAAAGCCTCCTCTGGAGTAATATTCCCCAATACTCTGTGAGGACTTCTGTCTTGAAGATAAACAACAGTATTGCAAGCCTCAACCCACAAAAACAAAGGCAACCCTTGATCATGAATCATTGCTCTAGCAACCCCAACAATAACTCTGTTCTTCCTTTGAGACACCCCATTCTGCTGGGGATTATAAGGAACTGTGAACTCTCTCCTAATGCCCTCCTGTGCACATAAGTTAGAAAACCCACCATTGGTTTACTCACCACCATTGTCTGACCTCAAGACCCAAATCTTCCTACCTGTCTACTTTTCCACAAGAGCTTTGAACTCTTTAAAGCGACTAAAAACCTCACCCTTGGTCTTCAGGAAATATATCCAAGTCCTCCTAGAGTAGTCATGAATGAATATAACATAATACTCATAACCACCTAAGGACACATGAGACATACGACCACTAACATCAGTATGAATCAAGTCTAGTATACCTGTAGATCTGTTGTCGCTTGCTGGGAATGGTAACTTGGTGTACTTGCCCAAATCACACCCTTTGTAGACCTCATAATGCTCGACACTGAAATCAAGAACTCCAGTAGTGATCTCCCTCAGAACTTTCAAAGCTCCATGATGCATATGTGACATCCTCTGGTGCCATAACTCACACAAGTCTCTACTGCTGGTGGTACTAGTGTGAGTGCTACCAGATGTGCTACTCACCATTGCTCCTACCGACTGAAAACTGAACCTGTATAGTTTCCCAAGGCGGACTCTAATCACTTTGGACGAAGTGATGGAAGCTCCCCTGGGATGCATCAATACCTACACTCCTGAGAAAGTGACGTCAAACCCCTTCTCCTCCATAGCAGAAACCGAAATCAAGTTCTTCTTCATCCCCGGAACATACAAAACATCCATGACCTTCAAAAGAGGCAAAGACTCCCTCTCAAAGGTCACAGTCCCCACACCAACAGCTCTCACAGTGTGGTCATCTCCTTGTAGAATCTCAATATCAAGTGCCCTCTCTGCAAGCTCTGAAAATAACTCCCATGCACCTGTCATATGGCGGGAAGCCCTGTTGTCTATGTACCACACATCAGATGATGTACTCCTCCTAGATGTAGAAGTAATAAATGCAAAGTCCTTGTCAAACTATGAAGCAAACTGCTCCATCTTTGCTGAAGCTGCAACACCCTTCTTCCCTTTGTTTTTTCTCTCAGGACACATAGCAGCATAATGTCCCATCTTCTGACATGCCCAACATTTGACTTTGGACATATCCGTATATTTCTTCTTCTTCTTCTCCTTTCCCTTAGCCCCATCTAATGAGGCCCCTTTCTTGGCCTTCCCTTTGTTCTTTCCCTTGGCTGTCAAGGCTACATCCTCCACATTTGCTATCTTCACCCCACCATTGCCAGTGTTCCGTATCTCATGCTGCACACAATCATCCCAGAATCTGTCCCAATTGGGAAGATTCTCCCTAGAGGTAACAGTATCTCCAAAGATCTCCCAAGACTTACGAAGTCTCACTATTACTATGTTGACTAACTCTGTGGGTGCAACTACCTCACCAATATCAGTCAAATCATCACGTACCTATTTGACCCTGCCAAGATAATGAACAACACTTTCAGCCTTTGTCATCCTGCTGTTCTTCAATTGTTCTTTGAGTACCATCTTCCTGCTCTCATTGATACTCTGATAGAGAGTGGTTAGAGTTGTCCACTTCTGATATGCATATGTGTTTCCTCTCACTTGAGGAACCACATGATCCTTCAGACTGTCCATCAAAATCCTTTTTGCCTTTGCATTATTTTTTTGTGAATTCAACAAGTTCATCTGCAACAGTAGGAGGTACAACCTCATGCCACACTATGTCCTAAACTGCCGCCTCCTCAAACACTATCTGAATTTTGTCCTTCCAAACGACATAGTTGGATATACCATCCGGTCTGTCCTCTATCCTTAAGAAAATGGCCATGACTGCTGTCCAAAATTTACAAAACCAAGAAAATGGAGAAATGAACTTTCCAGCACACCTTGTCGTCCCAAAAGTTCAGTCTGTGTGAAATTTCACCTTGCTGTCCCAAAATATTAGTTTGCTGTCCAAACCACTGTTTATTGTCCCAAACGTGCAAGAAGCTCTTGTCATAACCGGTAGTCATTATTAGGAGTCGATCATAATTGATCATAGCCAGTCTCATAGCCAGGTAGTCTTGCTAGACTTATAGCCAGGGCAAGAGAACTCAATGGGTAGACCTTGCCTCGATGGGATTTAGATTGGTCCCTTCCTTGTGCTCGTGTTAGCTCCGTTCTAATGTATGTTGCCCCCTATGGAATTTGGGCATAGAGTAGTGGGAGCTACACTCTACCCATAGAGTTCTCTTCCCCTGGCTATAAGTCTTACATATATAAATAATGACCGACACTTACCTTCTTTCAAACGAAGAATTAATGGGTCTATATAATTAGAAATTGAATCTCATCCAATTCTCATCGAATGAGAAGGATACATAATTACATATATAATACAACATTGTCTACACAAAGAAGCATTTTGCGTCAAACTGTTGATAAAGTCAAACTTGATCAATTAGAATCTGACACTCTGAATCTGTAGTAGAAGGAGATGATGAGAAATGTATGTCCTTGGTGGACCAGTATGGAGGTGCATGTGAAGCAATATCATGCACAAAAAAATTACAAGTGATTGACATTTGAGTCATCATATAGTAGGGTAACAACACAAGTATATTCCATAAGTATCAAGTTCAGATGCCCCACCCATATGTATTACTATGCAAAATATCTTGAACCAATGCATCTAACCATTAAAGTAATTGTAAGAGGAATAGTTCTCCTTTGGGGTGAGGTGGAATCTGACCAATATGAGGAAAGTGAATTGGCTTTGATCTTGGTTGTTGGACTCAAAATAGGGAATCATGGGCTCCTTAGTGGTGAGTGACATCAACTAGAAAAAATATGTTTCAATAGGGGTGTGTTCTGAGTTGTCCTTCTGTGACCAACCATTTTCTCTTAGCTTAGCTTTTCTTTTGATTTATCTTTTCTTTGTTATTTTCTTTTGAGTCGTGGTAAATGTGGTTCTTAGGAAAGGCATTGCTTGAATATAGTTCCTCCTAGCTAGTTTCAGTTAGCCACGGGACTATACCTGAAAGCCTACTGAGTGAGGATTCACTACAACACAATAAACCCTTTAGACACAACACTAAGCACAACACGGTGACATATCTGCAAGGAGGGAGAAATTAGAGTAAACAACCAGTTCTAAGCCAATGGGACGAGAGTAAAATGAAGTATAATAGAATGGGTTAATATGGCCAAAGGTGGAACCAAAGGTAGGGGGGATAGTCCTCCGACAAGTACCCTAATGAATGAAAATTATCATAAAAAGAAAATGCATAGCAAAAAAGTAAGCATAAACTCATCATCATAGTCAACTATATGCAAGATACCCCTAGTGCTAGACTCATCATAAAAGAAACATGTCATACATAAACAACAACAAATAATATCCATAATCATAATAATCATCATAACATCTGACATGGCTGGCACAAATCATGGCATGAAGCATCATAATATCATCTGTAAGTAGTAGAAGTACTCATAGCAGTAGTATCACTCTCATCATCCAGGCCTAACAAAGCAGGAATAGGCCTCTGTAGTTTGAATCCATAAAAAATGGTGTCATAGGATAAATAAAAAAATAAGTCCTCATATGCCCATACTGTATGTGGCATAACAAGGATCAAGGCACCCCCCCAACTACGAAAAACATACTAGAACGACCCCACAAATTTGGAGTATAATAAACTAGATAAATACCTCGACAGGAAAAGCCAACCTCGTCTTGGTGAAAAAAAATATAAATGGGGTACTACCCTAGCAAAGTTGTCGCAATTGACTACCCTGCCCTTGACATCAAGACCTGGGTACATCTTAATTTACAAATATTTTCTAATATTTCCATGGACATTTACATCATAATGACCACTTTACATAAAAATTTGATTCGAGGGTCCTTTGTAACTGCAAGTTCCTTAGCATCTCATCAACTTTGTTCCTCGGACTTGTCATCACACAATTTGATGGCTAACAACTGGCTCCAACTGCGGGACATGTGCTCTATGTGAGAGTGCATGAGAACTTTAGAATCTAGAGACCTGCGTCAACCTGAAACATTTAGCACCAATTTTCATCAGTACCCTCAAGGACTGAGGCCTAGTGCCTTGCCCCATAAGCATATGATATAATCAAATGAGCACAATATATAGATCTCATATGAAAATAAAATACATCTAACTAAACAAAGTAAATGACAAATACAAGAAATCAAAATACATAAAATCTCATGCTATCAATGGAGGGCTTATTCATCCTACCCTAACTTACTTGGATGCCCCATGGCATTAGATGTTACCTTGATAGAATGGTTTGATAATCTCTCCATTGATGGACATTGGGATCTTTTCTCCATCCAGGTGGCTGAGGATGAAAGCATGGTACTTGCAAAATCATCAATTATGTAAGGGCCTTTCCATAAACTATAAACTTACCATGCATACCTAGATTTTCATTTCTCTTGTCCCACATAGGGATTAGGTCTCCTT
The DNA here is from genome assembly GCA_034641835.2 of Pinus albicaulis. Classification (NCBI taxonomy): domain Eukaryota; kingdom Viridiplantae; phylum Streptophyta; class Pinopsida; order Pinales; family Pinaceae; genus Pinus; species Pinus albicaulis. The sequence goes on from CM076579.1 coordinate 258,453,028, forward strand.
TCTGAAAGGTCCTCGAATGAGCCTTCTTGTTGAACTTCCCTTTTACCTTTACCTGACTTGATGTGAATTGATAAAAGGCTTTTATTCTGTTTTAGTCGAGCTCTATTAGTTGATCAATCCTTTTTTGTACTGCATCCTGATTTATAGTGAATTGCTATAGAATCTGGTATGTTGGAATCTTCAAATGAATAGGTAGAGTAACCTCCATTCTGTATACCAGATCAAATGGGCTCTTTCCTGTTTCTTGTTTCCTTGTTATTCTGTCAGCCCATAGAGCAAAATTTCTATTGTTGTCCCAACTTTTCTTATTATATCCCATTGTTTTCTTGATGATGGTCATCAAATTCTTGTTACTTGGCTCGACAAGACCATTTCCTTGGGGATAGTAGGTGGATGAATGGGACAGGACAATGCCATACCTGAAACAAAAATATTGCATAGCTACTTGAACTAAAATCCTTAGATTGTCGGTGGTGATCTTGGAAGGAACCTCGAACCTAGTGATGATTTGTTCCTTTATGAAGTCCATCACCACATCTTCTATCACTTTCTTTGTAGGAGAGGCTTCAACCCATTTGTGAAATAACCTATCGCAGAGATGATCCATCGATATCCATTGCTTTCATTATCCTTTAATTCGCTTATGAAGTAAAGACCCCATTGTTGGAAGGGTGCTTCCACTATAATTGGCTGAGGAGGTAATGTGGCTAGCTTTGCTTCCTGGTGAAGGGTTGATGGCTAGCAGGACCAAACAAACTTGTTAACATCTATGAAAATCGTCGGCCAATAATAACCTGCTCTCAACATCTTGTGGGTTGTTGTTATAACCACGTAATGCCCACCATAGAATCCTTCATGGAATTCATCCATAAGCTTCTTTGATTCTTTATAAGTAAACACATCTAAGGATCAATCCATCAGGGTTTCTCCAACCCAATCCTTGATTAGTTAGACAGTACTTCGCATCATTTAACCTTAGGGCTTGCCTCTTTTACTCAACCAAGTGATCAGGACATGTCAAGTTATTAAGGTAGTATATGATATCGGCATACCATTCATGCCCTTCTAACTTATTTTGCATTGTAGAAATCATACAAATCTAAATCGCCTTTCATTTCCTTTGGCTAGCATCTGGGCTAAGCCTTTTCCTTTTATCAACTTCGTGGGATTGATTTCTAAGTAATATCCTTCAATCTTTGCAACCCATTTGCCTCTCATGCCTAAACAATCCTGTTTAGACAAGATGTCCTTAACTTTTGCATAAGGAACATAAGCAATGATCTTAGAGTATCCAACATATGTGCGTAAATGTTTTTCCATTATATCATACTTCAATTCCGCATCTCTAAGGGCCTTACTGATGAAAGCTATCAATTTCTCTTCACTTTGATCATTCTTTTGCAAAAACACCCCGACAATAGTATCCTTGGGAGCAATTGAAAATATATGAAAATATTTCAAGTAATCTAGACTAACTAACACCGGAGCCTTAGCAATCGAATCCTTCATCATATGAAATGCCTTCTTACTTTCTTCATCCCACTTCAACTCTACATCCTTCTTCATTAACTTGAATATAGGCTTTGTGATCTCGAAAATGTTGAGGATGAACCTTGCCCGATGCAGACAAGTAGCTTCGCCCTTACCTTACCATTGATTTCTACCCTACTATTGGTTGTCGGTAGTTTCCCTCACCCATATGATGGATGAACGATGAATCCCTCACCCATATGAATGAGTAAGTGACTCCGTCCCTTTCCTTTTAGTCGAGAGTTCGTTGCCTCACCCTATCAAGATGGGAAATTGGGTAGTGAGAAGGTCCTCACCCTCCTACCCTTGGGTGAGCCCTCCGTCCTTGTCAAAGTGGGGAAATTCAAGAGTTCAAAGGTAGCATTGCCCATCCAGGACTCGATATGCCAACACACACGACCAACCATCCCCTAGCCATTGGTTTAAACGGTTCAAATGCCTTCAAATTATAGTTATCCCTAAATTATCCTGACCTTGAAGCACCTTATTCTCTTTGCCAACTGACCTACTCTTCTTCTTTTTTCCGGCCTGACCCTGAAGCGCTTCATCTCTTGGGCTGGTGCTTCTGGTTATATTCCTTTCTTTCATAACAATATTTACTATGGTTATGGAAGGAAGGCGCAACTGTACCTCTGTTCATAGATTGACCCGCCTAATAAGGAAGGCATCGAGTGACCCTTATAAATCCTTATTAAAATAAGATCGTCGTAAGATGGGTTCCAGAGTTCCCAGTTAGACTCTTACACTTTAAAGAATGATATTGACTACATGGTTGGGTACTCTCTGCTTTATTCAGTCTCATCCCTCGTTCAGTCTCACCCCTATTTGCTCTCTAAATGGTATCTCTACCCTCTTCCTTAGAAGATGGAATCTGACTGGATTACCCCTATTTGCTCTCTAAATGGTATCTCTACCCTCTTCCTTAGAAGATGGAATCTGACTGGATTCGATCTAGGTGTCATGGGTACATTCCCCCACTGTAATGACACTCTATTTACTGTGTGATACATCTTCATATACTTGCATCTATCATATAATGTAAATACCATGAGTCAAGCTCCTTTCACTATATGACCTCCACGGTGGAATAGGTCCCCGCTAGATGATATCAGCACCTCATCTAAAACTCCATATCCGCTGGCCATGTATCTACCTTTGACCCCCATATGTATCATCATAGTATGTTGTCCTGGCTAAAATAGGAACCTCTCTAACTAGCCTCCAAGGTCTAATATGATCCCACAACGAAGCCTGTAAAAAGGGAGACGTGGCCAAAGACATGTTTCATCCCTCTATGATTTCATCTAGATCATGGTAGGTTTGAGGCAAGTACAATCCTCCATAAGACAACTTGATTCCATCCTCTATAGCCCCTCGAATGGTGAAAATTAGATTACGCTACGCTATATTCCCATGATAAGATCTTGTAGCCATAGTGACCACTCCAACTACTTTCCTCCTCAATAAAGGCACCGTGCTACTCCTAATACATGTGTATTTGACGTTGGAAGTCCCCTTTCAGACACTGCTATCTCTAATGCCAATAAAATACTTAGCATCTATGGTCTCCTTGTCTTTCCTCTGCTTCATAGTATCCTTAAAGATGTCTACCTCTAGAATTGCTCTGTCTATAGGCAACCTCATGATATGATACACATCCTCTAGTGTCGATGTCATCTCACCACATGGGAAATTAAAAGTATGTCTACTCGGATCCTAATAGGACACTGCCTCAACTAGGTGTAACGTCGATGTCTAAATGATCTAAACCTGTATGACCCTCTCAATGACCAATTTCTGTACCTATCTCACTATAGTGACCTATAGAAGATATACCCCTGCCTTACCTGTATGAACGGGTAATGCAGAGACAAGCAGAGACAGGCAGTGACCTATAGTATAAATACCTTGCCTTACCTGTACGAATGAGTGGGTGTGATCTATACATATCTATATGCCTTCATTATGGCGAGCTATCTATATGCCTATCTATATGGCCTCATTATGTTGGGTTTGGCCTCCAGAGGACGACTTGAATTATTGACTAAACACTTTAGTTACTTATTGGGTGGGGGGACTCCCTTATGGTCGAGCCTGCTATAGGACCCTTCTATTTTCCTCTGAAACACTATCTTGCTCTTCACTATCTTTAAGAGCAATTCACTTCTATGTTCTTGCCCCACTAGGTAGGCAACTTGTTCTAGGAACACGTAGGGGTATGGGCTCTCTTTTGGGTAAATGTTTACCTATCAGGGATCCATCTTCTCTGTTGGTCTTGGAACCTGGGTTCAATTAGAAAGCAAGCCACTGTTGGCAAGTTTTTCATTTCATATCCTAGAGCAAGAGATATACAACACCTGCCCCCAATAGGTATACAATCAATCTTTCAATAACTGGGCTCAACCTATTTCTGGTGAACCTGTCTTTGGTTTGTCTGGTGATAACGGGCCTTTTCCTTACTCTTTTAGGTCTGTCACCTCCCTTCCCATATTGTTCTACTTGACTAGCACAAAGTTTCTATCGCATGATCCTCATCATCATCAATAGGTGTATCGTAAGAATGCGTCGTTCATGTCATCCAATCTAGGTAGGAACTCCATTGTTCCATATCGTTCAGTGGCATGCGGGAGGTATCAACCCCATTGGGTTATATATGTACTAGTGACTATAGGTCTTGAAGTATAGATTGACGGATAACTTGGCACAAACACCTACAGGGACAAGGGAGGGATCATCTACAACAGGTGGGTATGTACAACTCCTTCCTGGTTGTGATCACTCCATCGGATTTCCGAGGCTGAGGAAGAGACTAGCAAAGGTAACCACAAACCAATATTTTGCCAAGTAGCTAGCCCTACTAGGCAGGAGAGGGCTCTCTCCAAGAGATCATAGCCAAGATGACTGGATAAAGAGGATTTTAGGCTAGGTATAGTAGCACTAGGCCTTTTGATTGATTGATTTTGAGTGCTGGATGGTGAATAGGTCAAGGAAGAAGCTAGGTCAGGGCAAATAAGGATCATAATTGCAGAGATTTGATGGGGCAAGGTATATAAGTACTTTAACACATTAAGGTATCTTGATGGAGTGGTTTTAGATTTGCTAGGGTTTCAGAAAAGAGCATTGGAAACATGAATTCTTTTCAATTAGAAGAAGATGAAACAAAATTGTAATTATTCCTCCAAAACAGAGCATCAGCTAATGAATTTTGTCTATCTGACTTAGGAATCAATTACATTCAGAGATGGCATGAAATATGGAAATCACAATACATTCAAACATTTGTAAACATAAGAGGAAACAATGTTAAAACACATTGTTATCACTTCGCTAGATCTCTAAGGCTGAAGAAGAAATCCCAATAGAGGTAACCACAGACCAATCTTTTGGCTTGGTATCTAGCCCTACCAAACTGGAGAGGGCTCTCTCCACAATGTCACAGCCAAGAGGGCTGGATGAATTAGGGTTTTAGGCTAGGTATAAGTACAGGGGTTTGATTTGTTTGAATTGGGTTGTTGAATGAAGATTAGGTCAAAGAGGCTAGATTAGGGCAAATAGGATTAGGGTTGCAGATATTCAATGGGGTAAGGTAGGTAGAAAACCTAACACTTAGGGTTTGAGGGTGAGATGTATCAGACATGTGAGGAGCTAGAAAGAGCAAGGCAAGGCTTGAATTCTTTCTAAACTGAAGAGGATGGACAAACTATGAAGGTTTTTCCAAAACAAAGCATGAGAGATGTATTCTGTTCATCAACTTAAAAACCAACATATCATAGAAATGAAATGTATCATGAAACAAAACATTCATACATAATGAGACATAAGAAAAACAATGCTAAATTCTCATACCACAGGTATCCCAAAGAAATAGCTGCAACCTTTTCATTAATTTCTTGCCAAAATGATTACACTAGAGTCTCTAATCAATGCCTTAACATTCAACAATTTCCAACTTGTGTAATGAGTCAAAAAGTACATGATATAGACCTCAAAACAACTCCTCCCATCCTCAGGGGTCGAATCCATGAGAGGAGGCGCAGTTCCACCAAAAACTAAGCTGAATACCTAGACTGTAGGGAGGTCAAACTGACTCATCCCTCACTTTTTGCAAATTGATTCATTACATGTCATCAAAACTTTTCATCTAATGTTTTTACCCTAGGTAAGTCAACCACATCATATTTACTTTTACATTCATGATTTACATTGGTAAAAATTCCATTGACCGTGGTCAAACTGGAAAAACTGAGGAAAATAGGAAAATATCAACAAATTCAAAAAATTTGTCCTATGCGTAGCGCCAACTTCAAGCTGAATTTTGCAGGAGTTCCCAATGTCCAAACTGAGCTCGGGATAACTCATTGGAAAGCTTATCCAGTCTACTTTCCAAATCTGTGCTTGGTTTGCAGAGTTGACCTTATTTGACCTCCCAAAAAGTGATTCTCCCAAGACTGCTCTATGTGCAGCACCAGGCTCAAAAAGAGGGCAGAAACATGATTTTTTGGGTGTGTTTTGCCCTTTTCACTGACCAGTTTGTCTCAAAAAATTTAGCAAATTGACAGGGTGCATGTCTTCATCATTCTGAATCCAATGGTGGTCTCTGTTTGGCCAAAGGATGCCTCAAAAGTGTGCGCAACGCCTAGGGCAATATGCATAGGACAGTCCAACTGTCACATGACTGTCCAAGTATGCACAAAACTTCAAAAATTTGCAAAAAAGTTTCAAAACTTGCCAAAATTTTCTGAATGGTGACTGATGATGATGGTTAGGCATGGAGTGAGGCTTTAGCAAGGATATCGAGCCTTCTTTTCTCTTCTTGCATGGTCAAGGTTTCAATTTTTGAATTGGCTTGTTTAAGTTTTGACCTTGCAATTTTGTTTTTCTTGGCATAGTGCTTGGCCCTCTTTCTCAATATATCATTATCCCTGTTTGCTTTTTCCAGAAGCTTCTCAAGGTGCTGGTTAGCCCTGTAAATCCATTTCTCCTGGTTCTCATTGATTATCATTGCAAATTGTTCCTTCAAAGTGAATTGATTAGCAAGCTCAGCCTCGTTTTTCCTCTCAAGTTCTAGAGCTCTTTTCAACCCTCTTGTCCTAGGCCTTCTCCTTGGCACTTGTTCTTCTGCCTCATTGGTTTCACCATACCTTTCATATGCCTCATCAAGCAAGGCCTTTGCCTTGTTTTCTTCTCTTTTTGCCTTGAGAGGCTGAATCTCTATGATGGCCTACTTGGTCTTGAGTTGTTCATTTTCTTTCTTATGAAATGTAATGACAAACTTAGATCTCTCTAAGTTGAGCTGAAGCTCATTGATTTGGGCATCTTTGTGTTTGATAATCATTTTGGAGGCCTCATCATCATGCTCATCATCTAAATCAACAAGGTCGAAATCAATCTCTTTTTCATGGAGGTCATCCTCATCATGAATGGCTGCCTCATGTACATCCTCCTCTACCATCTTTTCTTTCCCCTTTTGTACTTGCTTTGTTGGTGAAAACTGCAGGGCCCCTCTGTGGAGAAAACACCTGCCTATAACCTCTCTGATATGTTTTAGCCAATGTCTCTATCTCAGTCACTTTGATCTTTTGAAGCTCACTGTTCTTAACCATGCTAGATGACCCAATCTGAGTGTGAAATGGTGATGATGGTGGTGAAATGGGTGAAGTAATTTGAGCTGATGAAGAAGTAAGTAGTGTGGGCTGAGATGGAGGAATGGATGTGGAAGGATGAAATGGTGGAGGCACAACTTGAGCATGTTGAATTGGTGGAGCAGTAAAGATGTCATTAGCTATGAAAGTATCCCATGAGATGTTCAATTTATCAAGGTGATGGAGGACAATGATATTGATGAGAGAGTGATGAAAAAGACTTTTCATTTGGTGGTCATAATCTCTCTTTTGAACAATGTATGCCATTTTTTCAATGTCCCTGAAGAGAAAATAAGGTATGCTGAGTATCTTGACCCTTGTGAAGTGCATTAATAACTTGATATGGTAGGTGTAGAGTCTAGAGAACCTTCCTTCACAAGAAAAGTACCTTGTGATGATTTTCATTATGGGGACATACCTATCCAGGAGGTAAGAGAAAGGAAAGAACCTTTTTCTTTCATTCTTGTAGCTTGGCTTGATATATGGGTCAAAGTAATGATTCTCCAATTCCTTTGCCTTGTACCATTTTCACCAACATTTGGAATTCTGGTGGCATCTGCTATGATAGCTGTAGATATTATGAAAGTGACACCAAAAAGGGTTAGCAGGTTATCATGAAGATTAGAAATGAAAAGCCTGCTCAAAACAGGGTGATGTTGGACGTTTTGTATTTTCTCACAAAGTCAAAGCATCCTACATGCTTGAAACATGTCACAACCATGGGAGATGCCACGAGTTCTCTGGTGTTTATAGGTTCAAGTCTGAGGATGTTCCCTCCTTTGGGTGGCCTCCTCTCTTCCCTTTCTTCTTCCTCATTGAATTCTTTGTTTTCTTCTTCCATAGTGTCTTGGATAGAAACCCTAGGGAGATGAATTGGGAGTGAAATGTAGGTTTAGGGAGTGGGGAATAGGATGGAAAAAATTAGGGAGATGGGGGAAGGGTTTGTTGAATTGAGGGAGGTGACAGGGTGTGGAAATGTTGTGGGATTTGGGAATAGGAATTTTATTATAGGTATGGGAATTTGGGAGCCTAGGAATTTGAAGTACCTAGGTCTTAGGGTTTATGGGATAAAAGGGTTTGGGATAGGGATTTGATGATATGGGGGTAGGGATAGGATGTTGTGATGTAGGGAGGGTATAAGGGGTCTTTAAAGGTCAAGTGTTGGGATTAGGAAGAAAAACTAGGGTTTGCAGCCTTTAACTCTCCAAATTTTTCATAAAAACTTAAATACTATGAAATTTACACTTGAGGAATGGAAGGAGGGTGTTATGGTGACTTACTTGCCAAGAAGGAGTGACAAAATTTTCTAAAGGTTTGGAGTGCTGACACAAAGTTTGGGAGGCTGCAGATGAAGTTTTCCAGGTGTGTAGCGCCTCTAGCTCTATGCGCAGCGCCTAGGCTCTATGCGTAGCGCCAAAGGCTCTATGCGCAACACCTCTTGCCAGGTGAGTTGCACCCTCAATAATTTCTATCTTTCAGCCTTCAATTCCTGATTTTTTGAACTATGAGAGTGATTTTTTTCACTTTAACCCTTTGAAACATTACCTTTCATTTTGACTTCTTTTCTTTGGCAATTGATCATTTTGATGGACTAGGAACTCTTTGAATTTACATTTTAATGTTTTGGCATCTTTGGAAAACTTAAGTTAGCAGCTCTGGATGATGAAATTATTACATTTGAAAGACATAAAATTACATAATGAAAAATATAAAAGAATACATTTGATGATATGGGGGTAGGGATAGGATGTTGTGATGTAGGGAGGGTATAAGGGGTCTTCAAAGGTCAAGTGTTGGGATTAGGAAGCAAAACTAGGGTTTGCAGCCTTTAACTCTCCAAATTTTTCATAAAAACTTAAATGCTATGAAATTTACACTTGAGGAATGGAAGGAGGGTGTTATGGTGACTTACTTACTTGCCAAGAAGGAGTGACAAGCTTTTCTAAAGGTTTGGAGTGCTGACACAAAGTTTGGGAGGCTGCAGATGAAGTTTGCCAAGTGCGTAGCACCTCTGGATCTATGCGTAGCGCCCAGGCTCTATGCGCAACGCCTCTTGCCAGGTGAGCAGCGCCCTCAATAATTTTAACCTTTCAGTCTTCAATTTCGATTTTTTGAACTATGAGAGTGATAGCTTGATAACATATAAGACAAATGTGTGTCTTGAGGGATTTTATACTTGATGAATTGGTTGCTTTGAGCTTTGGGACCCATTTTTTTCCTCTTGTTTTCACTTTAACCCTTTGAAACATTACGTTTCATTTTGACTTCTTTTCTTTGGCAATTGTTTATTTTGATGGACTAGGAACTCTTTGAATTTACATTTTGATGTTTTGGCATCTTTGGAAAACTTGAGTTAGTAGCTTCAGATGATGAAATTATTACATTTGAAAGACATAAAATTACATAATGAAAAATATGAAAAAATACATTTGAACTTAAAATTACATGCTGAAATGAGATATTTTCTTCACAAATCATCTTCACATAGTGAAGAGAAGTTTATTTGGATCACCCTTTACTCGCTGGTCTTATGCAATGGAATGGAGTTTTATTGAACCTTGGAAACCCTAGTGATCTAATGAAACCTTGAAAAACCCCAAAAGACCTAATGAGACCTTCAAGGATTGAATTTCAAGATGACATGGCTGATATTGATTTTATGGATGGTGTACAATCAACAAGGTATGAAGATATGCCAGCAAGTAATCAAATTTTGTGGAAGAGTGATGATTTTTGGACTTGGCGCTACCTACCATCAGTGACTAATTTTTTGCATGACCTAGTGGAATGATAAAAAATTTCTGAGTGGGACTCCTAAAATGATATGAAAAGAGGATTTTGATCATTGATGGCAGGATGCAAATATTGACACTAACACACATTATCACAGGTATCCCACCAAAATAACTGCAACTTAGTCTATTAGTTCCTGCCAAAAGTCTGATTACACTAGTGTTCAATGATCAATTACACAACATCCAACCCTTGCAATGACAAAGGAAATGAAAGATATAGACCAAAACAAACTTTTCCCACTCTCAGGGCTCGAATCCATGACTTGTGGAGCTGTTCCCCAAAGTGTCCAACTGGAATCCTAATGACTAGGGAGGTCAACAAACTCATCCCTATCTTTGATGAAACTGACTATAATAAACATAATTACATTTGATTTTCACATTTACATCAGTAAAACTCCATGGAATTCATCAATCAAGTGAGAAAAAGTGAAAATTCTGAAGACATCAGTTGACTGTAAAAAGTGCAATGTGCCTAGTGAAAAGCGCAACGTCTGCCTTCAAAACCCCTTTTGAGTGGCTTCATGTGGTCCAAATTGGGCCCAAGATGGCTCATTGGAAAACTATTCTAGTCTAGTTGTCAAAAATGTGCCCAAGCTCTGAAAATGGTTGAGTGAAGCTCCTCAAAAATACAATCTCCCAAGACTGATAAAAAAGCACAACGCCAGAAGGAAAAGCAGAGTGTGCCCCTGAGAAAATCACAACGTGGGCCTTGAAATCAACTTTTGACTGCCTTCCTGAAGTCCAAATTGAGCTCACATATACCATTGAAAGTTTCTTCTGCTATTACATAATGTACCCCTCAAGCACTGAAAATGATCAAGTATAGCCCCTCAAAAATAAATTCTCCCAAGATTGGTCAAAAAGCACAGTGTGTCCCTAAGAAAAACGCAGCGTGAAGTTGCAGGTCACTTTTGGAGGCCTTCTTGAACTCCAAATTGAGCTCATGATAGTTCATTGGAAAGCTCGTAGCTTTGGAACTTTCAATTGTAGCTTTAGGAACATGATGGACTTATTACATATTAGAAACATAAATTACATTTGAAACCAAATTCATAGAGCAAATTTACCTATTATCACTCCTCCATTGCCGGATTTTATGCATGGATGACAGATTTGGTGACTGAAATCCTAATGACCTAATGGAGACTTTGGACTGAATGAAACCATGATAAAGATCACTGTAATGATGATGACAACTTTTGAATGATGGTACACTCAACCGAGAGGTGAAATGAACCAGCAATTAGGAAAAATTTGGAAGGAGTAAAAACAAACCTAGATCTACATCCAATGACCAAATTTTTTCATGATGACCTAATGAAATGACAAAAATTTGACTATGGGACCCTAACAAAACATGATAAGGGTCCATTTGATTAGTGGTGACAGGATGCAAACACTGACACTAACACTGGTCATTGACAAAAGGTCACGTTGAACATGTGGGCACATACTAATCTCCAAGGACTAGGGCTTCATTAATGCACCACCTACATCGGTTCATGCTGCACTGAGTAGAGCTTCCAAGTGACTAGAGTTTCATGTTGACCTTTTTCTAGCTCATACTGACGACTGACACTAACTAGAGCTTATCATTTCTTCCTGCACCGACAAGAGGTTCATTCATTGAAGGTTCAAGCAATGAGAGTGGAAATGATACTAGCTGCACTAACTACCAGAGCATCCCCCATGAGTAGAGCATAAATCTAGTACTGACAGACTATGATACTGTTTATCCTATGGGCTCTGACTATCATTGAAACCTGGCTGGCATCAACTCTTGTATCGACTAGCGACTATTGTAAATGAGGGCTATGAAAAATGACATTCAAGCAATTCCTATTGACTATGGGCTAACCCTATGGCAATGGACCACCACTTCTTGGCTAGCAATGTTGACCTCCTTCTTGTCAATGAGACTGTCTCTCGACACTTCCTCTTGGGCACAGACTAATTGGCGCACACGGACTATGGGTACGGACAACTGGGCATGGACTAGCACGTACTCTTGTCACTTCTTCCTGGGTACTGAGAATAGGTTGTACATTGATGTTTTAGCACTGACTATCAAAGAATGCCTTGTAGCACGTTGTATAGGTTAATGCACATGTCGTATATTTTTGATGAGTATAGGTTCATTCTGTCATTCACTGACAAGAGTTCTATCATTGATCGTGTCTTCTAGGCACTGACTACTGTCTCTAGCCCAGCCCGATAGCTAAGCTGATTATCCCATTTGACTAGTCCATTCGAATAGCGAAGCAGCCATCCTATTCGATTAGTCCAGTGTCTTAGCGCAGTCGCTCTAAGCAGCAGAGTAAGCCATCTGAGTCGATTAGCCTATTTGATAAGCTAAGCCATAGTCGAGTAGCCCAGTCGAGTAGTCGCCAAGCAGAAAAATAGTCAAGCAATCGAGTAACCAAGTATCAAAGCCAAGTATTGAATCCGAGTAACCAAGCAGGCACGGTTGAGTTGCTATGTCGAGTAGTGTAGTTGAATAGCCAAGTTGAGTATCCAAGTTGATTAGCCAAACTCATGATCCAAACTGAGTATCCAAGCAATTGAGTAGCCTAGCAGCCCGCCTAGTTGAGTATCCGAGTAACCGAGCCAAGTCGAGTAGCTGCCCAGGTAGGAAAACCGGTTTCGTATGGGTAAGCTCTGTAGGGAGGATAGAGGTCAACGGTTCCTTAGCGAGATGTATGAACTTTGCTATCTAAAATACTACAAGGGAGACTAAAGTCCTAAATCCCTACCTAAGGAGCCAAAGAGGATATTAAAAACCTATAAAGTCTAAATAAGATAACCCTGAAAAGCATAGGAAAAAAATACCATGAGATCACTTATTACCTACAAGGAGAAAATAATAGTTTTCAATTTTAGTTAATAAAAATCCATGAAACACACAGCCCCTGGTACGATGACCTTAAACCCAGACCCAACCGGCCTTTTATTACATTTTTCATTAAATAAACCACCATTACTCTCACATATCAAACAAACACACCATATAGTAAGGAATAACTACGACCATATATATTAGGTTTTTTATCTTATAGAGTAAGTCTAGATCTATAATAGTAGGAGTCTATGTGAACCTATTGAAAATTTTCACTTTGGCCCACCACACCTATTCACTTGAAAGAACACACGACACGAGGGGAACGACCCAATGAAACCAACACCTTCACCCACACTAGATATCCATTTGTAGCTCTGAATTCAATAACATCCTTAGGGAGAGGGTGCATCTCGATAATTTCTCTCTATGAATCAGTGGGAAAAGAAGGGGAAATTTTTTACTGTTTCTCTTTCATTCTCTTGCCTAAGACCGGAGGGGGTCAATTTGACATGGTTCCACCACCTATTTAAGTTGGAAGAAATACCTATCAAGTGCGGGTTATATTTAACATGGTGCAACACCAGCCCTACCCACCAAAATAAGACCTACCCATATTTGGACCATCACGTCTTGCTGTTCATGGTGGATCACATAATTTTAGATCCATTCATTAGAGATACATAAGGCAAACCCTATCACCTACACAAGCGGTAAAAGTATCTCACTCTCGTCTATAGAAATTTGATATAAATTAGCACGTTCCACGATGTCACATCAACCATTTTGCTCTCACAATGTAGCTAGGAACATAAGGCGATAAACTTACACCTACACAAGTTGGCACGTACCCCAATTTGGACCCTTCTTGATCCTCTTTGTACCGGACCTCCCTCCTATGTTTCTAAGGGATAACATCAGGGTATAATTTGGTCATTAATGAATGGGATTTGATCGAGATGAATCAACTTCCTACATTTGATCTAATACTTGGAATTAAAGTCTGAGATGTACCACGCTATTTCCAAGAGGAATCACCTTTACAAATAAGGCTATTGAATCATGCAATCTTCTACTATGTTTCTTAGCTGGTGACAAAGCATTCAACAATAAATATGTATCACATAATTTCTATCTATTAATCAGGTTTCAACATTAGGAATTCACTCTTATGGTGAAGACATATATTCAATAAATTCATTAGCTTTACTTGCCCTACAAAAAGCAGCTTACAATCCATATAGTTACCTATCCGAGTTCATGAATTGGCTTTATCGTACCAGCATGGGCTAAACTAGGCTTACTTTGTCGAGAAGATTTTAAGCCCTCTAGTCGTACACGGCAGTCTCCAATGGTGACCTACAACGAAGGAGAGCCGGAGCCTTGAGTTCCCCTATTTATTTTGGAGCCTTGTAAGACAAGTAGATAAACACCATCCTCTCCTTTCTTAAAGGAAAGGATTAATCTTAGGCTCAGTTCCTAAGTTTTTGAGCTTGACCTTTTGGTTGAAAATGATGCTTGTTTTCTAGTAAAGGGAAAAGAACTGTCTAGGTAATAAACAACTTGGATTCCAATCTAAAGTTTTCTTAATAGTATCTTTACCAAGTTTAGGTGGGTGATTGCGGCAAGAGCCTCCCAATCTCCTTTTTCTTCCTTGAGTCCCTTTGATCATACACAATAGATCTTCTAATAGGGACTCAATTTGATCCTCGTCTTGGATCTTTACATCGATTCTGTCGGTGGTTTATCCAGGGTAGTTTAAACCCTCTGGCCCATCATAAAGTTGTATGGCTCTACTCATCCCGTCTCTTGATCTAGGAAAAATCTCCCAAGGTCATCCAATTCTCGAGTAGGAGAATGAACTAGATTGGTAGGGTCATAGATAATGAACTTAATTTTGGTATCCTTGTAAAACCTTCGTGTCTCTCCTCCAAAGATAAGGATGGTGGCTTAAGAGATATTTGTATACTTCCACCCACATATGTCCCCCAATTTCGAGACAACAACATGCCATATGAAGGCAAGACATTGGCAATCACGACATCCATCATGACGAACCTCCACAGAATGTGTATTATACTAAGGACCATGTCTTTAATCATACCCAGGAATTGTACTATCTTCGAATCAAAATAATATATATATTTGTATGGCCTAGTGATTTCCAGACCCAACTTCTCCATCGCGGCTAGGGGCATCAATAAACAGGAAGCTCTTTAATAATATAGGCAGTTGTGAAGGTGCAAGTCTTGATGTCCCAGTGTAATGTAGAACAGTGGAGTGAGTAGGTCGTGGCCATCCATAGGGTTTTCGATCATATTTTTAGGCACATCATTAGAGAGTTTGATCAAGTCATCCTAGAGAGGAGGTTCATCACTCATGGTCATCACATTCATTTTACTAGCTGAGGCTCTATCTAGAGTGGAAAATGGGTTGGGAGCTTGTCTATGTAGTGGATCGTTGATCCCCAGATATTTAGTAATATTAGTCTTATGTACTGTATGATTTCAGTGCGGGGCATAGGGATATTAAGCTTATGAATTTTTTCCATTAGGTCAAAACTAGGGGAAACTGGTGGAATTGACTCCATGATCCTTGGTAGCTGCAGAGGCTTTTTCAGGGCAACTTTCTTTCATGAAGGTGTTGTGATCTACTTGGATGTTTTAGTTTACCTCTGGTAGGGATTGTAGTTTCTCTAGGTCAGGTGCCCTATTCAGATGGTATCCCTGTTGATCATAAGTGTCCTTGGGATTATCCCTAGGAGGGTAGTAAAAATTCCTTGGTGCCGCTTCCTTGTTGGGACTTGCAGGGCATAGGGATATTAAGCTTATGAAGTTTGTCCATTAGGTCAAAAATAGGGGAGACTGCCAGAATTGACTCCATGATGCTTGGTAGTTGCAGAGGCTTTTTCAGGGCAGCTTCCTTTCGTGAAGGTGTTGTGATCTGCTTGGATGTTTTAGTTTACCTCTGGTAGGGATTGTCAATTTCTCTAGGTCAGGTGCCTTATTCAGATGCTATCCTTGTTGATCATAAGTGTCCTTGGGATTATCCCTTGGAGAGTAGTAAAAATTCCTTGGCGCCCCTTCTTTTTTAGGACTCGAGGGCTTCTACCTCGATCTTAAGTTGTACCACTTTGACACCTCCACAATGATATTGTCTGGCACCATCTATAGTTGACCTTGCATGATTTGCATAGGTTCTCCTCCCTCCTCTTTAGGCATCATAACTTCCTCCTCTCGTATAGTCCCATTTCTTCCGTCATGAACGTGCCTTTGTATCCATATGATGTGTCTATAGGTGTTACAAACCTGGTCTTGGTGTGATGGGAAACATATTCAGATCCATCAGGGAGTCACGATATTCTTGTCTCTCCAGCTCATAATAATCTTCTTCATATGTCGGGCGGTAAGATATAAAATTGTATGGCATCTACAAAGGCTAAGGGAACTACAATGGTTCTTACCTAACCTCTCTGTGGAATGTGGTAGGCATCCCTCGATATGTGGGTGGACCTTGGATTGATTGATTTTGCATTCTGGGCACGGGTCCCACGTAAGCATGGGTGGCTTTAATTTTCTTGACCCAGTTAAGATCATCCATAATGGATTTGAGTGGCTTGGTCACCTCTTCTAAAGTGGTGGCTTCCACATGGGAGGTTGATGCTTCAGTATCATTCCCCCTTCAGTCGTTGAATTTGCTCTATCCCAGAGGGTTAGATGTGATTCCAAGGGTAAAATCGATGGATATTACGTTGTTCTAACATAACTGAAGAGGGAATATAGGTCTAGGTACTTTATTTCCCTTAGGTTAAAGGATAACTCTAGATCAAAAGCAGCATCATACGCGATCATGGTAGCAGGCTTGGAGGGCTTAACCGCATTAGGCATTCGATTATATAATTTGCAGAACTACGTTGTGAATTCTAAGATGATCTCACCGTTGTTTCTATTCATGGTGTTTCATTCCATCAGATAGAGCCTATGATATTTATTAATTCACCATTTATTTAGGGACTTCTGTACAAAATGGTCCTAGTGTGTTATGGACCTATTCGGCAAGTTCTGGAACCATTTTCTTGCTTCACCTTCCAAAGAGTGTATGAACATTCGGGAAAAAATGTCGGCCTCTTAGACATACATGTTATTAGTGTAATCTTGGAATGTAACAAGGTGATCCTCTGCGGTGATTCCATTTTCACCATTGAATTTAGGCAATTATTTTAGATACCCTTCAGGTAGGTCACCTAATTCATGTGTTGGAGGGAGGACGAGAAGCCCAAAATGATATACTAACCAAGGATTCTGGTGGGCATTTCTTCCCACCATTTTCTTATTTGGAACAGGATTGCGGGAGTCATATGTTCCCACCATCGAGGAGTTTAGTAATGGAATTGAATCATATAGATGAGCTAAGGCCAGTGTAAGGAGATTTTAAATTCAGTATAGTGGAAGCAAATGTGTTTGGGTCCAACTGCGAGGATCCTTTCTTCTTATTCCGTACTTTCTCTGAATCTTCAAGGGGTGGGACCAATATTCCTTTGGATGTGGATCTTGTAGCAATGGATCTTGGATCCAAATTTGTTGCGGTGAATCCCCAATGGAGTCTTAGAATGTGAAGTCTCTAGTCAAAGGTAAGCTCTTATAATTACTAGGCTATATGGAATTTATATTGATATAAGTATTAAGGATTTGAATGAACCTTCTCTGTAGAATACTTCAAATCTTTAAGGTGAAATTAGAACTTGGGAACTTACTCGAATTTGTGCCACAAACGTTTTGTTGGTTATTTTCCTCTTTTAGGTAGAGAGGAAACTTTATAATAAATTTTTTTATTCCATATAGAGTGAAATGCCAATGCTGTCAAATAATTTTTCATTATAGACCAGGGATAATTCCCGAGTAATGGTATAAAAAAAGTGTTTTATCCCCTCAAATGTACCCCTCTGGATGAATATCAGCCAAACCTGAAGGCATTATGTTTGGGAAGCTTCTACCAACCACACCTATTGAATATTTAACAAATGGTTTGCTGCTATCAGTACAAATTTCATTTACCTTATCGGGTTTGCTGTTATCATGTATTTGAAATGAAATATGAAGGCTCGCTTGAGGCATCTATTGAAGTTAACTACATTTCGAAGTCAACTACCTGAAATCAATACCTCTACCTTCACTTAACTCATTTTCGCAGTAGAAAGGGAGTGAATCGCAACACACATTCTCTCTCAGGCCCTACCTATCTTTAACCATGGAATGAAGGTAGTCATAGACACAATAGCTTGGGATAGAACCTTCTTAGCTGCTATATACATGGCACCTTATGTGGGAGACCTCCATTTTTGCAGCCTACACGTTGGAGATAACGACCTTACTCCTAGAGCACACTACAAATGTAGTTGCCATGGAGTGGGAGACAAATGATCATTCAGAAGCTGGGGAAAGGCTCACCTTCGGTTTGCGAGGTTTCTTTTTTACTCATCGGGTTGTCGCTACTGGGAATCGTGTCATACCTGGGTAGTGGTGCCCCTTGGATGTAGGAGCGAAATTTGGAAGTCCAAACCAAGCAAAAAAAATGGAGTGGTTTACATCGGCATGTCATTGGTGATTCCTTGACAATTTCTAGGTGAAAATCCTAGTCACTCTTCACCAAGTCCCTAAGGTACACCAATGGAATAACAGAGAGAACAAATAGTAAACGTACGAACGTGAAATCGTGTAGTGGCTACATTGAAAGTGCCAAGAATCGTCATGCGTGGTTACATTTGAGTGTCCCAACCAGAACACATTGTATATATCTTGTTGGTTCGTGTAGCTCCGAGAAGAACCAATCGAATGGGCTGTTCAATGGATGATGACTGAGCATGACTAAGTGTGAACTGCATCCCTCTGCTGCGGCTACGACCATATTTAATACAGGGATCTACCCCACTTAGTACGAGCTTAATCAACTCCCGCCATTATCTCATTGTGGCAACCACCTCTGCCATTCCTATTTATAGAGACATAAAATCTTCGGGGCGAGACCCTTTCCTGAAACACACCCGCAAATATATCAAAGTGCCAGCGTCGGTCCATGGGTGCAAGCTTTGCGCTCAATTACAATATTCACCGACCAAATCACTTAGTAGGTTCTTTGAGGTGCTGGGAATCGAGCCCGTTCTGAATGGTTTTACTCTCTTTGGAACGAAAGAGCAACTCTGGCTTATGTACTAAACCTCCCACATGCCACAAATCGATGAACTGCATGCGCGCTGGGGAAAAACCCCGTAACACTCCGTTAGGAGCACCCATCATTTAACACCAATTCTAGTAGTGTTTAATTAGTGTCTCCACTGACACTAGAGCCTTGCATTTTAGCCAGATCTCAGTCACATTTCACCAGATATTCGGATTGTACGGCATGATTTATGTGTCAACTGAACCAACTCCCAACAAAGGTCCGGAGGGGGATCCGAGTATAGTGCTTCCCTCTGTCAGGTGCAACTACCTTTGATTTACTACCTTGGGAATACTGGATTGGGGCAAAACTATAGGGAACCTTTTTACTATAGGGTATAGGGAAACCTTGGACTATAGAGAGCCTTTTTACTATAGGGTATAGGGAAACCTTGGACTATCGGGAGCCTTTTTATCGGGTGTAGTCTACTTCAAGGTGTACAGGAAACAATTGATAATGGGGAGGTGGTCAGTGGGATCTGCACTATGAGCAAGTTGTGCGGCGCCTTGTTTGCCATTGTCGGTTCTTAGACTCGAAATGGGGCCAAGAAACCATGGATTTTGGGCGCCACTAGTTATTGGTCGAGCCACTGAATGGAATGATATAAGAATCACTGCGAATGACATAATTCCGAATCGCCTTCCCTTGGTCGATCTCTCTTCCTTTTTGGGCTCCTTACTTAATTGCCTCTCTTACTTAGATTCGCCAGTAATAGTAATAATAAAAGTAAATCAATCATGCATGATGACAAGCGCTTCCTCTTCTATCGGTAACTAGAAAGTGCAGAGCTGAGTCAGCGAGGGTTGATCGCATCAATGGCCATGAGGCGCGACTCCTTGGTATTGCTATAGTAGCTAGCTATATCGACATTCTCTAAGGATCCAACCCGCCCTTACTTAATTCAACGCTCATCCAAAGTCCGATTAGTGTTGGGTAGTGAATACGTCCCCTACTATTATTAAGCATGAGACTATAGTTCATGATCTTCATCCCATCCAAGAACCTTTTCTCTTTCTCCCCGGTCAATCGAAGGCTAGCGATGTCTTGATGTGCATGTATCCAGTCCCCCGTTCTGGTGCAGCGATGATCGGTCCGGGCACAATTCTAGTAATCCAGGGGTGTGAGCCAATACTAGTTGTTCATCATCGGATCGCAGCGGGCGAGGGAAAACCTGAATTACAGTAAACATTACCAGATCTAACATTGGCCACTTTCTATTATAAAAGGGTCCCCCCTACTATTAATGAAAAGGAGCGAAAGCACATTCTGTCTGTCCCCCCTAGTGAGGGTCGTGGTAAGAGAAGGTCTGAAAGGTCGGATAGGCAGGGTCAATCCCGAGAATAAGCTTATATATAGTAATAAGGGTGGGTCTTTATCCTCAGCTCGTCATATGCGTGGTACACCAACCTGGGCGCTAGAGTTGTTATCGGTGTTCCATTCCCCTATAAATTCCCAACATATTCCTCGATTCCCATTGATTCTGTAACTAACTACTTAAGTAGTGGACTGCATAAGGCAAAATCCAGGAATGATTATGGAAAACCGGAACCATCTCCCATTTGTGTGAAGTGTGGGCAAATGTTGGTTGGTAACTGTTCAACGAGATTGGTGGTCCTCAGCTGGGGCAGATGAGAGTTGGGTATTAGCTGTAGTTAGCGGATGAAATGGGGGTGATAAGGGAGCCTCTATTTCTGTCCATAGAAGGAGCCTCTTCCTCCCCCCCAAGCTTTTTGTAGTTGCTAATGATCCAGGGCCGAAATAGATTTAACATGAAATTGTGGGGATAAGGTGTTGGAAATACTTAGAAGAGAGGGGGGGGGGGGTGAATCAGTATTCCTTTCAATTAGTATTATTATTACTCTTTCAGAGCATTGGTTAATCTTCAATTATTATTAGTGTTTGTACAATGATAGCTGTAAACAAAAGGAACACAAATGCACACAGTTTTTAAGGTGGAAACCCCCTCTGAGACAAAAACCACCTAAATGCTTTTCTAATAATTCTTTAATATTCAACTCCAATTGAAAATAAACTCCAACTTCCTAGAATCTAGAAAAGCATTCTTCCCCAGCTCCCACTGGATGGATGCTGCAACACCGGAGATTCTTTAGTAGTCAACTGATCAGATGCCCCAACACCCAAGGAGCTACAACTCACCTTAGCACCACCCTACCACCTTGAAGTTTTTGCAGGCTTGAACCTGTTGGTGACTTCATGCATCAACCTAGCACCACCCTACCACCCTATAGAAGAATAAAAGAAGAATGGACTCCCGTGCTAGGGAAAATGGTCCACTTTACAATGATATAGAATGATGTAGAGGAAGAAGACACACTAGACCATAACCCCAACTATGACACAAATACCTAATGATGAACCTAGACCTCCCGACACTCCCTCTTCAATTCTTGGCAGATAGACACTTGTACAAATTTTACAATGATGCTTTTACAATGACTCAGTACAAGGATATCTTTACGATGACTGTATGTAGTGCTGCCCATGTGAAGACTTCATGTGGTGAACTTCTTGTTGTTGTTCTGCACCTTGATTGCTGCTCTTGTCATGCTACCCTTTCTCACTCTTCAGAACATTAGATCATGCATTGAGTCTTATCTTGATGAATATATAATACCTGCAAAAAGTCTTCAAGGAAATACCCATCACATGATAATAACAAAACTTACCTCATCCTGCAGAGCATATGTCAATGCTAAACAAAAAAAAACAAATTAGAATAAAAAGAACCTAATGCAATTAAGAGATGAACATGCATATACAGAATATACTTACCTGGAGCTTACCTCTGTTGCACCTTGCTTTGCTTCACTGCCCTCGAAAGTTTGGTCCTTTGCAGCGCTTTACAACACATGATATAGCTTTTTCTACCTTACAGGAGCTCGATATTGAACCTGGTGTATCTCTTTTATTTTAAATCTCCAATATGTGATTTTTGGTCCGGCAGTAGTTCTTTGAGTCTTCTTTCCAATTCCACGACTTTGATCCAATTTGGATTCTTCAAGGCAAAGTTATGTCCAATCGCTCCCAATGACCTAATTATGCACTGGTTCAGTAGAGTGAACTTGTACGATGTGCCACATGTCAATGTTTCCTCATTCGGCTCTGAAATTGATACATAGAAAAATACAGTCTGTGCACTATCCGCCACATTTTACAACATTTCAATTCGATACTCAGAGAGAGAGTTATGACGATTTTCCCAAGGTCACCTCTTTGAGATGAATTTCAGGAGCCTGCAAAAACCCTAACTTCCACAGATCATATCTCCGAAAATATTGCTCACCATGATCTGAAATTTTTACAGGAGCTTCCTCAGGATTTCGGTTTCACCTCATAAAAATTTCAGCTTTTTAACCTTCGTAGAAAAAAGTTATAGCAAAAATGCCACGATGACCTGTTTCAAGTAGCGAAATCCCTATATGAGGAGGATACGAGGATCACAATTTATATAAATGCTTAGGTTGAGAGGGACTTCAACAAGTGAACGTGGAAGGGATTTTAGGAGCTTAATAGTTATTAATTATTGACTATTCAATGACCACAACCAATTATTAGTGTCATGCCACAACCCCATGCGGTTTTAGCCCACTAACTGGGGTTACTAACTTCAAACACGAATATCTATCAAACCGTGAAGAATTACGTGGCGTGCCATATATCAGCGGAAACATCTCGACAAGTAGAAACCATCAAAAATATCCTTGACTCGAAATATAGTAATTTGGTAGGTCAAAATTCCCGTGCAAGATCGGGGTTACCCTTGGTGCTGCTTGGGTTGACATCAATGACAACCACTGATCAACATAAGGGACATATAGTAACTTTGAGCACCTTCTGCAACTCTGATTTTGGACGCGTTTGAAAGTTGGGCAAAGAAAGTCAGTCCTTCCCAACTTGCAAGAGAGGTGATCCAAGTACTAATGAATGAGCTTTTTTAAATAGCCAGGGTGAAAATTTGCCTCACCAACCTCCAGGTGGGGCCACCTTCAAGTGGGAGCAGGGAATAACGGCTTATAAGAAACACCCAGACTCGGTTCGAGCCAAAAAGTTTATTATATATCCGAACTTATACAACTCCAAGGGAGTTGGTAACATAACTACTTTCTCAATCCATTGCCAATCCCGAAATGAAATAGGTGTGGAAGAGCAACCACCTTAGCATTACGACTAAATCATTCTGGTGTGAGAGAGACAGATTCAACCCCACTTTTTTAACTGAACGAATAGTGACCTGTGCACACCGCCTAAGGAAGGTAGTTCTGTTTTTTCGTCTGGGCCCACAAATCCATTACCCTTAAATAAAAATAGTAGGGGCGCCCCCCATTATCTATTTCACTCCCTCCCGCCCTTTGAAACCATTCCGCTTGTATATATATATTAGGGCCCGCCCTTTCAAGTGGCATTTTATGGTGACTGAGCAGTAAGCGAAGCTCTACTATTGGGCGACCCTTCTAGATAATAATTCGCCTCAAATAATAATAGATGGGCCGCTTTATTAGAAACATTGCTTTCATTATTGGTTAATTCTAGAGAAAGCGTGAGCTGGGAAGTGAATCAATCACTACAGGAGTGAAGTGGGGATTTCTTTCTTATAGGGCTATTTCCATTTCAATCATCATTATTCCTTCTTGGCAATCCGATTCGTTCACATAGCAATCAATCAATTTCCCTAATAGGTCATATACAATTGCTAGACTGGCCTATGGCTATATGATTGCCCACTAGTTTTAGGTTGCAAATACATAATAGTATTAACTAAGTAGGGGGGTTAGGGGGGCCCGACTGATTCCGTTTGTCCCCGATCAATAAATCAAGTGGGGATTTATTCTCGATTTAAGGCCCCTCTTATATAAGAATTGTGTTGTGCAGACCCGACTATTCCATTTCGAGTTATTTGATCCCTCTATTATTCTCGATTTAAGGGCTAGGCTTTTAATAAGTAATTCCAACATTCGTTCGATCCATTCCAGTTGTCTAAACTAGGGCGATATAATGATGTTAGGCTCGACAGGCAATCCAGTGTTCCATGACTAAGCAAGCTGCCGATTGTTGAGACTAACCAAGACATTTGTTTCGTTCAATGGATGGTCTCTAATCATAAACTCGATAACACTTTTGTTTGTATTTGAAGAAACTGATTAATCAGGGTTTCAAATTATTGGGAAAGCAAATGTTTAGAGGGTTATAACCTTATTTTCATAGTAGATCTCAACATAAATTTATGTTTAGGTGCAAGGCCTTTCATTCATAGTTGGGCCTAGTAGAAGAGAACACTACGAAACGAGGGGATTAATTAGAAACCCAACCTCTGTTACTCCGCCTTACTACTTATATAAGGGTGGGTGGGGCTTGAGATAGGAAGGCCCGACTGTCGCTAATAAGCAGGGATATTTCCAAAATAAAGAATGTAGCCCTACCAATCGATCATGATTAGTAAGTGTAGACCTTTATGAAATAGATAGGGACTAGGATACTACGATTGGCTTTATATAAAAAAGAAGGGCGGAGTGGCACCTACCTTCAAACACTGAAAGTGGCCATACAACGCACACAAATTAGCCCTTTTAAGCGGTTTCGGGCGTAGATGGTTGGGCCGAAACAGACACCCATTCAATTATTGATGGGTAAGAAAGTGCCATCCCCATAGAGATAAGCCCAATAAGTGATAGTGAAAGGAAGAAAATCGGATACTAAAAATCGGGTGTTGAAAGGATGGAAATGAGATTGAAAGGATGGTGGGATTGGTCAGCCCAATAAGGCCAACGAAAGGAATAGGAGATCAGTCAGTAAGTTAGTCAGAAAGACAGAGCCACAACGAACAGGAAACAAAGTTGCTCGACTAATGGGTGATGAAAAAATGCCAATTCGACCAATGTTATCTGAAATGAGTGGTATTTGCTTAGAAAAAAGAAAGTAAAAGAAAGCAGATATGAGGTATAAGATCTTTTGTTAGAGATAAGGTTGTATACATGACTTGCTTTATAGATTTAGAGCAAAGCGTATGTGGTACAATGAGGAGAGTGGGTTTGGTAACTTCGATTGAATGGAATATAAGGCAGCGAGGAATGTCTCTCGACGCCGCAGGCAATATCGAAACCTGCTGACCGGTGGGATCTACCGATCACTAAGTTATTCCTGTCATTCATTATATATGTAATCACATTTTTTTTTCTATCTCTAGTTACCGAAATGATACGAGAGATGAGACTAAGACGAAATGAAGACGGTTCAGGACATTGAAAGAAATGAATCAAAGAGGCAGGAAATCATATCCTACCTAATGCAAAATGCAAGGCTTTGTACATTGAATAGAATATATCCTTCCTTCCAATTCTTTGGTCTGATTATCCTTGCTATAATCTAGCCAAAGAAAGGAAAGGCATTACTCACTGAATCCATTGCTAACCTATTATTGGGCCGCTACCTCGTCTCGTACTTCTATTTATGGTTGGGTTTCTTTTTCGATAAATCCCTCGCCCTCCCTTTGGTCTTTAGAGCGGCTCTCGCCCCTCACCCAAAGGATGGGTGAGCTACTTTGTTCCTTTGGTCTTTATTTTGTTTCTCACACTTGATATCCCTATCTACAGCTGATCGAGCATTCAAACCCTAATCCATATGAATGAGTGAGTGACTCCGTCCCTACGGTCGATCGGGCGTTCAAACCCTGCGGTCAATTGAGCGCATTTAAATGCCCTCTCCCATAACTTTGCACTTAACGTTTCTAAACCTACCTCACCCACAGATGGGTGAGCGTTCAAACCCCATGGTTAGTTGAGTGGGTCGGTTCCCTCCCCTCTTGTACCTCGCCCATAACGGGCGAGTTACTTAACATACCTCACCCTATGGTTGAGTGTCTTTGGAAAGTAACATCTTTAGGTAGGCTCTTAATATAATATACGACGGATATCTTTGTAAAGCACTTTCTTTTTCTTTGCAAGCTCTACTCACGTTGGTAACTAGAGATAGTTTAAGTTCCAGACACAACTTATTAAAGGCGTAACCGACTTGAAGAAAATAGACTATGAGTCTTTAGTCAATTCAGTCAAGACTGAAGATATTGCCAGTTAGTGATCGGGAAGAGCGAGCCTCGCTACTATTTTAGCCCTAGAAACTCATTTCCTAGGTTATCATATCGTCTCTCTGTTTCGCTCTTCTTTGTCTTTCGTTCGACCCTACAATGCCATTCCAAACGAGTTATGCACTTGACCCTACAATGGAATATCGTAGCTCCCAACAACACGGGGGATGCGCCTCTCTCATTGCCTGAAGAGATAGGAGGTTGGGAAAAGCAATGTGTGGTTTTGGTCGCCTTCGGTATCTAATAACCATGCTTTTTCTTGCTGGTGGCGTACCTCTCCTTGCCCTTCTACTTGTCGAGCAAGGGATCTCCTAACTATCATTTTTTCCGAAACCATTTTTTCTATTTACCCACCCACCACAATCCCCAAGGAAATGGTATTTTTTAGTTACTTATTTTAGAGGGGCCACCCAATAAGTAAAATGAAGGATGGCTCATCCGAAGACTATTTACCCACCGACCCCAATCCCCAGCGAGGATAGATGCATATTTTTTCCAAATCTTTCCATTATTAAGTATTTATATAGTTTCGAAAGCATTAAACCTTGCTTGATGTAGAAAAGCGACTACGTTCCTCTCCCCCTTGGTCAAGAGTTCGCTTGCTCGCCCTTTTTTATCTATATTTTTTCCAAATATTTCTCTTATTAAGTATTGATACGATTTCAAAAACATTAAACCCTTTCGTCTTTTATTAAGTACGAACATTTCAGTGAAGTATGGAAGAAAGTAAGTTCAGAAGGAACGAATAATGGAATGAGACGACTATTTATTGGACTATTCCATAAAAAGATTCTACCAAATTTATCTACACTAATATGTTTTTATCCATTTATATCTTATATTGTAGTAACACCCTTAATCATGGGTTTTGAGAAAGAGTTTTCATGTCATTCCCATTTAGGTTCAATTTAGATTCCTTTTCTGTTTCCTCTTCTTCCCAAACCTTTCTTTTGGAGTGATAAAGATGGTACCCGAATCGTATTATTCGAGTGTTTATTTCTTGCTAGAAATCCTACTTCTCAATTGGTAGGTCACCGGGTTATTAGAAAAAGTGGTGTTTTTCATAGTTTTCCCATGTTACAACTTCCGTACCAATTTGATCGATCCGAAATGAATTGGTTAAACATTCCACTAGGGAGCTCAATCTTGACTCTTATGTGTGGTATTCATTCTCGTTCGGCTCTTGGAATCACATCCAGTAGTGGTTGGAACAACTCACAAAATCCAACCACTTTAGCTACTTTATCACCCCCAATCGTTCTCCATACCTCTATTGAAACGGGATGGTTTCATGTTCCTTCATCGATTGGTTAGTCCTCTCCGTTCGCATCTCTTTTTCCAATTTCAGTCTCAATTGGTTCACAAGATTCAATGGCCGACAAAAAAGAACCCAATCATTTCTAATAATAAGCCTGCCTACGGGGAGCCTTTTTCACCCACTTTTTAAAATCAAAACCCAATGGAATCACCCCATACGAACGAAATCTTGCCAGAAAATAATGCGCTGTGCTTTAGAACCAGTAGCTAAAGAAGAATGTGCAGAGGCGGTGGGCGGATCAGACAATCCAACATCATTATAGTTGAAGCTTGTGAGTTTAGGAAGGTGGAGTGCGACCAACCATTTGATTGAGGTAGGTGGGGCATGTACATTTCTCTATGTTTATTTGTGCATGCATGGTTTGTATGGCTGATTCGTGTCGGTAGGTAGAATGAATATAGAAAGGGGTGTTCAGTGAAGCGGTTGGCTTTGGAAGGCAGGGAGGATGGTCAATAAAGGTTTGGAAAGGACAAATAAGCCCAGTCAAAGGAATCCACGCCACGCTCTTTCTATTATATATCTATACGTCCACGGATTATCTATTCTACATATATAATGGATGGAAAAGAGAGAGATGCTTTGGAAATGCAGGGCGTGGGGTAACAACGCCCCCCGCACTGGTGATGCCACGATCATTGATTGAGCACAAAAACAACAACGATATGCTACAAAAATGTTCCGCAATGTAGCCTATTTACTTTCTTGGACCTGCTTGGTATGGGATATTACTGCTCCAAATCATTCATACCAGATACAACAACCAACCTTGCCTTCCTTCATGGCAAGCAAGCTCTCCCACCCAACTGAAAATGGAAAGGGTACTATCCTCGTTCCCCACCCTTGCTAACGAAAATAGACCTATCTCTATGAATGAATAAGAAGGAATGTCGGTCGCCCCCACCTTCCTCTATTTGTTCCTACTAATTGATTGATTGAAAAGGAATTGCTTCGATAAGATAAGCAAGGGAGATAGATATGGAAGATCTATATTCAAAAGATTCCAATTTTTGGTCCTTACCTAATAAAAATAAGGAGGGCTCGTAACGAGAAGGTAGCTCATAACGAGCGTCATCCCACATCCTTCACAACCTTTATAGACAGACAATAGGGCAACAACCATTCAACCTTGTTTCATTCCCTTCCCGGTACCGCCCCATAACAACTCAGAATGACTGGAAGAAAGGGCGGGCTTGTTTCGACTCCCGCCCGTGAATGAAGTCGGGCGATAAAGGGCTTCATCAATCAGGCAGGAGGGACGGTTAGTCGAGATATCGAGATCGAAACCAGCTAATGAGAGATATTCTATACAACCAACTCGCCCCACTATCCATTCTTTTATTTTCCGGCTACACTACTTTCGTTTCGCTTGCTTATCGTTCGGTCAAGGTACCCACCACCCCATCCCTCACTTGCCTACTAATAGAGATATATACAAACGATTAATTTAGTGGTATATATACAATAGGATAAAGAGCGAGACCTTCCTTCTAGATAGGAATAATGCCCCCCCATCTAGCCATTCCATTTGTTTTTTTACCAGCCAGCCAGCCAACACAACCAGCTTTCATCTCGCTTCGCTTGACCCTCCTCTTTCTCATGCCTTCGCCTCCACAGAAACTCGGTTGGTCTGTCCTTAGTTAGCAGTCTTAACGCCCTGAATATTATCAGGCTCTGCTCTGATCTTATGCTTCCGGACGATTAGGTGTTTTTTTGTTTCTTGAGTATACGCACACATTCCAATCCTCTCTACAACCATCCGATTCCAAGGTACCTACCATGGAAAACAAGTGAATGATCTAATTCCCATTTGCATTCATCACATCATAGGTAGGAAGGAAAGGAGCCTTACTCTTGTTTTTGTCCTCTTCACTCACTATTCTTCATGAGAGTCCCCACTCGCAATAAAGAAGATAAGAAAACACTAACATCAGTATGGTTTGGTGCTAGACTCAACTCCCACTTCGATTACGACAGGATGTATGTGGGTTTCGCTTTTATCCAACCATATCGATGTGGTTTGCTCTCGTGACGGTGGGAGGGACAGTCCATTTGTTGGTGCAAGTGATTGATTGTCTCAATAGCTTTAGAGATCTTTCTTTGCTTTGTAGAGTATCTATCTATACAAACAAATAATAGCCAGGATGTGGGTGGAATATGCCGAGTTATCATTCGTTGTCACCACAAATTGAGAGAAAAGGGTACACGATCCATTTCAATTTATCACTGGACAACCTTATTTCACTATTTTATGGTGCAACATGGGCAAGCAAATGGATCCCTTTTATGATCCGGTTCCCCCTCATTCATGCTAAATTTCCGGGTTTATTTACACGCAGGATTTAATTCTGTATGGGTTGGTTAACCCCTACCACATATGTGATCTCTCCCATATCCTGAATCAATTGATAAAGGGTCAAGTTGTATGCTTAGGAGGTTGGACAGGATAGGAACTGTCGCAGGTCAGTGCCCTGACTGTGAAAATTCTACTGCAGTATCATGTTTTACTTCTCCTACTTGATTTAAATTAGACAAGTTATCTTTAGAAATTAGATTCAGAAAATACCAAAGTAAACACAACTACAGTCTACACATGCAGATCATTTACCGAATACTATGCTCATTCAAACAAAGTGACACATGGATTTTTGGACATAAGTTCCCGAGAAAACCCAAAGCGGGAAAACCAGTGCAACAGATATGAGGGTTTATTTTATTAAGTAGATTTTGAGTACAGTAAATCTGGGTTCCAGATTTGGAAAACCCGACAGAGAATAAAATAAATCTGCAGCTAACTTGTTGTTCCAAGACCAAATCTCTGATTGATCCACATCCTCAAACGAGATTTACAAGACTCAGCCCAGATCTGGCCCTAGAAACCCCAACGCTGCCCCTGAAGCCCTAGTGTCAGCTCTGCTAGGCTCCTGTGTGCCACTGTGCTGCCCAGAGAGGGACTGCGTAACCCTTGAGAGGGTGACGCAGGCCTTAAGCTGGTCCTAGAGACCCTCTGCGTAATTCAGAAATCCTCTGGAGTTGCAGTGTTGCCCTTTCCTTGGCCTGCGTAGCGGCTACTGTTGCTCTCTGCTCCTCAACGCTATCCTTGTTGGCTTATCCTCTGCCTCTTACTTACTCTTGGCTCCGGGATCAGATCATGCCCTCAACCAATACTACCCCTCACTGGAGAAAACTCCTTCGGAAATTCTTAGCAAACCCTGCCCTAGAATTCTAGATCAGTCTCTCAGTTCTGGGACTGTGTGTGTGTCTCCAACTGACCCTCAAGCCTTTCTCTTATAAACAGCTGAAGCGATCGCTTGATCCGTTTCTTTCAGTTAAGTCCCTATATGTTAGTATAGCCCCTTATGTTAGTATAGCCCTTATTATGTTAGTAGCCCCACTATTGTTATGGTTGTACCCCCATGGTTGTACCCCTATAACCCCCATATTGTTACTATTGTGCCCTTACATTATTATTATTAGGGTCGGCGGTGGATTACATTGTGGCCCCACTAGGGTTATATTGTGGCCCCATGGACTCCTATATATAGAAGGAGGTTTTGTTCATTTGTATCATCCAAGAATTGTTCATTTATGTAATGTATTGGAGGTTGCCCCCTCGAAGTGGCTTATTTCTAAGGCGTTGATATCTTTTTTCTTCTATTTTTGGAGCTGGTTACACAACATTTGGTATCAGAGCTTTGGATTCTAGGGTTTCACTGCTCCAAACAGGTCATCGTGGAATTTTCGCTATAAATTTTTTTCTACGAAGTTTCAGATGCTGAAATTTTTAGGGTGCGAAGCCGAAATCCCGAGGAAGATTGTCTAAAAATTTCAGAGCTTGGTTCACAATATTTTCGGAGATATCATCTGTGGAAGTTAGGTCTCTTTTCAAGCTCCTAAACAGGTCATCGTGGAATTTTCGCTATAAATTTGTTTCTACGAAGGTTCAGAATCTGAAATTCATATGGTGCGAAGCTGCAATCCTGAGGAAAGGCGTCAAAAAATTTTAGAGCTTGGTTCGAAATATTTTTGGAGATATGATCTGTGGAAGGTAGTGCTTTTTCAGGCTCCTGAATTTCATCTCAAAGAGGTGATCGTGTGGGAAAAGTTCAATAACTCTCTCTCCGGGCATTGGATTTGAGTGCCGTAAAAATTGGTCGCAATTACATGGACTGTAGTTTCTTGGCTATCAATTTCAGAGACAAAGGACGAAACAGTGACACGTGGCAAGTCCTACAAGTTTGCTCTACTGAACCAGTCCAAAATTAGGTCATTGTGGGATATTGGACACAACTTTGTCTTGGGGAATCCAAATTAGATCAGACCTGTGGCATTTGAAAGAAGCTTCAGAGGGCTACTACAGGGCTGAATTTCAGATATTTAAGATTTTCAATTACAAAGATAATTCAATTTCAATATCGAGCTCCTCAAAGCAAGAAAAAGGTGTGTATTGTTTTTTCCGAATTGCATAAGTCTTGTTTGAAGAATCAATTTGAATTGATTCCAAGGGCATATTGAAGAATTTTTGTCAGTAATGGGTTTTATTATGCCTCCAAAAAATAATTCCATACCCATTAAGCCCTCAGAAAGCTATACTATGATGCATGAGGAGGAAGAATTGCAATATGAGATATCAAAATTACAGTACCAAGTGCAACAAATTTCGATCTTACGAAGAGCAACCGAAGATGACATAGATGGTTTAAAAGCAAAAATGGAGGCTAATTTGGATGGTTTGAAGGATCAAATAAAATATATTATGGATGATAAAGTAGTGGAATATCACAATGAGCATCAACAACAAGTTCTCCAACTCTCAAAGGATAACCTAACTTTGGTGCAAAATCAAAGGAAACAACCGGAAGATCAATATCACATCGAAATAAGTTCTGAAGTAGTCACAGAAAAAAGAAATCGACAAGTACAATCAATTTCAAATTATCTCAGCAAGTGGAAGAACTTTCCTGTAGAAGATTCCACATGGGACGATGAGAATTTTATACAGAAGCATCAAGAAATAATCAAGCGTTGAGGACAACACTTGTTTGAAGGAGAGGGGCATGTTAAGTCCCTATATTAATAGTGTAGCCCCTCATTATGTTAGTGTAGCCCCCCTTATTGTTATTATTGTACCCTTGTAACCCCCATTTGGTTATTATTGTGCCCTTAAATTATTATTGTTAGGTCGGCTAGGATTACATTGTGGCCCACTAGGATTACATTATGGCCCCATGGACTCCTATATATAGAAAGGAGGTTTTGTAAATTGTATCATCCAAGAATCGTTCATTTATGTAATGTATTGGAGGTTTCCCCCTTGAAGTGGCTTATTTCTAAGGCGTTGATATCTTTTTCTTCTATTTTTGGGAGTTGGTTACACAACACTTTTAGAGCATTTCAACACGTGTTAATTAATTCACTTTAATTATTTAATTTTCCTAAGTTTAGACTTAGCAAATACATTAAAATAATTAATTATTTGAATAACTTGAACACTAGCTAAAATTTCACTAAACACTTTCTGGGTTTTGGAGTTCAAGTGTGTCTTAGCCCTCCACAAAATTTCAGGGCTAGAGCACACCCGATGCTACACCAACTATACAAAATCTCAACACTCCCTCTTAGCACAGAGTGTGCTTTAGCAATGCATCCACACCATGCACTACAAGATCTTGAAGTTGGATTCTGTGCTGCTGACGCTTGGCCTGCTGCCCTCCATCCATTGCACTTCTACTTTCTGTACTGTTGCCCATGCCACTGCCACTGACACTGTTATGAAACCATCTGTACTGCAGCTCCCTCTCAAATCGCTGCATCATGCTGCCCATAGCAATGCCACTGCTAACTGGTTGCGCTGCAACTCAGTTGCCGAGAAGTAAGCAATTGAAGGACTTTTGCCCAACTGTTTGAAAAATAAGTCAAGCTGCATCTATCATTGAAACTCCTTGGCTACTGATTTATGTTGTCTGCCTGAAGCCACTATTATGCTGCAACACTGCACTGCGTGAGCACAACCTCTCTGCGCTGCTGAAGTCCTATCAGCCTCTCTGTATTGCTACCTCCATGCTGTTGTTTCCTTTGCATTATGCTGCTCCCTCTTCAGCTCTCCCTTCTGCTTCAATGTGGCCTTCTGCAACCATCTCCTGACTCATCCCGCTACCATCTTAAGGCTCCCATAGCTCGTATGTGATCCAAGAGTAGGGCTGACTCAAGGATTCCGCCACTCTGTCTATGTGTGCTCTACAGATCCATGTCACCCCGCCTCTTCTCTTGAGGCACATGAGTACTCATGGCTGCATCATCATCAGAACCATCATCCTTTGCTGTTGCAGCCTTGGAATCAGAACATCCTTTGTCCTTCTTCTTAGGACAAGTGCTGGCTAAGTGTCCAAGATCGCCACAGTTAAAGCACCGGACCTTGGAAAGGTCCCTCTTCTTCTTCCCTTGCTGCTTCCTTTCCTTTGATGCAAGGGCTACATTATCCTCCTCCTCTTTCTTCACTTTGACTGATCCACTTCCGCCACTGATATTTTGCTTCTTGGTGATCCTCCTGATCTCCTCTTGGCAGAGGATAGCCCACATGTCAGCCCAATATGGTAACGTTTCCCTTCCCAGAATGCTCTGAACAATTGTTTCCCAATCTTCTGATGTTGCATTTAGGGCCGTCCTCACTAGGAGCCCCTCATCCGGATTTGGACCCACGACAATTAGCTGATCCCAGATAGTCTGAAGTCTGAAGAGGAATGGATCTATCTCTTCACCCTTCATTATCTGGAACAACTACATCTGGTTCTGAAGAAGCATCATTCGTTGGACAGAGCCTCCTTGATACATCGTGTCCAAGGCTACCCACATCTCATTTGCCTTATTCTTTTCGGCAATATGAGGTATGACGTTGTCTTTGACTTCGTCCATGATCAATCACTTAGTTCATGCTTGATTTTCTTCATAATTCTTTAGAGGATCCGCATCGGTTGGTACAGCTAGAACTTTTTTTGCATGATCTTTGAGACCATACTCATCCAGAACTGACAGGATTCTGGCCCTCCAGATAACAAAGTTGGACATGTCGTCCAACCTATCCTGATCTCTCAGTCCATATCTCGCCATCTAGCTCAGATCTGTCAGAACAAATACTCCTCTCCCTCTTTCTGTTGCAACACTGAACAGAAAATTTTGGATCTGGGTTTCTTTGTGATTAGAAACCTTCTATAGTAGCTGCTCCCTTTGACCACTGATTTCCCTCCTGGAAATATTTCACCCAAACACAATCGGACAGTACTCTCCGATCACCCTCGTGATCGAATCTCAGATCTGCTGAGTAGCTGTCTTCCTCCCTCCTTTGATGACTTACCTAGGCAAAATTCTGCACCAGTAAAATCTCCACCACACCAGCATTGCTGAATATTTGAAGCACTACTTCCGGATCTTGGCAAGGATTTCTGCAACAGAAGGAATATTGGACTGTGTCTTACTGACTGGCCCAGCGCAACCTCAACGCTGCTCAGAAGTGGACTGCGTAACCCCAAATTGGGTGACAGAATCCTTACGTTGGCTTGGGAAGGCTCTACGTAAGCCTGATGGCTTTCTGAATCTGTAGTGCTATCCCTTCTTGGATCTGCATCCTCCTGCTGTCAAGCTGCCCCTTCTAGATCTCTGTTGCTTCTGATGCTATCTTGCAGAAAAAATATTCTTCAACTTGATCTGCTATCGCTCTGATACCATGTGAAAATTCTACTGCAGTATCATGGTTTACTTCTCCTACTTGATTTAAATTATACAAGTTATCTTCAAAAAATACCGAAGTAAACACAACTACAATCTACACATATAGATCATTTACTGAATACTACGCTCATTCAAACAAAGTGACACATGGTTTTTTGGACATAAGTCCCCAGAAAAACCCAAAGCGGGAAAACCGGTGCAGTAGATATGAGGGTTTATTTTATTAAGTAGATTTTGAGTACAGTAAATCTGGGTTCCAGATCTGGAAAACCCGACAGAGAATAAAAGAAATCTGTAGCTAACCTGTTGTTCCAAGACCAAATATCTGACTGATCCACACCCTCAAACAGGATTTACAAGACTCAGCCCAGATTTGGCCCTAGAAACCCCAGCGCTGCCCCTGAAGCCCCAGCGTTTGCCCTGCTAGGCTCTGTGTGCCACTGCGCTTCCCAGAGAGGGACTGAATAACCCTTGAGAGGGTGACGCAGGCCTTACGCTGGTCTTGGAGACCCTCTGCCTAATTCAAAAACCCTCTGGAGTTGTAGCGCTGCCCTTTCCTTGGTCTGCGTAGCACTTGAGTAGCGGTTGTGCAACTGCTGTTCTTTGCTCCTTAGCGCTGTCCTTGTTGGCTGCTCCTCTGCCTCTTACTCACTCTTGGCTCCGGGATCAGATCATCCCCTCAGCCAATACTACCCCTCATTGCAGAAAACTCCTTTGGAAATTCTT
Source organism: Pinus albicaulis (assembly GCA_034641835.2). Taxonomy (NCBI): domain Eukaryota; kingdom Viridiplantae; phylum Streptophyta; class Pinopsida; order Pinales; family Pinaceae; genus Pinus; species Pinus albicaulis. Next base: position 258,488,915 of record CM076579.1, read on the forward strand.
AGCAAACCCTGCCCTAGAATTCCAGATCAGTTTCTCAGTTCTGCCACTGTGTGTGTGTGTCCAACTGACCCTCAAGCCTTTCTCTTATACTTTTTCATTCATCTCATCAACGACCGAGATTAAAATACTCATCAATGACGGAGATTAAAACACTGCTTGATCCATGTCTTTTAGAACATTTCAACACGTGTTAATTAATTCACTTTAATTATTGAATTTTCCTAAGTTTAGACTTGGGAACAATGTTGCGAACATCGGCATCGGGATAAAATCGGCAAGGGTCTTGAAAACCAAAAAATCGTAAAAATCGGGAAAATATCAGTAAAAATTGGGAAACATTGACAAATTTAAGATACCATAAAAATATCTGTAAAAATCGACAAACATCGGCTAGGCCAAAAAATCGTGATTTCGAGATAAAATTGGGATGTTATCGAGATGTTCGCAACACTACTTAGGAAATACATTAAAATAATTAATTATTTGAATAACTTGAACACCAGGTAAAATTTCACTAAATACTTTTTGGGTTTTGGAGTTCAAGTGTGTCTTAGGCCTTCCACAAAATTCAGGACTAGAGCACACTCGATGTTACACCAACTATAAAAAATCTCAACACTGACCAGCTCCCCAAGTGAAGGTGCTTTAGTTCCAAAGTAGCGCCCGCCTACATACATGAGAAGCAGTGAGCGAAAGCCTGAAATATAAGCGGGCATGTACAGGGTCTACGTCAGTAAAGGGATAACCCTAACAAATGCACTATAGAGTCGGATCACTTTATGATTGCTCCTATTCATGAGAGGAAGCGCTACAATATTGATTGCTATAGAGCGCTAGCAATAAAGGATTAGATCGATTGGAAGTGGGTGGGATAAGTGCGCTTATGTTTGTTGATTTTGTAGCATTGGAAAGTGTTCCATGTCTCATATTTTGGGAAGAGGCTTGTGTTACACAGCATTTTGTCATTGTCCTTGCAATCCCCATCTCTCCCATTGGAGGGTCATTTCCGTGATCAATAAGTAGTGTCATGCCTAGAAAAAACCATCATTGTTTCCCTTTACATGAGAGTAATATTCCTTCTATTGACAATTCCCTGAGCAAAGATTCAAAAACCCTTGTTTTTGCCTTGGCGCAAGTAGTCAGTTATGCCCTCGCACCGAAGAGGAATATTAACACTTGGCCCTGCGCCAGTTGGCGTTCTGTCTTAGTTAGCCACCCGCGCCAAGCTGTTTACGGAATGTTTTTTAAAAATA